>SJYX01021681.1:99524-133848 GCA_006410675.1 Oreotragus oreotragus
CGCTTACTCCTTGGAAGAAAAGTTATGACCAACCTAGATAGCATATTGAAAAGCAGAGACATTACTTTGCCAACAAATGTCCGTCTAGTCAAGGCTATGGTTTTTCCTGTGGTCACGTATGGATGTGAGAGTTGGACTGTGAAGAAGGCTGAGCGCCGAAGAATTGATGTTTTTTTTTTTTTTTTTTTTAGAGCTTCCATTTATTTTACTTTATTTTACTTTACAGTATTCTTTTGGTTTTGGCATACATTGACATGAATCTGCCACGGATGTTTTTGAACTGTGGTGTTGGAGAAGACTCTTGAGAGTCCCTTGGACTGCAACGAAATCCAACCAGTCCATTCTAAAGGAGATCAGCCCTGGGTGTTCTTTGGAAGGAATGATGCTAAAGCGGAAACTCCAGTACTTTGGCCACCTGATGCTAAGAGTTGACTCATTTGAAAAGACCTTGATGATGGGAGAGATTGGGAGCAGGAAGAGAAGGGGATGACAGAGGATGAGATGGCTGGATAGCATCACCGACTCAATGGACATGAGTTTGAGTGAACTCCGGGAGTTGGTGATGGACAGGGAGGCTTGGCATGCTGAGATTCATGGGTCACCAAAAGTCAGACATGACTGAGCGACTCAACTGAACTGAGCATGATCTGTAAGGAAGGTGTCTAGGACTCAGCTGGTCCTTGATGTCCCCTCCCACCCCTCATTTACTCAGATTTCTCCCTCTTCAGTGCCCTCCAGTTGTTGCAGGTGGAGATAAGGACCTGGCTCCTCACGTACTGGCCTTCTGAGTTGGAAGAGTAAGTGAGCAAAATTAAACTGCCCCAAGACAGTTTATAGAGTCTTCATTATGTACAGGTGAGTGGTTCTTCCTGCCTGTTTTCATGTGGACTTTGGAGAAAATTATCATGGAGTTTATGATCCTTATACTTTATTTTATAAATTTTAAGAAAAAGGCATGTAATGCTTGAAGAGAGTAACATATATGAAACTTCCATTGGATTTTGTATTTATTTATTTTTGTTTTGGTATGAAAACAAACTTTGGGAATTAAATGACATCTGCCTGTTTTCATGTGGACTTTGGAGAAAATTATCATGGAGTTTATGATCCTTAAACTTTATTTTATAAATTTTAAGAAAAAGGCATGTAATGCTTGAAGAGAGTAACATATATGAAACTTCCATTGGATTTTGTATTTATTTATTTTTGTTTTGGTATGAAAACAAACTTTGGGAATTAAATGACAATACTACTATTCTTAGGTAAAGTTGGTCCTTCATATCTATGGGTTTTTCATCCACAGATGTGGAAGGTGGTCTGTACTCTGTCATTTTATAAAAGAAGCTTGAGCTTCTGCAGATTTTGGTATTTGCAGGGGAGATCCTTAAACCAATCCCCTGCAGATACTGAGAGATGACTCCATTTTAAATATTTTGTTCATCAAAACTTCATTAGAGCAGATTGTTCAGAGTATCATGGCCATTGTGTATAACTAAATTGCTTAAGTTATTTCATATCAGTTTATACCATTTATGATAATGGATGAAATTTGAGGAAATTGTGAAATACATAAGAGAAAGATAAATCCTACATGATAATCACCTATATGTGGAGTCTGAAAAAGCCAAACTTGGAAACAGAATAGAGTGTTGGTTGCCAGGAGCTGGGGATAGGGAGAATGGGGAGATCTTGGGCAAAGAGCATAAGCTTTTCATTATAAGATGACTGTTTCTGAAGCTCTAATATACAGCATAGAGATTGTAGCTAATGACACTGTATTATATACTTGAAAGTGGTTAAAAGGGTAGAACGTAAATGTTCTCACCACAAAAACATATGGCAATTATGTGACATGATAGAAATGTTAGCTAGAGCTTCGGTGGTAATCATTCCATAATATATGTGTGCTCAGTTGTGTATAAGTATGCCAAATCAGCCTGCTGTACACCTTAAATTTATACAATGTTAAATGTCAATTATATCTCAATAAAACTGGGGGAGAAAAAGGAAAAACTCCTGGAGATGGATGGTAGTGTTGGTTGCACAAAATGTATATGTACTTAATGTATCAGAAATGTGCATGTAAAACAGTAAATTTTATGTAACGCATATTTTTCCACAACAAAAAAGATTATTGTGAAAGCTATTTTCTTTGGACATCAAGTAAGTAGGTAAAAGGAACTGATATTCATCAGTGTCATTTATGATAAAAAGAGAAAAATTTTCTGAAAAACAAATACTATCCTATTCACAAGTAAAAGTTAAGATGAAACACCACAAATTTTACTCTATTGGGGAACTTGGGTGACTGCACAACTGTTACAGGTTAAAAGTAGTGTTAGCTCATCTAAGAGCCAATCTAAAGAGCAGAGAATGGTCAAATGCTTTCTAGAAGAGAACGTGTAAAAAAATAAATAAATACAAAAAAAAAATAGTAGACTAAAAAAAATAAAAAATAAAAATAAAAATAAAGAGTAAAAAAAAAATATATATCTAAAGACAAAAAAGGCCCATTTCTTTATCATCTGAGCCACCTGGGAAACCCAGCAAGAGTCAGGCCTAAAAAAGGTCCATTTCTTGTCCTAACATATTTTTCTTTTTCTTTTTTTGTTGTTGAGTATACTGTGATTTATTTATTTTTTTATTATTATTATTATTTTTACTTTATTTTACTTTACAGTACTGTATTGGTCTGTGGCATGTTATTTCTTCTCTCTTACACTGAACACAATTATAACATTTCTCATTGTTAGAGTGTTAAAAACAATTGCATTAGCAGGAAGAAACTTATCTTTTTCTTCCCAAAGGGAGCTTTTTAGTCTTTATTGGGTGGATTGTCTTTTCAGTGGTATCTAGAGGTACCACTTTCCTAGACCTTCCTAGAATGTCCTATACTCATCTCTCCAGATTGGTAAAAGAAACTGCTCCTTCCACTACCTCAAGCTGAATTCACCGTAAATGTCTGTGGTCTTGATGTGAGAGGAGAGACCTCTCCAGAAATCATGTTGGTTTTTGGTCAGACTTTTTCTAAGCTCCTCTGGTCTATACACATGTGAAAATGCTTAAGTCCTGCCAACATCATGAATACATGAGTTGTATTCCTCTCCAATTCCTGTGTTTACAAAGATGTCCTGGGCACCTGGAAAAGCAGTCAAACCTCACTTGACATTATGTTTAACCTCTGAGCTGAGCTGAGGGAAATAAGCTCTTTAAATCTGCTGAATCATCAATTCTCACACATCTTTTTATGGGAACCATAGATCAGGAGGTTTCCCTGGGTGCAGTTACAGCTGGAAAATATCTATCATTTTTTCACTGCTCAGCCTCCACTTTTGGAGCATAACTCCTTCTTGTAAACGTATTCAGTTCAGTTCAGTTCAGTCGGTCAGTGCTGACCAACTCTTTGTGACCCCATGGACTGC
This sequence comes from Oreotragus oreotragus, assembly GCA_006410675.1. Classification (NCBI taxonomy): domain Eukaryota; kingdom Metazoa; phylum Chordata; class Mammalia; order Artiodactyla; family Bovidae; genus Oreotragus; species Oreotragus oreotragus. Next base: position 102,947 of record SJYX01021681.1, read on the forward strand.
AGCAAGCACGCCAGGCTTCCCTGTCCATCACCAACTCCTGGAGTTTACTCAGACTCCTGTCTGTTGAGTCGGTGATGCCATCCAGCCATCTCATCCTCTGTCGATACTTGAAATTTTAAGGCTTTTCTTCTCTTGGTCATTCTCCCCTTCTAATCTACCTCCCAAGGTCCTCTGAACGGCTCCTCTCTCTGTCTTGCCCAGAGAACAGCAAGATACTTTGTGCCAACAAAGATCAAGGCTATGGTTTTTCTAGTAGTCATGTATGGCTGTGAAAGTTGGACTGTGAAGAAAGCTGAGCGCCGAAGAATTGATGCTTTTGAACTGTGGTGTTGGATAAACGTGGAGATGGAGATGACACAGTGATCACATTCAGATCAGAGAAGGCAAGCAGATGACTATTCTAAAATAGAAGAGAATAAAATACCTTAGGCAGGTTATATTGCTCCTTAATGTTGAAAGAAAGTTTACCTTATTGGAACATTTACTGCATGGTAAATCACTTCAGTTGTGTCTGACTCTTTGCAACCTCATGAACTGTAGTCTGCCAGGCTCCTCTCTGTCCAAGACATTCTCTAGGCAAGAGTACTGGAGTGGGTTGCTATTTCCTTCTCCAGGGGATCTTCTCACCCAGGGATGGAACCCATGTCTCTTATGTCTCCCAAGTTGGCAAAAGTGTTCTTTACTACTAGCACCACCTGGGAAGCCCCAGAATACTTATTAAAGTATATCTTTATTTGCACCATGTTGAGTAGTCAGCAATGAGCATTGTCTTAGCATTCGCAGGTAACATATTAGCAAAGGAGGACCTGGAAGATTGGGCATAGTTTTGCCATAATGAACACACAGTGGGAGTTTATCATGATAAACATCCGACGGAAATATGTGCATGTGAAAAACCAATTACAAAGTAGGCAGAACATTTAGTATTGAAATGGGAGGGTTGATGTTAGTAAGCAAAAGCTTCCAAATAGCATTATTGCTAGAGAGTAAATAAATATTAATTCATTTAAATATGACAGGAAAGGAAATCAATCCTGCATATTCATTGGAAGGACTGATGCTAAAGCTGAAACCTCAGTACTTAGGCCACCTGATGTGAAAAGCTGACTCATTTGAAAAAACCCTGGTGCTGGGAAAGATTGTGGGCAGGAGGAGAAGGGGATGACAGAAGATGAGATGGTTGGATGGCATCACCGACTCGATGCACATGAGTTTGAGTAAACTCCGGGAGCTGGTGACGGACAGAGAGGCCTGGCGTGCTGCAGTCCTTGGGGCTGCAAAGAGCTGGACACAACAGAGCGACTGAACTGAACTGATGACCGGAAAAGGGTAATGAATATTCAGTATGTAATGAATATTCAGTATGTAATAAATATTCAGTATGGATTCCTCTCCGAATTACACCCGCTACAGTACAGACTACTGCCCAACTGCCTCAAATTTTGTTTACATGCCGTACACTGGAGAAGTCTATAGTTTTTACTATAGAGAAAATACCCATTTCCTCCTCCACAGGGGTTGTGGTATACCCTCCAATTTGTCCCGTTTGCCTTGGCAAGCCTGTGGGAGAATGGGGAGAAAGGAGAAATATTCCCCTGTCTTTCCTTATATTACTAGATTGTAGCTCATTCAGGAAATGTGAGGTGGTATAGCCGAACTCTGGACAGAGATACTGATGCACAGACTTTAGCATAAATGTCTGTTAGCAGAGAGTGAAAAAAGTTGGTTGAACTTCTAAGTACCTTGGTAGACGAACAACTAATTTGAATATAATAAGAATAATGTGTTTATACATATAGAGTACATTTTTAAAATATTCTTTTAAATGTTTGATAAATTAGTAAGTTTGATGAATTTGTCATTTGGCAAATTGATTCTTTGTTAAACTGGCCGGCTTTCATTTCAAACTGACAGATTCATTCATTCAATACTAAAATAACATATCTGATGAACACATGCTATATAATATGCCAGGGATTTAACATTTAACACTGTATGAGACAGTATTAGACAAATTACACTTTAGTGGAAGACGGCATCAAGAACATTATCATAACAGAAAATGCTACAGTAGTAATGCTATGAGAATTCAATAGAAGATTATAGGGAAGAAAGAGATTGGCTCCTGCTCACGGGAGGCTTCGCAGAGGAGATGATGCTTTTGCTGAGAGTTGGAGGCTGGAATTAATTCACCCAGGGCAGTAAGCAAGTGCTCAGAATGTACATTAAGGAATCAGAAGGTGCCAAGGCAGTGAAACTGGTGACGGTTCATGGTTCACAAAATACGTACCAAATAAAAATGGTCAGGACTGACATTTAAAAATAAAATAGAATGGAACAGAAAACATCAGAAGGCAGTGAATGTGGTGAGTACTGTATTTTACAATTCTGTTATGTGTATGTATATAGGTATACATATGTCAAGCTATCATATATATTTCTTACTGTTCATCACAGAGAAGAGGTAGATAAGCCACAGAAGAAAGAGAAGACATGTTTAGAAGAGGCACTGCATGTAGATGGTTAAGTGGGAAGGAAAAATTTGATGTGAGAAATGGCAGGGAAGAAAGCCTCTAGAAAGAGAGGTCAGATCGTGAAGGGTTTAATAGACGCTCCAAGAAGCTCAGAATTTAGCCTGAAGCTAAAAGGGGTCACTAAAAGGATTCAGGCTTCAGCAATACATGAACTGCAAAATTCCAGATGTCCAAGCTGGTTTTAGAAAAGGCAGAGAAATCAGAGATCAAATTGCCAGCATCTGCTGGATCATTGAAAAAGCAAGAGAGTTCCAGAAAAACATCTATTTCTGCTTTATTGACTATGCCAAAGCCTTTGACTGTGTGGATCACAATAAACTGTGGAAAATTCTGAAAGAGTTGGGAATACCAGACCACCTGATCTGTCTCTTGAGAAACCTATATGCAGGTCAGGAAGCAACAGTTAGAACTGGACATGGAACAACAGACTGGTTCCAAACAGGAAAAGGAGTACATCAAGGCTGTATATTGTCAACCTGCTTATTTAACTTCTATGCAGAGTACANTTTTTTTTTTTTTTGGTAGCTGTATTTGTGATTTTAAGTAGTATACTGAAATACTGGCATATCAGTTTTATAGCATACCTATTAACCCTTTTGTCTTCCCTGGTGACTTAGCTGGTAAAGAATCTACCTGCAATGCAGGAGACCTGGGTTCAATCACTGGGTTGGGAAGATCCCCTAGAGAAGGGAACAGCTACCCTCTCTACCCTGATGCTGGGAAAGACTGAAGGCAGAAGGGGAAGGGGGCAACAGAGGATGAGATGGTTGGATGGCATCACTGACTCAATGGACATGAGTTCGAGCAAGCTCCAGAAGATGGTGATGGACAGGGAAGCCTGGCACGCTGCAGTCCATGGGGTCACAAAGATTCGGACATGACGGAGCAACTGAACAATAACAAATTGACTCTTTATTATGGAAATAAGGAATTAATGTAGTAAATTTTTGATAGACAATTACAGGCTGAGTCATGTATTTACTACCCTTAGAAAATTCCAAATTTAAATGATGGAAAGATATTTCTCTTTCTGAATCTCTCTCACTCTCATATCTATCTACCATGTACCTATTTATCTATGTATCTTTAAATAATTAGCCTACAATAGCCTTAAAAATCAAGAAGTGGCATCCATGGCCAGATATTTGAAGACACTGTGGGAAGAGAGAAAACAGATGTCATCATATGAACCAAGCTATCAAAGCACAGTAACACAATAACTACTGGATATTCTGAGTTGAGACCTAATTCCTTGCTTCCCTCTGAGCAGCTTAAAGTCTTCTTAAAATCTGTAACTTCATTATCCATATTGGTTTCTCTGCATTAAGAGATCTGTATTTTTTATTTTCCTTCTTTTCTATACCTCAATTTTAAGTACTATTTTATTTACATAGCATTTGATCTGAAAACCTTAATAACTGCTTCTAAAGCCATTAAAATAAGTTGGCAACTATATGTTCTTGAATTTACAGAGCACTTTCACATGTGCTTCTAATTCAGTCATGACAGTAAGCCTGAAAAATAGAGTCAGACATTCATACTATTCAAATTTTATTGATAAGTCCCAGAAATATTATGTCACTTGCCCAGAGAAACGTGGACAGTAATATTGTGGTCCAATAATACTAATAATTCTTACAGTAACTAATATCACTTGGAAGCTTACTAAATTTCCAGGTACCATTTTATTATCACAGCTTTTGCAATGTCTTTTTTTTTTTTTTTTTGAGAAATTTAATCTCTTCAAATTTTAAGTTCCTTAAACCAACTTATTTAGAGCCTTGTTCAGCTAAATTTGTGTTTAGGATTCCTGTGTGGCAGCCAATGACAGTTACCTCAAATGTTATTGAGTATTGCTATTTACTAGACTTTCTATTTAACAATTTTTAATAACTTGTAAATCTATACATATCATATGATTTAGACTGACTAATTTGAATGGAGACTAGATGGTGCATTCTAGTACAGATTCTTGATTTTCCCCAATTAGTTTTATGTAAGTAATGAAGCCAATGATCAGCTATTAATTCTTCCCACTATGGGCATCTCTGAGTTCAGAATTTTGTTTGAAATTTAGGGTACTGATCTTTGGGTAAGGTGATAGAAAAGTGTGAAATGTTTTTAAACTTAGAAGCCAAAACAAATAATCAAAAATAAAGTATATAGTATATGTCGTTTCGACATGAGCCACCTCTTTCCTATGGTATCATTCAGTTCAGTTCAGTTGCTCAGTCATGTCCAACTCTTTGCGACCCCATGAATCATAGCACACCAGGCCTCCCTGTCCATCACCAACTCCCGGAGTTCACTCAGACCCACGTCCATCAAGTCAGTGATGCCATCCAGCCATCTCATCCTCTGTCGTCCCCTTCTCCTCCTGCCCCCAATCCCTCCCAGCAGCAGAGTCTTTTCTAATGAGTCAACTCTTCGCATGAGGTGGTCAAAGTATTGGAGTTTCAGCTTCAGCATCATTCCCTCCAAAGAAATCCCAGGGCTGATCTCCTTCAGAATGGACTGGGTGGATCTCCTTGCAGTCCAAGGGACTCTCAAGAGTCTTTTCCAACACCACAGTTCAAAAGCATCAATTCTTCGGTGCTCAGCCTTCTTCACAGTTTAACGCTCACATCCATACATGACCACTAGAAAAAAGCCTTGACTAGATGGACCTTAGTTGGCAAAGTAATGTCTCTGCTTTTCAATATGCTATCTAGGTTGGTCATAACTTTTCTTCCAAGGAGTAAGCATCTTTTAATTTCATGACCGCAGTCACCATCTGCAGTGATTTTGGAGCCCCCCAAAATAAAATCTGACACTGTTTCTACTGTTTCCCCATCTATTTCCCATGAAGTGATGGGACCAGATGCCATGATCTTCTTTTCTGAATGTTGAGCTTTAAGCCAACTTTTTCACTCTCCTCTTTCACTTTCATCAAGAAGCTTTTTAGTTCCTCTTCACTTTCTGCCATAAGGGTGGTGTCATCTGCATATCTGACGTTATTTCTCCCAGCAGTTCCAGCCTGTGCTTCTTCCAGCCCCGTGTTTCTCATGATATACTCTGCATAAAAGTTAAATAAGCAGGGTGACAATATACAGCCTTGATGTACTCCTTTTCGGAGATAATATCACATATATGACTTTTTTTTTCCAGATACACCCACCTTACTCCTTTAAGCAATAGTAACAAAAATCTCTTAATTCAATTACTTTTTGAAAATGGGTATGTCTTAAAAACGAATTAGGAACCACATAATTTCAGGTTTTAATCTACACCATATTGTTTTGCTTTCACAGTTTGGACAAGATGCTAATTAAAGTGTGAGTTGGCTTTCTTTAAGTTGCAAAATGAGNGGCTGAGTCATGTATTTACTACCCTTAGAAAATTCCAAATTTAAATGATGGAAAGATATTTCTCTTTCTGAATCTCTCTCACTCTCATATCTATCTACCATGTACCTATTTATCTATGTATCTTTAAATAATTAGCCTACAATAGCCTTAAAAATCAAGAAGTGGCATCCATGGCCAGATATTTGAAGACACTGTGGGAAGAGAGAAAACAGATGTCATCATATGAACCAAGCTATCAAAGCACAGTAACACAATAACTACTGGATATTCTGAGTTGAGACCTAATTCCTTGCTTCCCTCTGAGCAGCTTAAAGTCTTCTTAAAATCTGTAACTTCATTATCCATATTGGTTTCTCTGCATTAAGAGATCTGTATTTTTTATTTTCCTTCTTTTCTATACCTCAATTTTAAGTACTATTTTATTTACATAGCATTTGATCTGAAAACCTTAATAACTGCTTCTAAAGCCATTAAAATAAGTTGGCAACTATATGTTCTTGAATTTACAGAGCACTTTCACATGTGCTTCTAATTCAGTCATGACAGTAAGCCTGAAAAATAGAGTCAGACATTCATACTATTCAAATTTTATTGATAAGTCCCAGAAATATTATGTCACTTGCCCAGAGAAACGTGGACAGTAATATTGTGGTCCAATAATACTAATAATTCTTACAGTAACTAATATCACTTGGAAGCTTACTAAATTTCCAGGTACCATTTTATTATCACAGCTTTTGCAATGTCTTTTTTTTTTTTTTTTTGAGAAATTTAATCTCTTCAAATTTTAAGTTCCTTAAACCAACTTATTTAGAGCCTTGTTCAGCTAAATTTGTGTTTAGGATTCCTGTGTGGCAGCCAATGACAGTTACCTCAAATGTTATTGAGTATTGCTATTTACTAGACTTTCTATTTAACAATTTTTAATAACTTGTAAATCTATACATATCATATGATTTAGACTGACTAATTTGAATGGAGACTAGATGGTGCATTCTAGTACAGATTCTTGATTTTCCCCAATTAGTTTTATGTAAGTAATGAAGCCAATGATCAGCTATTAATTCTTCCCACTATGGGCATCTCTGAGTTCAGAATTTTGTTTGAAATTTAGGGTACTGATCTTTGGGTAAGGTGATAGAAAAGTGTGAAATGTTTTTAAACTTAGAAGCCAAAACAAATAATCAAAAATAAAGTATATAGTATATGTCGTTTCGACATGAGCCACCTCTTTCCTATGGTATCATTCAGTTCAGTTCAGTTGCTCAGTCATGTCCAACTCTTTGCGACCCATGAATCATAGCACACCAGGCCTCCCTGTCCATCACCAACTCCCGGAGTTCACTCAGACCCACGTCCATCAAGTCAGTGATGCCATCCAGCCATCTCATCCTCTGTCGTCCCCTTCTCCTCCTGCCCCCAATCCCTCCCAGCATCAGAGTCTTTTCTAATGAGTCAACTCTTCGCATGAGGTGGTCAAAGTATTGGAGTTTCAGCTTCAGCATCATTCCCTCCAAAGAAATCCCAGGGCTGATCTCCTTCAGAATGGACTGGGTGGATCTCCTTGCAGTCCAAGGGACTCTGAAGAGTCTTTTCCAACACCACAGTTCAAAAGCATCAATTCTTCGGTGCTCAGCCTTCTTCACAGTTTAACGCTCACATCCATACATGACCACTAGAAAAAAGCCTTGACTAGATGGACCTTAGTTGGCAAAGTAATGTCTCTGCTTTTCAATATGCTATCTAGGTTGGTCATAACTTTTCTTCCAAGGAGTAAGCATCTTTTAATTTCATGACCGCAGTCACCATCTGCAGTGATTTTGGAGCCCCCCAAAATAAAATCTGACACTGTTTCTACTGTTTCCCCATCTATTTCCCATGAAGTGATGGGACCAGATGCCATGATCTTCTTTTCTGAATGTTGAGCTTTAAGCCAACTTTTTCACTCTCCTCTTTCACTTTCATCAAGAAGCTTTTTAGTTCCTCTTCACTTTCTGCCATAAGGGTGGTGTCATCTGCATATCTGACGTTATTTCTCCCAGCAGTTCCAGCCTGTGCTTCTTCCAGCCCCGTGTTTCTCATGATATACTCTGCATAAAAGTTAAATAAGCAGGGTGACAATATACAGCCTTGATGTACTCCTTTTCGGAGATAATATCACATATATGACTTTTTTTTTCCAGATACACCCACCTTACTCCTTTAAGCAATAGTAACAAAAATCTCTTAATTCAATTACTTTTTGAAAATGGGTATGTCTTAAAAACGAATTAGGAACCACATAATTTCAGGTTTTAATCTACACCATATTGTTTTGCTTTCACAGTTTGGACAAGATGCTAATTAAAGTGTGAGTTGGCTTTCTTTAAGTTGCAAAATGAGAGATAGGGTGTGATAATGATGTCTGTCCTGCCTACTTCTCAGGGATCTTCTGAAGCACTCTGCAAAGTTATGGTGTAATTATTATTATTATGATCCGAACTCTTGTGTTTACATGTACATACATAATTATCAAAGCTAACATTTACTTAGTGCTTACAATGTGCTAGGCACTGTTCTAAGCATGCTACATATAACTATCACGACAATCTTACAGTGTAGATACTACTATTATCCCTTTTTTATAGTTTAGAAGACTGAGACCTGGGGCATTGGTAGGTGCCAGGCATCTACCTGAAGTTACACCCAACTTATGTGTCCAAAGCCTGTGTCCTTAATCACAATGCTCTTCTGTATTCTAGGAGACTCTTCAGGATTCTTGTATCTTGAAGATTTTTTTTTTTTACCCCTAACTGTATAGACATCATAATATGATGAGAAGACCACAATTTTTTTAAAGTTCTCGATATTTCTATTGATCTGTGATCACCACTTTTTGCTGTACATATGCCTGCTTCTGTGAATCTTCCTGTCCCCATTTGTGTTACTTCTAATAATTACTGAGGACCTTGATACTAAGTTAAGGAGACACTATGATCTATTTGTTATGCAAAATGAGAGGGTTTCTATTCTCACATTAACCCATTTTCTAACCCTTTGGACACCAACTGGATAGCTTCAATTCAGCACTGACAGTAACTACTTGGACTCAGCACAGACCCATGGGGTAAGGGCTCAGTTCCACAGGACCGCTCTCCCTTGGGGGCACCAATTACAAGTTTGGGACACCTTACTTCTCACTCGTCGGCTCTAAATCCCGGGTTCCCTCGACTCCATCCTCAGGTTCAATACTTTGCTTAAAGGGCTCACAGAACTAAGAGAAACACTTGATGTACTTTTGCTGGTTTATTATAAAGGACTCCACTCAAGACCATCCAAAGAGAAGAAATGCTTAGGCAAGGAACAGGAGAGACTTCTGTGCCCACTCCAGGCACATCATCTATCCAGCAATGCAGTGTGTTTACCACTGAGGAAGATTTCAGAAACACCATGGTTTACAATTTTTTTTTTTTTTTCTGTCTGCCTTCGTTTTTTGTTTTTTGTTTTTTGGTATTTATTTATTTTTTTACACGAACTCCCAAACATGAACCCCCCTCCCACCTCCCACCCCATATGTTGGCAATTTGATCTCTGGTTCCTCTGCCTTTTCTAAAACCAGCTTAAACATCTGGAAGTTTGCAGTTCATGTACTGCTGAAGCCTGCCTTGGAGAATTTTAAGCACTACTTTACTAACGTGTGAGATGAGTGCAATTGTGCGGTAGTTTGAGCATTCTTTGGCCTTGCCTTTCTTTGGGATTGGAATGAAAACTGACCTTTTCTGGTCCTGTGGCCACTGCTGAGTTTTCCAAATTTGCTGGCAAATTGAGTGCAGCACGTTCACAGCATCATCTTTCAGGATTTGAAATAGCTCCGATGGAATTCCATCACCTCCACTAGCTTTGCTCATAATGATGCTTCCTAAGGCCCACTTGACTTCACATTCCAGGATGTCTGGCTCTAGGTGAGTGATCACACCATCATGATTATCTGGGTTGTGAAGATCTTTTTTGTACAGTTCTTCTGTGTATTCTTGCCACCTCTTCTTAATATCCTCTGCTTCTGTTAGGTCCCTACCATTTCTGTCCTTTATTGAGCCCATCTTTGCATGAAATATTCCCTTGGTATCTCTAATTTTCTTGAAGAGATATTGTCTATCCCATTCTATTTTTTTCATCTATTTATTTGCACTGATTGCTGAGGAAGGCTTTCTTATCTCTTCTTGCTATTCTCTGGAACTCTGCATTCAGATGCTTATATCTTTCCTTTTCTCTTTTGCTTTTCGCCTCTCTTCCTTTCACAGCTATTTGTAAGGCCTCCTCAGACAGCCATTTTTCTTTTTGCATTTCTTTTTCTTGAGGATGCTCTTGATTCCTGTCTCCTGTACAATGTTACAAACCTCTGTCCATAGTTCCTCAGGAACTCTGTCTGTTAGATCTAGTCCCTTAAATCTATTTCTCACTTCCACTGTATAGTCATAAGGGATTTGATTTAGGTCATACCTGAATGGTCTAGTGGTTTTCTCCACTTTCTTCAATTTCAGTGAATTTGGCAATAAGGAGTTCATGATCTGAGCCACAGTCAGCTCCCGGTCTTGTTTTTGCTGACTGTATAGAGCTTCTCCATCTTTGGCTGCAAAGAATATAATCAATTTGATTTCGATGTCATCCATGTGGTGAGGTCCATGTGTAGAGTCTTCTCTTGTGTTGTTGGAAGAGGATGTTTGCTATGACCAGTGCTTTCTCTTGGCAAAACTCTATTAGCCTTTGCCCTGTTTCATTCTGTACTCCAAGGCCAAATTTGCCTGTTACTGCAGGTGTTTCTTGACTTCCTACTTTTGTATTCCAGTCCCCTGTAATGAAAAACACATCTTTTTTGGGGTGTTAGTTCTAGAAGGTCTTGTAGGTCTTCCTAGAACTGTTCAACTTCAGCTTCTTCAGTGTTACTGGTCAGGGCACAGACTTGGATTACCATGATATTGAATAGTTTGCCTTGAAAACGAATAGAGATCATTCTACAGTTCATAAGATTGCAAAGAATCTGACATGACTGAGCGACTTCACTTTCATTTTTCTTTCATTGATGATTAACTCAGTCTATAGTGACTGGAGGTTTGGAGTTGTGGAACTGAAAGTTCCAACTGTCTAATCACATGGTTGGTTTCCCTGACAACCAGCTTCTATCCTGAAGCTATCTAAGTGTCCACCAAGAGTCACCTCACTAGCATAAACTCAGGTATGATTTAAGGGGCTTATTATGAAGAAGAAAAGATGATTTCTCACTCATCTCACTCAGGAAATTCCACGGGTTTTAGCAGCTCTTGTGTCAGGAACTGGAACAAAGATAAAACATTTAAACAAAGTCCTCCTGCTGCTGCTGCTGCTGCTGCTAAGTCACTTCAGTTGTGTCCGACTCTGTGTGACCCCATAGATGGCAGCCCACTAGGCTCCCCCATCCCTGGGATTCTCCAGGCAAGAATACTGGAGTGGGTTGCCATTTCCTTCTCCAGTGCATGAAAGAGAAAAGTGAAAGTGAAGTCGCTCATTCTGTCCGACTGTTAGCGACCCCATGGACTGCAGCCCACCAGGCTACTCTGTCCATTGGATTTTCCAGGCAAGAGTACTGGGGTGGGGTGCCATTGCCTTCCTCCTATCACCCAGGAAATTACAAGCAATTTAGAACCTTGTATGGAAAGGGGGATGAAGACCAAATATGTTTCTTATTATAACATGTCATAGTAGACCCTTAGAGTTAGGTCTAAGATGATTGAAATGATCATGGAAAGAGCCCGAGGAATTTACCATGCTGCTGCTGCTAAGTCGCTTCAGTTGTGTCCAACTCTGTGCGACCCCATAGATGGCAGCTCACCAGGGTCCCCCGTCCCTGGGATTCTCCAGGTGAGAACACTGGAATGGGTTCCCGTTTCCTTCTCCAACGCATGAAAGTGAAATGTGAAAGTGAAGTTGCTAGGCTACTCTGTCCATTGGATTTTCCAGGCAAGAGTACTGGGGTGGGGTGCCATTGCCTTCCTCCTATCACCCAGGAAATTACAAGCAATTTAGAACCTTGTATGGAAAGGGGGATGAAGACCAAATATGTTTCTTATTATAACATGTCATAGTAGACCCTTAGAGTCTGGTCTAAGATGATTGAAATGATCATGGAAAGAGCCCGAGGAATTTACCATGCTGCTGCTGCTAAGTTGCTTCAGTTGTGTCCAACTCTGTGCGACCCCATAGATGGCAGCTCACCAGGGTCCCCCATCCCTGGGATTCTCCAGGCGAGAACACTGGAATGGGTTCCCGTTTCCTTCTCCAACGCATGAAAGTGAAATTGTCCAATCGTGTCTGAGTCTTAGCGACCCCGTGGACTGCAGCCTACCAGGCTCCCCTGTCCATGGGGTTTTCCAGGTAAGAGTACCTGAGTGGGGTGCCACTGCCTTCTCCAAATCCACCATGAGTGAAGTACTGTAGTGCTCTTAGTGGACTTGATGGCATCCACATCTACTTTGCTGCTTGACTCTGCATACTGCTACTGCTGAGTCGCTTCAGTCCTGTCCGACTCTGTGCGACCTCATAGACAGCAGCCCACCAGGCTCCCCCGTCCCTGGGATTCTCCAGGCAAGAACACTGGAGTAGGTTGCCATTCCCTTCTCCAATGCAGAAAGTGAAAAGTGAAAGTGAAGCCGCTCAGTCATGCTCGATCCTCAGCAACCCCATGGACTGCAGCCACCAGGCTGCTCTGTCCCTGGGATTTTCCAGGCAAGAGTGCTGGAGTGGGTTGGACAGCTATCTTTGGTGACCATATTGCCTGAATTTAAACAGCTGGTCCCATAGTTAGAGATAATTTCAGCCCATATGTTCCAATTTTGGTTAAAAGCTTTTGTTGTTGTACAAATAAAAGACTTCAAGAGAAGCTTTACTAAATTCTAGTATAGCAACATGAAAATCTGTCAGATTCTTTGTGACCCCCTGGATCATCAGTTCAGTTCAGTTCAGTTCAGTTGCTCAGTCCTGTCCAACTCTTTGCGACCCCCCCTGGACCATACAGTCCATGAAATTCTCCAGGCCAGAATATTGGTGTGGGTAGCCTTTCCCTTCTCCAGGGCATCTTCTCAACCCAGGGATCAAACCCAGGTCTCCCACAACTGCAAGTGGATTCTTTACCAGCTGAGCCATAAGGGAAGCCCAAGAATACTGGAGTGGGTAGCCTATCCCTTCTCCAGGGGATCTTTCTGATGCAGGAATCGAACCGGGGTCTCCTGCATTGCAGGTAGATTCTTTACCAACTGAGCTATCAGTTCAGTTCAGTCGCTCAGTCATGTCCGACTCTTTGCGACCCCATGAATCACAGCACGCCAGGCCTCCCTGTCCATCACCAACTCCCAGAGTTCACTCAGACTCATGTCTATATAGCCAGTGATGCCATCCAGCCATCTCATCCTCTATCATCCCCTTCTCCTTCTGCCCCCAATCCCTCCCAGCATCAGAGTCTTTTCCAATGAGTCAACTCTTTGCATGAGGTGGCCAAAGTACTGGAGTTTCAGCTTCAGCATCATTTCCTCCAAAGCTGTTAATTACTTAACAGTCTTCGGTTCATTAATAAGAACAAATTTCCAAAAGGAATATAAGAATTAGAGAAGAGAAGTCTCGTTTGGTTGGGGTTTGCAGCCTCTTTTCTGGTGTGTCTAGTGTCCCCCAGGGCCACTTCCATTCTGGTTTTAAATGACTCAGTTGGCAAAGTTTCTTAGCCCCCACCTCCCACCCCATCCCTTTCAGGAGTGTTCCTGCCTAGGAGCTATCACATCCAGGAATGCTGTCCTGATTTTCAGCTTGGACATCACCCTGCAAGACATGGCCCTGGGAATGCCAACTCAGAACTGCAATATTTCTTTGTCTTTATGAGTCCTCATACATCAGACGAAGTGCCAAATAATTATGTAAAATACTTTGGATGGATCCCAGGCTGAACGTCTTCAAAAGACAAACAGATTAATCATATACTAAAAGAAGGCACAGGACCCACTTGTACGCTTGCTGGATACACAAGACATCCCTGAGTAATATCTTATTCCGAAAGAAATGCCTGAGCAAGAGAAAAAGCAATGAAGATGACAGGACAGCCCAGAAGTCTCTGTTTTCTCCCACTTCTAGAAGCCCTCCCTTCCCCTCCCCGATCTTCCTTCCTCTGACTCAGTCGGCCACAGATATTCTTGTAATAAACACTGACCTATACAGAAATAAACTTGAAGTATATGTTTACTCATGTACGCTGTACTTTGGCATTAAGTTTTTGAATGTTGTTCCCACAAGTTGTGTCTAAGGCCTTTGTCTACATTCAAAGCATCTCTGATCCTATAGTTTATTTCTGATACTTTTGAAACCAGGCTAGGAAAACTGATCAGAAACTGTATTAAGTATTCTTGTGGATTTTCATATCCGGTAGGAAAGACACTGACTATGGCTTATTTTGGGTCTTTAACATCTTCTTTTTTTCAGAAACACTCAAGGAACCAAAGCTCCTAAAGCCTGTAAAATTTGAATTATTTCAAGCATATAAGCAATGAACATACTTCAAACCCACATAACACCAAAAAGAAGAAGGAAAAAAAAAAACCTTTCATCTTGAAGAAATATCTTTAATACGTGTTGTTCTTAATTAGGTTAATTAACTACCTCCTAACCTTTTTAATCTTTAACTTTTCATGGTCTGGATATAAGTATTTTTAATTTCAGGTATGTTTATATAGTTCTGGGGCCCTCTTTAGCTTATTTCCTGATTAACTTTGGAGTGGAAGAAATGTATTGATATCATTCTGATGTGCAGTGTTTGTGTTCTTGGTCTATTAGTGGGTTATTAGAAGGTTTAGAGAGGATACTGTAAACATGTAATACTTTTTACTTTTGTTCATGATTAGGAGCTGATGGGAGAAAACCTGGCACTAGTTTACCTTCTTTTTCAGCAAGCAACAAGAATCTAAAAGTACCAGAAAAAGATCTACAGGTTCTTTTCTTTGAAGGCAAAGAAATGTACCTATAATTTACCGACTCAGCTTCTCATTGCATACAAAAGACTTATTGATTACTCTTAGTCATATTAATAATGATGATGACAAAAAATAGCAACATTTTTTGTAACTCACTGTAAGTGCGTTCAGTGCATTATCTCATATATCACCCATAAAAATTCCATGAAGAAGGTACTATCCATTCTAATTTTATTTCTATTTGTCTTCAAAAAAATCAATTTTACTGAAGTGTAATTTACATTCACGCTTAGTCCCTCGGTCGTGTCCCCCTCTTTGAGACCCCATGGACTGTAGCCCTCCAGGCTCCTCTGTTCATGGGGATTCTCCAGGCAAGAATACTGTGGTGGGTTGCCATGCCCTCCTCCAGGAGATCTTTCTGACCCAGGGAATTGAACCCTGGTTTCCTGCACTGAAGGTAGATTCTTCACTGACTAAACCACCAGGGAAGCCCCGAGGTGTAATTTAAGTGCAATGAATTGCACACATTTGACTTGCTTTGAGAGAGACACATTTTTGTGAAGCTACAACAATAATCAAGATACAGAAAATTCTCTCCCTTGGACCCTTTTACCCCTTCACAGTTTATTCTTTACTCTGTCCCTTGCACAAGGCAAGTCCACTGTTTTGTTTGCAGTTAGTATAGATTGCAGGGTGGGTATTAGAAACATGCATGCCTTTTCTTAAGCTTCCCAGGTGCCTCAGTGGTAAAGAATCTGCCTGCCAAGCAGGACACATGAGTTCCGTTCCTGGGTAGGGAAGATCTCCTGGAGAAGGAAATGGCAACCCACTATAGTATTCCTGTCCAGGACATCCCACGGACAGAGGAGACTGGTGGACTGGAATCCACGGGGTTCGAAAAAGACTGACATGACTTAGCAACTAACAACAACATGACTTTTCTTCCTTTTTAAGAAAAATGAATTTGTTAAAAATTGTGGCAATCTATTTAGTTTTTCCAAAAAGCTAGTTTTAAAATTTCACTACTAATTTTGGGGTATTTTTGTGTTGTGTCTGCCCACAGTAGTAGATATAATGGTCATCTGAGTTAAATTCATCCATTCCGGTCCATTTAGTTTGCTAATTCCTAGAATGTCGATCCTCATTCTTGCCATCTTCTGTTTGACCACTTCCCATTTGCCTTGATTCACAGACCTAACATTCCAGGTTCCTATGCAATATTGCTCTTTACAGCATTTAACCTTGATTCTATCACCAGTCCCATCCACCACTGGGTGTTGTTTTTGCTTTGGCTCCATCGCTTCATTCTTTCTGGAGTTATGTTTCCACTGATCACCAGTAGTATATTGGGCAACTACACACCACCTTATGGCAGAAAGTGAAGAGGAGCTAAAAAGCCTTTTGATGAAAGTGAAAGAGGAGAGTGAAAAAGTTGGCTTAAAGCTCAACATTCAGAACACTAAGATCATGGCATTTGGTCCCATCACTTCATGGCAAATAGATGGGGAAACAGTGGAAACAGTGGCTGACTTTATTTTCCTGGGCTCCAAAATCACTGCAGATGGTGAGTGCAGCCATGAAATTAAAAGACACTCCATGAAAGGAAAGTTATGACCAACCTATACAGCATGTATAAAAGCAGAGACATTATTTTGCCAACAAAGATCTGTCTAGTCAAGGCTATGGTTTTTCCAGCGGTCATGTATGGTTGTGAGAGCTGGACTATAAAGAAAGCTGAGCACTGAAGCATTGATGCTTTTGAACTGTGGTGTTGGAGAAGACTCTTGAGAGTCCCTTGGACTGCAAGAAGATTCAAACAGTCCATCTTAAAGGAGATCAGTCCTGGGTGTTCACTGGAAGGACTGATGTTGAAGCTGAAACTCCAATACTTTGGCCACCTTATGGGAAGAGCTGACTCATTGGAAAAGACTCTGATATTGGGAGGGATTGAGGGCAGGAGGAGAAGGGGACGACAGAGGATGAGATGGCTGGATGGTATCACCAACTCGATGGATCTGGGTTTGGGTGGAGTCCAGGAGTTGGTGATGCCATTCAACCATCTCATCCTCTGTCGTCCCCTTCTCCTCCTGCCTTCAATCTTTCTCAGCATCAGGGTCTTTTCCAACAAGTCAGTTCTTCATGTCAGGTGGCCAAAGTATTGGAGTTTCAGCTTCAGCATCAGTCCTTCCAATGAATATTTAGGATTGATTTTCTTTAGGATGGACTGACCAGATCTCCTTATAGTGGAGGCCTGGCATGCTGCGATTCATGGGGTCGCAAAGAGTCAGACACGACTGAGCGACTGAACTGAACTCAACTGATGAGGACTATGAAGAAGGCTGAGTACCAAAGAATTGATGCTTTTGAACTGTGGTGTTGGAGGAGACTCTTGAGAGTCCTTGGACTGCTAGGAGATCAAACCAGTCAGTCCTAAAGGAAGTCAATCTTAAATATATACTGGAAGGACTGATGCAAAAGATGAAGCCCCAATACTTTGGCCTCCTGATGCAACAAGTTGATTCATTAGAAAAGACCCTGATGCTGGGAAAGATTGAAGGCAAAAGGTGAAGAGGGTGGTAGAAAATGAGATAGTTAGATAACATCACCGACTCCATGGACATGAATTTGAGCAAACTCTGGGAGACAGTAGAGGACAGAGGGGCCTGGTGTGCTGCAGTCCATGGGCTGCAAGAAATCGGACATAACTTAGTGACTGAACAGCAACAGCGAGGAACAGTAGGCTTGGACAAGGAAGAAAAAAATACCGAGATCAGGATATGTCATCAAAATGGGCAGAGGTGATTTAACCTCATGGGACCCTTTGAGGAACCTTTTAAATTATGTCTTAGAACTGTCCACCTGCAGATAAAATGTGGATACACTGCCATCAGCTCCCAATCTTAAATAGCTCAAAACTAGTCTTATGGGCCTTAAGTTCCTTGAGCTTCCAGCCTGAACATAACTAAGTAAAGAAAAATATACCACATCCATACCACAGCATCAGAGAAGTCTTAGGACAGGAAGAGAGGTGAATGAAAGGTGATCCAAGCCTTAGTCCTCTCAGGTGCATATACTTGAATATACCCAAAGCTTGTGGGGAACTGCTTACCAAAGGGTGGTTGCATTAAGAGGATGTCCAGAGGTTATAAAAGTACACAAATGTCTGAAACAGTTTCCTTTTTAACTGAAGAGCTGTTTAGGGGTGTAATTTTTAAAATGTCCATAGAGTTATTTTTTGCTCTACTTTTGCTGTTAGTTTCACAATTTGTCCATCAGTTTTTTTAGGGTTAGATTCCATACTTTCTGTGGATTACATGTCTCCCAGAATTCTTACACTCTTAACGAGGAGGAGATGCCCTTTTGAAGAGAAAGTCCTATTTACTAGAAGGAAATATAGAACCAAAATTAAAGAATTACCCTAAGCTCTAATAACTGATGAAATCTAGAGTATTTTTCAAAACCCTCCCAATCTAATCTAATAAACCAATATTTACAGTGCATCATGACCAACACTACAAAGAAATGCACAAAGTGCAATGGGAGGAGAGGCAGTGAAAAACGAAGCTAGAGAGGAGAGTTCAGGGAGCAGTCCGAGACAGTGTGGCTTTTGAGTGGGGCCTTTATGACTGGGTTGATTTTGTCAAGCATAAGCTACAGCATGAGCAGAGGCCCAGAGATCTGAATGAGCTCTGTGTTTACAAAGAAGTGATGTTGTCTACATCAGGGGAAAGAAGCCTGCCTGTGTGTTCACTCTGGGCCCCAGAATTTCTACTGTAATTTCCAGCAGAGTCTACCTACCCTCATCATCTATCCAAAACAACAGGTAAAATGATTTTACTATGCATGCTTTATGAACACAACAGGATTAATTAAGAATAACTGACGACCCTATGGAAAGAGAACTATATGCAGTTTATAAAATGGTCCAACTACATACTTTTGTGCTGTTGTTCAACCACTCAGTTGAGTCTGACTCTTTGTGATCCTATGAACCACAGCACACCAGGCCTCCCTGTCCATCACCAACTCCCAGAACTTACTCAGACTCGTGTCCGTCGAGTTGGTGATGCCATTCAACCATCTCATCCTCTGTCACCCCCTTCTCCTCCCGCCTTCAATCTTTCCCAGCATCTGGTCCAACTACATACTTTTGTGCTGTTGTTCAACCACTCAGTTGAGTCTGACTCTTTGTGATCCTATGAACCACAGCACACCAGGCCTCCCTGTCCATCACCAACTCCCAGAACTTACTCAGACTCGTGTCCGTCGAGTTGGTGATGCCATTCAACCATCTCATCCTCTGTCACCCCCTTCTCCTCCCGCCTTCAATCTTTCCCAGCATCAGGGTCTTTTCCAATGAGTTGGCTGCCGGGAGCCAGCATGGGAGATCCCTCCCATGACAAGGTCATGCAGGACTCGAGGGACTCCCTGGGCCATCCGACCCATGACAAGGTCATGCGGAAGAGTCCTGATAAGCAAGGCCTCAGGACTCGACGGACCCCCTGGATCTGCTCGAGCATCTATCACCAAACCAGAATCTGTCTTACTGTTTCATGTCTTTCATCAGCTCTTCTGACAATAGCAGGGGGCTGTCCCTCGACCACATTTCTCTGGAAAGAGTTAACTTAGGGCTTTAGTTTATAAATCTCCTGGGCATGAAAGGAGTGTTTCATGCCCCCTGTTAGCATTCTAGCTTACTTGGCAGGTTTATCCAGACTCTTGCAACACTGCTGAGCCTATGCTTGCTGCCAAGTTCTCACATCCCTTATCCATTGTGTTCCTGGGAGCACATATAGTTAAGATATAGAAATAACAAACAGCAGCCTTAGCATTAGCAACATTAGACTTTGAGTTAATAAGTTCTTTCTTTGCTATAACCCACTGAATCTTTGCTCCATAAAAATGTAACTCTGTACTTTAAGGGTGATGCAGGCTAAGAATTTAAGAAGAAACACTTTAAGGGAAGATTATTGTTCTGGCTGACCAATCTTTATTAAAAAGAGGTCATGGAATATCAACAGGCCTCTGGGACAGAAGATGATGTACAAAAAATAAGACTCTTACAAGAAGGAACCTGATATTGATAAAAGTTATTACTGATGGAATGTTGAGTTGACTCTGCATTTTTCACCTTGCTGTATGTACAACTCAGGGTATAAAAGCCCCGAGGAAAATAAAGTAAAGGGGCCTCACTCACTGAAGCTTGGTCACCCTGTGTCGTCTTTCCTTATCTCTTTCTCTATCTTTCTTCATTCACTGACGTCATCCATCCTGAGGATATCCCTGGACTCTGCTGAAGCTGGACCCCGGCAGTTGGCTCTTTGCATGAGGTGGCCAAATTATTGGAGCTTTAGCTTCACCATCAGTCCTTCCAATGAATATTCAGGGTTTATTTCCTTTAGGACTGACTGTTTTGATTTGCATGTAATACACACATATATATGTACATGATACATATGATGTACGTATATATACATGTACATATTATGAAGCTGGTATATTTTTTCTAGAGAACTGACAAAAGCTTTCGTTAGGTACAATCAAGGAAATGTTTCTTTTCAGCTCTAATTTTTATAGAATTGATTTTAAACACTTTGTTTTTCTGTCCATTCTGATAGTTCCACATTGGTGTGCTCTGAAATTGTGGTTTCTTTGAATTGGTATCTTTTATAGAAGTTCTAAAGCTTGAGGTTTCATAGATTTGACTCTAAGAACAGTTTTTTTTTTTTTTCATACATTCAATGTGTTTTATTTCACATTTTAATTTATCTAAGAACATTAGCATATTAAAATATGCTGCTCAGTTAACTTATTTGGAATGAACATCAGAATAAAAGTTTGCCTATGGGTGTACATACTTTGTGAAAGATATTGATATTCTGCACTGATATGACTGTTGTCTTTCTTAAATTCTGACATGATTGCTGCATAAAATTGCACAAGTGCATTCTTTTTTTTTTTTTTTTGAACATAGACTGGCAATTCATTTCTTACATGATAGTATGCAAGACAGCAAAAGAGATACAGATGTGTAGAGCGGACTTATGGACTCTGAGGGAGAAGGAGAGGAAGAGGGAGAGGGAGGGATGATTTGGGAGAATAGCATTGAAATATGTATACTATCATGTAAGAACAGTTTTTATCAATTGTATTTCCCAGGGAAGTTTTGCAAGCCCCCAACACAATTTATGAAATGTGTACCTCAAGTTACTAATGAGCCAGAAAAAAGCTTCCATTTTTACTTTATATTTCTGTACCTCTACATATCTGTCCACTCAATTAGAGAACACTACGATCTCTCCTCTAACTGTATTGAGTCAGAGGAAAAGGGAATTTTAAGTCCTGTTTTTTGCAAAGTGAAACAACTTCCAAACAAAAGTCAAATTGAAAAAAGCTTCTTCATTTTGGAAACATGAACTGGGTGGTTCTCCTTATGTATCATAAGGACACATCCCTTCTGACTGTAACAGCCTGTGATGTAGTTTTTATTATTTTTTTAAATTTTATACCCATAGATGGGCTTCCCAGGTAGTGCTAGTGGTAAAAAAACGTGCCTGTCAATACAGGAGACATAAGAGATGCAGGTTCGATCCCTGAGACAGAGAGATCTGCTTAGTAAAATGGAGTAGGAAATGGCAACTCATTCTAATGTTCTTGTCTGGAAAATCCCATGGACAAAGGGGCATGGGGGACTACAGTCCATGGGGTCACAAAGAGTTCGACATGACTGAGCATGCACACCCATAGACATGTGGGTGACATCTTGTTATGGAGACACTATGGTTTTTAGAGAATTGTCATAACTAGATTTGTGGCTTTAAGACTGTTCTGGTGGTCATATAGAGGTGGTCATATAAAGAATGGAATGGAGAGAGCCAAGTGAGAAGTGATGAGAGCCCATACTAAGATATTCTAAGAGAAGACAGGGAGTTTAGAACATATTCAAGAGATATTCAAAACACAGATTGGCCAGGACCCAGGAACTGATTAGATATGGAAGAAGTGAAAGAGGAAACATGGATGACTCTGGGGAAAATAACTCTAAGATTAACATCTGAGGTTATTTCCTATTATTTGAGAAAACTTAATTCACCTGCAAAGGCTGTTTAATCCTTCAAGTTAAAAAGTAAATCACTTCAGTTTCACACTTTAAAATGGGATTAAAAAATCTCAGTGGCAGATACAAGTTCCAGAAACATCATTCAGCAAATCAAAGGGCTCCGTGTGAGCCTTAGGTGGGTTGAGGGAGGCTCAGACTTAGAAATAAACTCAGACTTAACTTAAAGATCGAAAAAATTACAAGGAGATGACATAAATGGTAAGCCTGTAGTATGAACTAAAAGAGCCTCTGTTTAGTGAAAAACAACAAAACAAACCAATTCTTGCTTAAACTTTCATTTAAATATTTAAAAGTCATTGATGAAAGCTAGGTTCTCCAAAATCAGAAAAAAATTCTGCTTTTTAAAGAAAAAGTTGCGAAAAGGATTGTTCCTAGGATCTTTCAGTGAGTGAACATTGAGAAGGTCTTTCACTATTCCAGCACAATTTCACATCATAGACAACACTAATGTACACTATTGTTTTATTATTTTTTTTCTCCTGTCCTTTTTTACTCTTTCCCTCTCCGTTTTCTCTTGACAACTAAAGTCTATGGAAACAAATTAGACTAAATATATTAACAAATATTTCACAAACTGAAAAAATAGGGTGAATTTTCCATGAAAGATCTGCTCATCATCATGAAGATTCTCTTAGAGATTGAATTATCATAATAGAGTGATGACATTTTCCTGGATAAAAGACTTTATATAGTGTAAAATATTTGTATTTTTTTAAAGGGATGTATTTATTCTGGCTTAACATTAGATGCTAATAGGCCATATTATAGTGACCACGAGGATAATTCTACATGACTGGATGACAAACTTCCATGATTCTGGTACTTTTGATCCTCAGCCAAAGAAACCATCAAAATTATTGGGGTTCTCAATCCTTGGAATTAAATCCATGGCCTACCTTTAGAAGCAACACATCTGCAATACTACTTTCTCTAATAACAGGTTTTTAGAATCCTTAAGTACCTGTAACTTTGGACTGGCAGAAAATATTTGTACTACAAATTGTCAGAGCTGGTATTAAAAGATAATGCTTGTAACAGAGCAGGGAAGACATTCTAGTGGTAAGGAACATTTTGTACTGTGAGAATTAAAGTAATTATCTGGTTATTCCGGGCAAGATAATCCTTTCTTTTATCAATATCTGGTTAATTTGAAATATTCTTTTGGTCTTGAAAGTGAAAGAGTTAATCCTTCAGTCATGTCGGACTCTTTGGGACCCCGTGGACTGGAGCCTGCTCTTCTGTTCACAGAATTCTCCAGGCAAGCATACTGGAGTGGGTTGCCATGCTCTCCTCCAGGGGATCTTCCCCACCCAGGGATTGAACCTGGGTCTCCTGCATTGCAGGCAGATTCTCACTGTCTGAGCCACCAGGGAAGCCCCTACTGTTGGAAGTAGTAGTAGTAAAGTTGCTCAGTCGTGTCCGACTCTTTGCGACCCCATGGACTGTAGCCTACCAGGCTCCTCCCTCCATGGGATTCTCCAGGCAAGAGTACTGGAGTGGGGTGCCATTGCCTTCTCCAGGGGATCTTCCCAACCCAGGGACTGAACCCGGGTCTCCCGCATTCCAGGCAGATGCTTTAACCTCTGAGCCACTAGGGAAGCGGGACTTACAAATACAAACGGGGAAAAAAAACTAGGATGAACCTTATGATGTTAGACAAGAAACTGTGTAAAAAACATNCATTGCCTTCTCCAGGGGATCTTCCCAACCCAGGGACTGAACCCGGGTCTCCCGCATTCCAGGCAGATGCTTTAACCTCTGAGCCACCAGGGAAGAGGGACTTACAAATACAAACGGGGAAAAAAAACTAGGATGAACCTTATGATGTTAGACAAGAAACTGTGTAAAAAACATGGTGTTGTTATAAACACATGATTTTCAGTGTCATCAGTTCAGTTCAGCTCAGTTTGGTCGCTCAGTCATGTCCGACTCTTGGTGACCCATGGACTGCAGCACGCCAGGCTTCCCTGTCCATCACCAACTCCCTGAGTTTACTCAAACTCATGTCCATTCAGTCAGTGATGCCATCCAGCCATCTCATCCTCTGTCATCCCCTTCTCCTCCTGCCTTCAATCTTTCCCAGCATCAGGGGCTTTTCAAATGAAGTCAGTTCGTCACATCAGGTGGCCAAAGTATTGGAGTTTCAGCTTCAGCATCAGTCCTTCTAATGAATATCCAGGGCTGATCTCCTTTAGGATGGACTGGTTGGATCTCCTTGCAGTCCAAGGGACTCTCAAGAGTCTTTGCCAGCACCACAGTTCAAAAGCATCAAGTCTTTAGCACTCAGCTTTCTTAATGGTCTCACATCTGTACATGACAACTGGAAAACCATAGCTTTGGCTAGATGGACCTTTGTTGGCAAAGTAATGTCTCTGCTTTTTAATAAGCTGCCTAGGTTGGTCATAACTTTTCTTCCAAGGAGCAAGTGTCTTTTAATTTCATGGCTGCAATATAAGCATAAATATGAATGAAGTACACAAACATACACGTATGTGTTCCCCAGCTTTGTCCACTAAGAGGGGTGGGAGGAGTAACTACCCGATTGACAGTGGCACATACAAAGTCCAGATCTTGATTTTTAAAGATTATTTTCTACTATAAGGACAGAATGGCTGATTCCAGGGTTTGGAGGAGGGGTTTACAAGATGATGTTGAAATATCCTGTACCATAAAGTAAGGATGTGCTCAAAAATGATAAGGACATATCAGAAGGATTCAGGATCCAGCTGAAAGGGGCTGCGACTAACTAAATTTGGGGTGAACTGAACATCAACATAAATAATGATACTAATGGGTTGCAAACCACTGACAAGACTGTGATGAACAAATCTATTCTGATATAAAATGAATGCACTAAAATATGATGTGAAATTCTTTAAAAGAAGCCTCTCATAAAGTATATCATTAATGCAATGGGTAAAAAGGTTGCAGTATCATTCTGTGCTATTCCTGACAAAGAGGCATAATCCGAATCTAATTATAAGAAGAAAATTTCAAAATATCCCAAGTGAAGGACCTTTTATAAAATAACTGATCTGTAATCTTCAAAGGCTTCCCTGGTGACTCAGATTGTAAAGAATCTGCCTGCCAATAAAGAAGACGTGAGTTCAATCCCTGCATCAGGAAGATCCCCTGGAGAAGGAAATGGCCTTCCACTCCAGTCTTCTTGCCTGGGAAATCCCATGAACAGAGAAGCCTGGCAGGCTACAGTTCATGGGGTTGCAAAGAGTCAGACTTGACTTAGCGACTAAACAGCAACAGTCTTTAAAAATGCCAGGATCAAAAAAAAAAAAAAGCCAGGATCGTGAAGGCCAAAGCAAGACTGGAGAAAATTCTAGAGTGAATGACATAAAAAAGACACAAAAGGTAAATGTCATATGTGATTCTTTTAATATAAAAGGTAATACTTAGACAATTGGAAAAACAGGAATAGGATATGAGCATAAGATGACAGTAATATGTCAGTGTTAATTTCTTGGGTTTGATGGTTGTGTTGTGATTATCTAGTGAAGGAATGTCCTTGTTTGTAGGAACTATCCATTGAGGTCTTTGAGGATGAATTGGCATCAGATAAACAACTTACTCTTCAATGGTTCTGGAAAAAAAAAGATTTTTTGTTTTGAAATTATATGCAACTTTTCTGTGTTTTAGAGTATTTCAAGATAAATCTCCTAAAACAAACAACCATTGTTCAGGGTTCATTATTGACTATGCTCAATTATTATAGGAGAAGAAACCAACATTCTAAAGCCCACTTTCCTCTCTTTTCCCCTTGAGCTTTGATTCAGCTTTTCAAATGTTATTTTATCATATAAAACAACATCCTTAGGAGATTTTTCTCCCCATAACTTATTAGCAGTTAATATTGTCCAAATCAAATTATCACCAACTAGATAAAATGCTTCAGAAAGGCTTCTGATGGACATGTGCACATTTTACTTTCAGGTTTTTGCCTATTACATTACAAAGGAAAGATTTCTGTCAGACCCTATGCTTCATGTAATTTTAAGGAAGTCCTTCCATGACAAGTTGCAACTAATCTTTTAAGGCATTTTTTTATATCTCAGAATTCTTAAACTGCACCTAATTACTGCCAGTCATCTCTCTGGTGTTAAACCTGAGCAAAAACTTGTTAACATATATGTACCTTGACCTGTTTGTTTCTCCCTAATATTCTAATTCATAGCAGTGATTAATTTTGAAATAAGGATCATTTGAAAATCTTCCATGACTGAAAGTTTCAAGGAAGAACACTGCAAGCTGTAAAGACAAGTATTCTTTTATTTTTTTGAATTTGAACTTTATTTTTTAAATATAAATTTATTTATTTTAATTGGAGGTTAATTACTTCCTAAATTAATGAAGTTCCCCGAAAAGATGATAAGCTGAAATCATGTTGGTAAGTTTTCCCCCCATCCTTTCTTCTGAACAGATCTATCTAAACAGGAAATGACTCACCTTCTTTAGGCTATACTATGGAAAATGCTGCTTCTTTATATAAACAGTTTATTTGTGTGGGTAGGTCATTTTCATAATTTTGGTCAATATGGTATAGGACTGTTATTATAAAAATTAGCAAAAAAAATTCCAGAAATATTTGTAGGAGGTAAGCATATTTATATGCTCCAATTTGTAACGGTACATGTGTAGAACAAGTCTTACTGACTTGCAAAATATATTAGAAACATATTTGTGTGAAACATTCTGACTTATCTGAAAATATTTAGAGTCTTAGCTTCATATTGTGAAATGTTAAACCATTTCCTTATTTATCACGTTGTATTTATTGAATACTGGTTGTGCACAAGACAGTCTATGGCCAGACTGTATGTATTTTTTATACTTGTTGGGGATATTTTACCTAGATTATATGTAAAAAATGCATGTGCATTTTACCTGTTCATGAAAAAATTAATTTAATGATAAATTAGTTCAATGAAATAGCTAAGTCTGTGAAACTTTCATTGTTCTCATAAGCACAGATCGATGATAATGACTGACTGAAAATTGTACAGTGATTGTTGGGCTTTAACTGTGTCTGCTTTTCTCATTCTATCCTAAAAGCCCTGATAAGTCAGGTGCTTTGGAGAGCAGTGCCCTCTTATTTATCCTTCTAAGTTGTTTTAGTTCTGAGGAAGATGAGAAAATATTGATTGAGAAGAGGATGGTTGCTTTATTTGAATAAAACTGGGATTTAAAGTTGCATATACTATGTTGTATCCTCTTAACCATAAGTGTTCCATTTTTTGATAACAAAACTTATATGTTTATTTTTTTCTAATTCCTTTTCCATATTCCCACCCACAGCTGGTTGAAATAGCCATCATGATTATATTAGCACAGGATTCTTAGAGATTTTCATACTGTTGATTAGTAGAGTCTGCTTTACCTAGGGTTCAGAAACACGGATCAGCAAAAGAAAGATTGGGCTACTGTGAAAGCTGCAAGTACAGTTTCTGTGTCCCTGTAGCAGTTTGGTAGTACAAAGCAAATGAAAAATCTATCCTATTATCTAGGCTGAGCAGTAACAATTGTCAAAGTTTTCAACATAACACAGATTGCTGTTAATAGCCAAAGGGAAGATTCATAAATTCTTTCATTTACTCAGCACTGCCAGCCACTTTGCCTAAGGATATGCTGCTGCTGCTGCTACTGCTGCTAAGTCGCTTCAGTCGTGTCCGACTCTGCGACCCCATGGACGGCAGCCCACCAGGCTCCCCCGTCCCTGGGATTCTCCAGGCAAGAGCACTGGAGTGGGTTGCCATTTCCTTCTCCAATGCATCAAAGTGAAAAGTGAAAGTGAAGTTGCTCAGTCGTGTCCGACTCTTAGCGACCCCATGGACTGCAGCCCACCAGGCTCCTCCATCCATGGGATTTTCCAAGCAAGAGTACTGGAGTGGGGTGCCATTGCCTTCTCCATTGCCCAAGGATATAATGCTGCCCAAGTCAGATGTGATTCCTGTCCTTATGGGGCTTATAGTCTGGTAGTGGAACAGAGAGTAAAATAAACTAGCAGACAGTATGCACTGTGGTAAGGCTCTTTGAAAAATGACAGAAATAAAGAAAAAAGATAGAAGTGGCTATGACCCAGAAGAAATAAGCAGAGAGAAAAACTTTTCAGGTACGGGCTGTGAGGGAATGGTAAGGAGTGTAGGGAGTGTTTCTTTGGGCAGGATCTGTGGACAGGGATATAAGACTAGCTTCATTGAAAGGGAACAGAGGTTACAAACAGAAGAGGGGACATATGGTAGTTAAGATAAGCTTTGTTCTCTTTTCATTTTGATGGAGGAGCCCAACAACTTTGGATGAAGTAGTTCTTATTCTACCTGAACATTAAAAAATGTACAATTGGCTGCTGTTACTTAAAACTCGCCGGTAGGTCCCCATGCCACTAGAATATGTTCCAAGGTCCTTACATCATGGTTTTCCAGGCTCTGAATCAGGCCTCTGACTATCTCTTTAATCTCGTTTTGTGTCTCTGTCCTACTTGTTATACTGCAGAAACATTAGGCATCGTACACTTTCCTATGAGGCCAAGTTTTTCCTGTTGCGAGCTCTTTGTACTTGCTGAGTCTCCACCTTGAAATCTCTTCCTCCCTTTCATCAAATGGCTGTCTCCTTATCATCCTCTAGGTTTTGGTTAAATATCACTTACTCTGGGAGGTCTTTCCTAATCATGTCGTGAAAAGGACGACCTCCTCTATCTGCCCTTTGCAGTTTTATTTTCTTTCATAGTGTCCTGTTCTACAGTATCTTTTACAACTTGCAATTATTTTTGTTCTTTTTCTGTTTAATATTTGGTTTTTGTTTCCTAATCTACTTTAATAGAATCTAAGATTGTGAAGACAGGCTCCTCCCTGTTCACCAGGCACTGTCTGTCACATAGATTTACACTCATAGATAAGAGGCCAGTGAATCAAAGCACCCAAATGACTCGCCGGTTAGCATTGCTCCTCCTGAAACTGAAGCTCCCTGGCACCACCAAAGCAGTGAGTTTTTCACACAAAGTAAATCTCATTTGTACAATGCATTCAGATTATCAAAATGAAGAGCATCATATGTTTTATAGTAGAAAGAACATTTTAAGTCACAGTTAGACAAGTTTCAGAAAATTCACCAGTATTTTCATGCAAGTCAGAGTTCATCTCTATAGCATGCTTGTTAGACTGGGTTTTAAAAAACTTCTCAAAGCTCTGTTTATTCACCTGGGAACTTTGTATTTAGTGGTAAAAAAGTGAATTTTATAACACAAAAATACAGCAACTACCAGTAAGCATGACTTATTCAGAGAGGCAGAAGTAGGGATGTTACATGCAGCAGATATTTAAATATTTGAAATTCACAGGTTGGGAGGATCAACACAGCCAAATCTCATTTATCCTCAAGATCTCAATATTTCTAAGACAAAATATAATCAATACAGGTTGTTTACGTCATGTTAGTTTTTACTCTTTTTGTGCAGTGTCTTTGAAAATGTTTCAGGGTGCATTTTTTTCCCTTACAAATACATGGCCTCCTTTATTAGATTCTCTCATATAAGGTTAGCTCCCATAAAGGATTCTGCTGTTAGCTTTGCCCTCCTTTTGAACTGCATCTAAAATAAGACTCTTTGAAATATATTGATATTTCTGGCTGGTTGGTTTCTGAAGGAAACAGAAATGTCTGTGTGTGGGAGGGAATGAATTTTTAAAATTTTATGATCAGTATAAAGAAAGCCAGATAGTCAAAAATTATGTTTTTACTTCAAGATTCATACTCTGTAGCTCATTATTACAAATAATCCTTATTACAATTTGGTCCCTCTGTAGGAGATTTCTATTTCATTTTAATATCATCATCATTTTATCTTCTATGTTCTTGTGTTTATAATATAGTTAAAAACAGGCAAGTTTGACCTCAGAGTACAAAATGAAGCAGGGCAAAGACTAACAGAGTTTTGCCAAGTGAATGCATTTGTCATGGCAAACACCCACTTCCAACAACACAAGGGATGACTCTACGTATGGACATCACCAGATGGTCAATACCGAAATCAGATTGATTATACTCTTTGCAGCCAAAGATGGAGAAGCTCTATACAGTCAGCAAAAACAAAACTGGGAGCTGACTGTAGCTCAGATCATGAACTCCTTATTGCAAAGTTCAGACTTAAATTGAAGAAAATAGGGAAAACCACTAGACCATAGGTCAGGCATGACCTAAATCAAATCCCTTACAGCTATATAGTGGAAGTGACAAATAGATTCAAGAAACTAGATTTGATAGACAGAGTGCTTTAGGAAATATGGATGGAGGTTTATGACATTGTACAGAAGGCTGTACCATCCCTAAGAAAAAGAAATGCAAAAAGCAAGATGTTGTCTGAGGTGGCCTTACAAATAGCTGAGAAAAGAAATGAAAGGCAAAGGCAAAAGGACAGATTTACCCATTTGAATGCACAGTTCCAAAGAAAAGCAAGGAGAGATAAGAAAGCCCTCCTCAGTGATCAGTGCAAAGAAATAGAGGAAAACAACAGAATGGGAAAGACTAGAGATCTTTCAAGAGAATTGGAGATACCAAGGGAACATTTCATGCAAAGATGGGCACAATAAAAGACAGAAATGGTAGGGACCTAACAGAAGCAGAAGATATTAAGAAGAGGTGGGAAAAATACACAGAAGAACAATACAAAAAAGATCTATAACCACGATGGTGTGATCACTCACCTAGAGCCAGACACCCTGGAATGTGAAGTCAAGTGGGCCTTAGGAAGCATCACTATGAACAAAGCTACTGGAGGTGATGGAATTCTAGCTAAGCTTGTTCAAATCCTGAAAGATGATGATGTTAAAGTCCTGCACTCAATAAGCCAGCAAATTTGGAAAACTCAGCAGTGGCCACAGGACCAGAAAATGTCAGTTTTCATTCCAGTCCCAAAGAAAGGCAAGGCCAAAGAATG
>SJYX01021682.1:0-21281 GCA_006410675.1 Oreotragus oreotragus
GCTGCCATCTATGGGGTCACACAGAGTCGGACACGACTGAAGCGACTTAGCAGCAGCAGCAGCAGCAGAGCGACTGAACTGAACTGAACTGAAGCCCTAACCACAAACTTCTTAAACAGAATGTCCTCCACCTGTGCGTTTAGAAGGTGCTCCTGGAGAACCTCTCCTGGAATGTGTAGATGACTCTAATTCCCCACCTCTTTGGAGTCTATGTGAAGGGCAATCTGCTCCACCACCCCTTTAAGCTAAGTCCGTGGAGTCTCCCAGGCACCCCATGTCTTCATCTCTTTCCAATGGATCAAGCAGTGAAGTCAGCAGAGGAGACTGGGAGGGAGCCCAGCCCTGGGGAAGGTGACAAGACCGGAAGAGTTATAAGGCCCGCCCTTCGCGGCTACTGTAAGAGACTGCTCCTCACTCCGGGAACTAGGCTGGCAGGGTGGTAAGGAAAGGATTGTTCTGAGTGGTTAAGTTTCACACAGGCAGTGGCAGAAGAATAGAGCAGGAAGCCAACAAACCAAAAATTCCCAGGAGGGGAACCTCCCTGGTGGTCAAGTGGCTAAGATGCCACACTCCCAATGCAGGTTCAATCCCTGGTTGGGGAACTAGATCCCACGTGTCACAACTAAGTAACTAAGATCTGGCATAGCAAAACAAAATAAGTATATTTTTAAAAAAATTCCCAGGAGGCTGCACTCACACCCTCACTGAGTTTCTGTGGAAATTAAATGAGATAACACACAGGTGTCCAATCAATCTTGGTCCCTTTTGTCTCCTTCTAAAGGTTGTCCCCGGGCATTCCCGTTTCTAGCAGTCTATTGCTGGGGTTATGAGCTGCATCTGGAAAGCTTATGCTTGGTTTTCCAGAGCAAAGTTCTGACTCTTGTCCAAAGGAAACGAGCTGTCTCACAACCAGGAATCTGAATTTTTAACAATCGCCCCCGTTCGTTCTGCTGCAGGTCATCCAAAGACTGCCCCTGGAAAAATACCACTCAGCATGGTTCTGTCCTGGCAGCTGTCACCTTACCTTTCCAAGAACAGAGCTTTCCCTCGAGGAGCTCACAGTCCTGGGGCAGAAGAGAGTGTGCTCCTGGGTGTGATGGAGGGTGGAAAGAGGTCAGGGCCATCAAGATGGTACGGGTAAATGCTGGGAGAGTGTAGAGAAGGAAGCACTTACTGCCAGTTGGGGAAATCAAGGAAGGTTTCCTGGAGGATGTGGTTGAACACTGAAGGAGTATGGTTGTTCCAGGTGGAGGGGACAGCACTGGCAAAAGAACAGAGGCAAAAGGAAATGCTGTCCCATTTTGGAGTTCTTCTCCTGTGGCAATAGGGGTAAAGAACCCATCTGCCAATACAAGAGACATAAGAGATGCGGGCTCCATCTTTGGGTCGGGAAGCTCCCCTGGAGGAGGGCACGGCAGGCAACCCACTCCAGTATTCTTGCCTGGAAAATCCCATGGACAGAGGAGCCTGGCAGACTACAGACCATAGGATCCCAAAGAGTAGGACATGACTGAAGCGACTTAGCATGTACCATTTTGGGGGCTGCAGGAGTCAGTGAGATGGGACTCACCAAAGCCGGAGGTGCTAAGAGAAGGGAAGGAAGCTGAGATCAGGTATACTGGAATGGCCTAGTAGACTGCTGGGTGCTTGCTAGGAGGCCCAAAGGACCTGAGCGCCCAGCTCAAGGCACCTCTCCCTGTTGAAGAAAGGTCACAGCTCAACGTGACCCTGATAACCGCGATAGTTCTGTGCCTGGAGGTGGTGAGAGCATTTTGTGCATACCTGGCCACTTTAATCTTCACCCCATTTTTATGATGAAGGTACCATTCGTCCCCTTGTTCTACAGACGAAGAGATTTAAAATGTCACACTGCTAGGACAGGGCAGAGCCAGGATTCCTGGCAGTCTGCCCCCCAGGGATGCCTCTTCTGACCACGCCACTTCTCTGCCTCTCGCCCTCTTGGATGGTGAAGGCCCTAACTGCTTCCTGCTCACTAAGCATGAGGGTCTTCTCCATCCCTCTGCTTTTCCCCTCAAAAGCTCCAGGAGTTCTCCTCTCTCTCCTTCTATCTCCCCGAGTGTCCCTCCAGCTGAACAGTTCTCTCAGGTTTATGTGGAGTAGTATGCCGGCTCCCCAGCCCTCCTCTGCCATTTTGGTCCCTGGAGCAAATCCACAGCCCCTTTCCTTCAAGACTTACTCCTGTTCTCTGCCGAGATCCGGCACAGAGGCTCACAAGGTAATAGACACAGGACCAAGGCTTAGAGGCTGGCCAGGTGCTCAGGCTCTGCTCCCTGGTTGCTAGCTGAGGACGCCGTCCCACCCCCCACCCGCCGAGGAAGAGCCTGGTCAAGAGACCGAGGCCCGAACAGCTTGTCCCAGGTCATGGAACAGGCCAGGAGCAGAGCCAGGACTGGACCCCAGGAAGCAGAGCTGCCTCCCGCTGGCGCTAGCAGCCGCCTTTGTTTGGGATGAAGCTCAGAGATGAGCTCACCCTTCCCCGCTGCCAGAGGGGCCAGGGCCTGAGGAAGCAACTGGGGGCGGCCTGGCCTCCTCATGCCAGCTTGCTCTGCCCCGCAGAAGGCCAGCCCCAGGCTCTTGGCCAGCCTTGCCCTGATCTCACCCATCCCCCTTCGCTGAAGGCACTGGTGGCATCAGCAGAGCGGGAGGCAGGCACGTGCGCCCAGAAGGCTCTTCTTTCTCCCCAAGACCTCAGCCAGGAAGGCCCGTCGCAATCCCCGGCCTCCTCTGGCCCTCAGGGGGCCCTCAGCCGGGTGGCCATAGGGCAGGTTGACCATTGACAGTGGGGCCGGGTGGGTGCAAGGACTCCTGAGCACCTCCTGGGCTCCTGGCAGCCTCCCCTGCACTTCAAGGTGGCAGGAATGGGCTGTGACAAGCCTTGAAAGTGAAAGGGTTAGTTGCTCAGCCGTGTCCTCCCCTTTGCAACACCAGGCACTGTAGCCCACCAGGCTCCTCTGTCCATGGGATCTCCCAGGCAAAAATACTGGAGTGGGTTGCCATTCCCTTCTCCAGGGGAATCTTCCAAACCCAGGGATCGAACCCACATCTCGCACATTGCAGGCAGATTCTTTATCATCTGTTAGGGCTGGGCAATAGAGGCAGGGCTCAAGGGACATTCAACTGCCAGAGGTCAACGCCAGCAGGAGTCTGTAACTGGACATATATGAGTCAAGACTGTTGATTTGCCAGCCTGCTCAACTTCCTGCCCCTTGGATTTCTTTCCCAAAGCCAGGGCAACTTCATCCTCGCAAAGTCAGGCCCTACCCAGTCCCAGGCTTGATCAAGACACTCTAGGGAATTGACTTTAAGAGGATCTGGTTGCTGGAACCCCAGTGGCTTCATGCTTCATTTCTGGACAATGGGCTTGTTCTGGGGACCAAGCTTCTGTCTTTCCAATGGTGACAACTGCTGTCACGTGTCTTACCCTACCCAATCCTCTCACAGCCCTTCAGGGTAGATATGATCTCCCCATCGTACAGATGAGGACACTGAGGTTCGGGAGGTAGACCTTCTGGGCAAGTTCACAAAGCTGGGGGTGGGGCAGCGGGTAGAGCTGGAAATGAACAAGCCCTGTCCTGTTCTGGGGCCCAGCTCATGACCACTCTGCTGTGTTGCTGCCTCAGCTTCACACTGGGGATCCCACATCCCACTTTCAGCACCTGGACCTTGTTGTTTTCCCCTCGTTGATCTTGACCTTAGGACTGAGAGCGGCTGCGAGACCCAAGCCCCGCCTACCCCCGGGTCTCTGAAGATGACGGCCAGCCTGCCACCCCCAGGATTCCCCTCTGCCCGTCCCGCTGCCTCCTCCTGGCACAGGCCCTTTCTTACTTCCAGACAGACCCCTCTGATCTCCCCGCCTCTGGTCTCATCAACCACTGATCCTTCCTCCGACTGCGGAGTGATTACATCATGCCACCACCCCCACTCCTGCTCAAACCCCCTGCGGACCAAGAAGCCAATCCGAATTCCTGCGCGGGCATCACAAGCCCTGCCCGCCAGCTGGACTGACCTCATCTCCCTCTGGCCCTCCCCTCCTGCTTTGTTCCGGAGCCAAGTGGAGTGAAACTGCTTGTCCCTGGACCTTGTTTACAGGCGTTCCCTCTGCCAGGAAGGCCACCCCCACCCTTCTTCCTCTCCTTCCCACTGAACCCATTCTCCGGACTAACTTCTTATCTTTATAGGCTTACCTGAAGCTTCACCTCGGTGAGGCTCTCCCTGGAACATCTTCCTTCCAAGTGTCAATAGCTCCTCCCTCCTCCCCAGAATCCTCACTTGACAGCTGGAGACAGCTGTTGAAGCCCCTGGAACACTACTTTCACTTATTTTCTTTTCTCTGCCCCTACCACTGCCACTGTATGGAAAGTTCTGGAAGGCAGGGACATGTCTTAACTTCTCTGTACGTCCCAGTGTCCGGCACAGGGCCTGAGACAAAGTTTATGCTGGGTGTTGCTGAAGTAATGGATTGACTGCCACTGACACCTAAGTGGGCACCCCGGGCACCTCCCCATCTCGCCCTCTGCAGGGAATGACCTCTTCCTGGTGGCTGTGCATGAGCTGGGCCACGCGCTGGGCCTCGAGCACTCCAACGACCCCAGTGCCATCATGGCGCCCTTCTACCAGTACATGGAGACGCACAACTTCAAGCTGCCTCAGGACGATCTCCAGGGCATCCAGAAGATCTACGGTGTGTGGAGGGGAGAGGGGCCACCCTTCTCCCCTCGAGGCTGGGCTGTCACTGCTTGGGTGGAGGGGGAGGCTGGGAAGCACTGCGGTCTCTGACCACTGTCTGACTTTGAGAGACCTGTGGTGTCTTTGCTTAACCAGAGAGGCAAGGCTGCTCCCCACCTCCCTCCCTGAACACTTGGGAGAGGGACCGAGCTGCCTCTGGGAGGGACAAAAGTGGCAGGCGGGCCACCCATTCCCCTTCCTCCACTTACCTTCCCTCCACCCACCTCCCCTTACCTTCTGCAGTTCCCTCTCAAGGGGTCCCACCTCAAGCCAAGAGATTCACACGTCCACCCAAGTAATGGTGGTGCAACAGGATGAGTATTATCACCAGAGCTTTTTGCTTAAACAAGAAAGAAAGAAACTAGGCTGATACCTTGATGAGATTTGAGGGGCCTGCTACCACGCCCCCCTCCGTGCTCTGTTCACACTGGTGCCGAAGTTCTTGTTCTAGTCAAGGNTCACACGTCCACCCAAGTAATGGTGGTGCAACAGGATGAGTATTATCACCAGAGCTTTTTGCTTAAACAGGAAAGAAAGAAACTAGGCTGATACCTTGATGAGATCTGAGGGGCCTGCTACCACGCCCCCCTCCGTGCTCTGTTCACACTGGTGCCGAAGTTCTTGTTCTAGTCCAGGCAGAGAGACGGGAAGACCCATGTATTAGAGCAGATGCATGTCCATATAGCAAGACCCCCACAGACCCCAGGATGTGAAGCGTGGGAGGAGGGCTCTGTCTGGGGCCCTGAGGACCTCACAGAGGAGCTGTCCTCACCCAGAGCCTGGAGGATGGGTAGGAT
Source organism: Oreotragus oreotragus (assembly GCA_006410675.1). NCBI lineage: Eukaryota > Metazoa > Chordata > Mammalia > Artiodactyla > Bovidae > Oreotragus > Oreotragus oreotragus. The sequence goes on from SJYX01021682.1 coordinate 5,544, forward strand.
CTCCATAGGTGAAGCCGTGGAGGACTGGACAGGTGGTGGGGACTGCCAGGTGTTCTGAAAATAAAATGGACCGTTTTTGCTGATAGAATAGACACGGGGGTGAGGGGACGGATTACGCCAAGGTTTCTGGCTTTTGTAATCACAGAGCAATGGGATTGACTCCTGTCACTCAGAGATCTGGGCTGGGATATTGATTTGAGATCTTTGGTGTTCAATATGGTAGCCACTAGGCACATGTGGCTATTTAAATTCATATTAATTAGATTTAAATAAAATTAAAATTTCAGTTCCTCTGCCACGCTAATAGCTAGTCAGTCATTTCAAGTGCTCAGCAGCCACAGGTGGCTAGAGGCTGCTCTACAAAGACAGCGCAGATACAGAACATTTATGCCATCACAGAGCATCCTATGGACAGCTCTAACATCAAGGGTCTTTACAGCCGTGAACCTAGAAGAGATCTCAGAGGGCAGTGATTCTCAACTGGGCCTCCCATTGGAATCATCTTGGGACTTGAATTTTAAAAAATACTGTTACGCAGGCTTTGCCCCCAGAGATTGGATTTTAACAGGTCTGGGGTGCCTTCTGAACATCAGGGTTTTCAAAGCTTTCCAGGTAATCCTAATCTTTGCAGCCCAAGTTGAGAAGCACCTGGGGACCAAAACAGAGAGGTGAGAAGAGGGCCCAGGGCTCTGCTGACCCGTACAGCAGAGTGGATGAGGAAAGGCTGCCAGCAAAGGAGGCGAAGCTGGAACAGTCCACGGAGGCAGAAGGAAAACCAAGAGAGTGCAGGGTTCTGGAAAAGAGAGAAGAGTGTTTTAAGGAAAGCGTTTCTATGATCTTGCTGGTCTGGCCTCAGACCAGCAACTCTGGCCTCACCTGAGAGCTTGAAGAAATGCAGAATGGCAGGCCCCCCCACCCAGATACTCTTGAACCCCAACCTTCATTTTTATCAAAACCCCTGGATGATTCATATGGACATCAAAGTTTGAGTCAAGTAACTGTCGGATTTGGCAACATGGAGGGAGGTCATGGGTGATCTTGACAGGAGTTTCCACGGGTCACGGGGCAGAGGCCGTACTGGAGCAGAGTGAAGAAAGAGGGGAGCAGGCGGGGAGGGAAGGGGACACTGAGCCTAGGAAGGGACACCTACTCTCTCGTAAGAGGAGAGAAGAAAGAGAAGACCTCAGCTTTGGAGGGCAGGAAGATGAGCGTTCCCATTTAACGGCCGTTGTCATCTATTTTCTGAAAGATTGGGGCAGTACACAGAGGGGAGGGGGGACAGGGTAGGAGGCGGAAGGGTGACAGGCTTGTCTCACACTGCCTGGCAACGCGGAGGGAACAGCAGTGGGGCGCAGGGAACGGCTGCCCCCACCCTAAGACGCAGCCCTTCTCTCCAGGACCCCCGGCCGAGCCCCTGGAGCCCACCAGGCCCCTCCCCACGCTGCCAGTGCGCAGGATCCACTCACCATCCGAGAGGAAGCACGAGCGCCAGCCCAGGCCCCCTCGGCCACCCCTCGGGGACCGGCCAGCCACGCCGGGTGCCAAACCCAACATCTGTGATGGCAACTTCAACACGGTGGCCCTCTTCCGGGGCGAGATGTTTGTGTTTAAGGTAGGACCTTGGTGCTCCGCTCCCACCCCTTCCCCCGCCGTGGGTGGGAGACAGCGGCTGCTCTGGGATTAGGCCTTCCGGGGGGGCCCAGATGGACGGGAGCAAGTCCAGCGGCCAGGACACGGGGTCTCTTCCTGGCGCTGCTGGGTCAGTGGACTGTTTTCAAGAGGGAAGGGGGAAGATGGGTGGGCCTGCCCCTTCCCCGGCTCAACGCTGGGGGAAAAGTGCTAGAGTCTGGCCTTTGGTCTGTGACTCTGAGCAAGTCACGTCCATCGTCTGGATCTCGGTTTCTGCCCCTGAGAGCTGGGGGAGTCACTTGCTCTAGTGAAGGGTGTGTGCAGATCCCACAAGTCGTGGCTGTGACGACAGCGGCTTGGAGTAGGGGCTGGTGCAGCCGTGGCTGAGTCTATCTCTGGTCCTGGCAGGGCCGAGAGGATGGTTCTGAGGCACCCCTGACAGAAAGCTGGCCAGGTTACGTCCCTTGTCCTGCTCGGGTCTCTCTAGCCATGGGCTGACAGGGTGGCGGCCTGCTCCTGTGTTGCAGTTGGTTGTCAGGGAAGCTGACTCTGGGACAGTGTTTGGGATGCAGGATTTTTTTTTTTTTTTTNGGATGAGGAAAGGCTGCCAGCAAAGGAGGCGAAGCTGGAACAGTCCACGGAGGCAGAAGGAAAACCAAGAGAGTGCAGGGTTCTGGAAAAGAGAGAAGAGTGTTTTAAGGAAAGCGTTTCTATGATCTTGCTGGTCTGGCCTCAGACCAGCAACTCTGGCCTCACCTGAGAGCTTGAAGAAATGCAGAATGGCAGGCCCCCCCACCCAGATACTCTTGAACCCCAACCTTCATTTTTATCAAAACCCCTGGATGATTCATATGGACATCAAAGTTTGAGTCAAGTAACTGTCGGATTTGGCAACATGGAGGGAGGTCATGGGTGATCTTGACAGGAGTTTCCACGGGTCACGGGGCAGAGGCCGTACTGGAGCAGAGTGAAGAAAGAGGGGAGCAGGCGGGGAGGGAAGGGGACACTGAGCCTAGGAAGGGACACCTACTCTCTCGTAAGAGGAGAGAAGAAAGAGAAGACCTCAGCTTTGGAGGGCAGGAAGATGAGCGTTCCCATTTAACGGCCGTTGTCATCTATTTTCTGAAAGATTGGGGCAGTACACAGAGGGGAGGGGGGACAGGGTAGGAGGCGGAAGGGTGACAGGCTTGTCTCACACTGCCTGGCAACGCGGAGGGAACAGCAGTGGGGCGCAGGGAACGGCTGCCCCCACCCTAAGACGCAGCCCTTCTCTCCAGGACCCCCGGCCGAGCCCCTGGAGCCCACCAGGCCCCTCCCCACGCTGCCAGTGCGCAGGATCCACTCACCATCCGAGAGGAAGCACGAGCGCCAGCCCAGGCCCCCTCGGCCACCCCTCGGGGACCGGCCAGCCACGCCGGGTGCCAAACCCAACATCTGTGATGGCAACTTCAACACGGTGGCCCTCTTCCGGGGCGAGATGTTTGTGTTTAAGGTAGGACCTTGGTGCTCCGCTCCCACCCCTTCCCCCGCCGTGGGTGGGAGACAGCGGCTGCTCTGGGATTAGGCCTTCCGGGGGGGCCCAGATGGACGGGAGCAAGTCCAGCGGCCAGGACACGGGGTCTCTTCCTGGCGCTGCTGGGTCAGTGGACTGTTTTCAAGAGGGAAGGGGGAAGATGGGTGGGCCTGCCCCTTCCCCGGCTCAACGCTGGGGGAAAAGTGCTAGAGTCTGGCCTTTGGTCTGTGACTCTGAGCAAGTCACGTCCATCGTCTGGATCTCGGTTTCTGCCCCTGAGAGCTAGGGGAGTCACTTGCTCTAGTGAAGGGTGTGTGCAGATCCCACAAGTCGTGGCTGTGACGACAGCGGCTTGGAGTAGGGGCTGGTGCAGCCGTGGCTGAGTCTATCTCTGGTCCTGGCAGGGCCGAGAGGATGGTTCTGAGGCACCCCTGACAGAAAGCTGGCCAGGTTACGTCCCTTGTCCTGCTCGGGTCTCTCTAGCCATGGGCTGACAGGGTGGCGGCCTGCTCCTGTGTTGCAGTTGGTTGTCAGGGAAGCTGACTCTGGGACAGTGTTTGGGATGCAGGATTTTTTTTTTTTTTTTGAGATTATTTTGATGAGGACCATTTAAAAGTCTTTGTTGGATTTGTTACAACATTGCTTCTGTTACATGTTTTGGCCTTTTGGCCCCGAGGCACATGGGCTCCTAGTTCCCCATCCAGGGATCGAACCTGTGCCCTCTGCATTGCAAGGCGAAGTCTTAACCACTTCTGCTAGGGTGGTCCTGCGATGCAGGATTTTGACTAGGATGCACTTATGGGACCCACTTCTCTGGGAAGGAGGAGAGGGAGGCCTGGCGAAGGAGGAGAGGGAGGCCTGGCGGGGCAAGAGGAGAAGACATTAATGAGTAGCAATTACTAGAAGTCTCTCTAGTAACCACTAGAGAGACTTCCCTGGTGACTCAGATGGTAAAGAATCTGCCTGCGAGGCAGGACACCCGAGTTTGATCCCTGGGTTGGGGCAATTCCCCTGGAGAAGGAAATGGCAACCCATTTCAGTATTCTTGCCTGGAGAATCCCATGGACAGGGGAGCCTGGTGGGCTTTAGTCATGGGATCACAGAGACTAGTAAGCGACAAACAATACTAATAGGCCCACTGCAGACCTGGCCACCCCCGCAGAGAGCTCTGGAACTAGAACAGCCTGTCAGAGTTGTCCCACTTGGGCCCCAAATGGCTGGAACTTTATTCAGTCCCTGGACAAAGGAGGCCATGACCTTGGGGGAGCTGTCTGGAGCTGAGGCCATCCCCAGAGAGGCTAACAGGTGAAAACTGCCTGCTGAGCACACTCCCAGCCCCCAGGATGAGAAGCCTCCACTGACGGGGTTCTGGGCAGCGTGTCTCCAGCACAATGGGGGATTGTGGAGGGCTGCCCCACCCCACCCTCCTTGTGGATTCTCCCCAGCAAGCTTTGAGCTCTGACCAAGAATCAGGCAACAGAGGTCCACCCCAGTCCTGCTCTGACTGTGAGGCTCAAAGAAAGTTACTAGGCCTTCCTTAAGACTCTATCTCAGATCTACTTAACAGGAGTTGTGAAAGTCAAAATAAGTTTTAAAAAGCTAGGTGTGAAAGTGCTTTGTAAGACACCTAAAAAAAAGCAAATCTTCTCTAGCTTTCAAACCATCTTTTATGTATCATGTTCATTCTTCTGTACCCTTGGATCCTCTAGCTGAATGCTTCCTAAGCAAGTCTGGGTTTTATCATTCCATTGACACATAAGAAAACTGAGGCCCTGGGAAGTTACAGGCCTCGCCCAGAGTGCCTACCAACCAGGACTGCAGTGGGACAAGGCGCCAGAGTGCAGAGGAGGGCTTTTTTCCACACTCAGCCTGTTGAGCTACCGTTTAATCAACATCAGCTATGTGCCCTGTACTGTTCTAGGCACTTCACCTATAATCTCTCATCTTTCCCTTCATTATTACCTGGCTCAGATGGCAAAGAATCTGCCTGGGACGCGGGAGACCTGAGTTTGACCCCTGGGTTGGGAAGATCCCCTGGAGGAGGGCATGGCAACCCACTCCAGTATTTTTGCCTAGAGAATCCCATGGACAGAGGAGCCTGGTGGGCTACAGTCCACGGGGTCGCAGAGTCGGACACAACTGATCGACTAAGCACAGCACAGTGCAGGTGAGGCTCTTCAAGTACTGAGCCCCAGGTCATGCAACTGTAAGAGGATGAACCTGAATTCACAGCCAGGGCTTGGGGGAATTTCCACAGCTTGCTTCCCATGGTCCTTGCCCTGCTTGCCCGCTGGAGCCAGCCATGAGGCGGGCACTCTGCCCGGCATCAATGAGCGACCCCTGCTGCCCAACCTTGGGAAGGGCCCCTCTGATGTCAGTAACTCTCCTCTGCCCTCCTGTGGTCAATCCAGGCACCGCACCATCCTTTCCAGCTCCTCCACGCTGCCCTCTCTTCCCGCTAGGCCTGTCTGTCAGCTCTGTCTTGGGACCCCTTGGGCAACAAGAGCCATTGGATGCCTTATTGAAGAGAGGTGATGAGCACCCTGGCTTAGGCATTTGGCTCCGAAATTTAGATAAAGTAAATGGACAGACTTCATAGAGTCTTGCAAGGGGGGGACCAGGGGAAGGTGTTGGGTTGTTGGGGCCCGAGACCCAGGGCTGAGATCACTGGGTTCAAAGGCTATGCCTCTTTCTTTCCTCATCTTAACCTCCAGGATCGCTGGTTCTGGCGCCTGCGCAATAACCGGGTGCAGGAAGGCTACCCCATGCAGATTGAGCAGTTCTGGAAGGGCCTGCCCGCCCGCATAGACGCAGCCTATGAAAGGGCGGATGGAAGATTTGTCTTCTTCAAAGGTAACATGGTCTGTGCGGAGGGGTGGGACAGTTCCTTTCTCTTTTTGGGATCCCTTTCTCTACCTTTGAAGAGGCAAGACTGGGCTGGGGGGTTGTGGGGGGTGAGGGTGGATCTCCTGCAAGGGTCTTTCTAGCCCTAACACTGACATCTGACGGGATGGACCTCTGCAGGCAGGGCAATTTAGTCAGGGAGTGACTGTTGAGGGTTTCTATGTGCCAGAGTTGGTGGGGTGACGAGCCTCACCCACACAGGGTAGAGGATGGTGGACAACTGAAGGGCATCCATGCTCCACGGGAGGCCACCGCGTGAGCTCTGTAACAGCCTGGAGGGAGGGGGGGCGCACAGGCTGGAGAGGTCAGGGAATGCGGGAGGGGAGCTAGTTGTCCGGCTCACCCAGCTTGTGCTGGGTTGTTTCACTTCGGTTATCTTGACTTGGCCAGGCCTCAGAAGGATAAGATACAGGTAGTGAGAAGCGAGGGGAGCATTCCAAGGGGAAGGAAGAGCATGGCCAGAGTTCAAGTCCTTTAGAAAACCCACTGAAGGGCCTTGGAGTGCCACGCGAGAGCCAAGCCTGGAAAGATGGTTTAGGGGAGAGTCCTGAGAGCCCTGGTTGCCCAGCCGGACTGTGGTCTCGATCCATTAGGTCAGTGCTGGCATTCACTCTCTGTCTGTGAGCAGCAGAGAGCCAGAAGGCAGGCGGCAATCGGGGCAGAGGTAAGAGGCCGTTTCTGGAGGTGAGGAGGGCGATGTCCCTAAGGCTTGTGCCGGGGAGAGCAGTGAGGTCAGGAGGCGGAAGAGGCCTTGCAAGAGGCTGAGTGCTGAGAGGAGGAGGAAAGAGGGCCAAGGATGCCACCTTCTTGGGGACGCCACAGGGCAGAGATGGTGAGGGAGGGAGCCCTCGCGGTGGAGACGAGGAACTCTGGAGGCAGACCTGGAAATTCCCAGAGGTCGGTGGGCAATCAGGGTCTTGGGCCTGGGGCTCAGGTCCACTGGGAGAGTGGCCATGGGCCACAGCCTCAGAGCTGGCTGTCACTGGTAGAAGGTGAGTACTTGTGTGTGTGAAGCCAGGAGAGGCTGAGGTCACCCAGAAAGGAGAAAGGAGCGAGTCACATGAAACGAAAAGAGGGTGGGACACAGAGCCGGGGCAGCGTGGGGCGAGCTGCCCAGGACCTGACACTAGGTTCCGGCTTCTTGCCCTCTAAGCTCATGCCTCCCCCGCCATGGGGATCAAGCAGGCCTAGGGCTGTTTCCCCTTGCCACTGGCTTCATGAATGACTTCGGTCCCAGTAGATGATGGGCAAGTGGATCTAACCACAATGTCTGGCATTGAATGACTGAGGAAAGCTAATCCTGGACTCCTCTTGGCCACAGGTGACAAGTACTGGGTGTTTAAGGAGGTGACAGTGGAGCCTGGATATCCTCACAGCCTGGGGGAGCTGGGCAGCTGTCTGCCCCGAGAAGGCATTGACACTGCTCTGCGCTGGGAACCTGTGGGCAAGACCTACTTTTTCAAAGGCGAGCGGTACTGGCGCTACAGTGAGGAGCGGCGGGCCACAGACCCTGGCTACCCCAAGCCCATCACCGTGTGGAAGGGCATCCCCCAGGCTCCCCAAGGGGCCTTCATCAGCAAGGAAGGATGTACGTAAGAATCCGGCCAGGTTTGGGGGGATCTGGTTTAGCATAGGTCTCATCGGGGCCCGCCCACTGGAGGCGTACTCTCATAGTATCCAGGTTTGAGAAATATCACCTGGTGTTAAAGACAACTGCCTCATATCGACCCACATTCACAGTCACTTAATCTTCTCTTAACAGCTGCCAAGTCAGTTTCTCATCTGCGGGTATCATTCACAACTAAGAGAGGCTTTCATAGACTGACTTCATTCCCTCAGGCAGCATTTCTCAAGCAGAGGTCCTCAGGAGTACTCTAGGAGTGCCTTGAGTTATCAGATCTGAAATGATGGATGTGGTGATCCAAAGGGCTTTTTCACAGGGCTTGAAGATAACAGAGAGAAGCTTTTTTTTTTTAATGTATGAGATATTTTCTAAGCTTCTCCTGGGTGGCAGGCTGACTCAGAGCCTCTCTCTCCACTAGACTAGAAGCTTGTCAAGAAGAGGGACTGAGGGAATGCCATGGTAGTCCAGTGGTTAGGGCTCTGTACTTCAATGCCGAGGGCCTGGGTTCAATCCCTGGTTGGGGTACTCAGACCCCACAAGCTGTACAGCACAACCAAAAAGAAGAAGAGGAGCTGGGACTTGCCAGGTGCTGAGCACAAATCCATGAGTATCTGTTGAATTCATTTCCATTGATTTGGTCAAAAGCAGGCTCTGGAGCCAACCTGGCTGGTTTCATATCCCACCTCCACTACTCAGTATNATGCAGATTGAGCAGTTCTGGAAGGGCCTGCCCGCCCGCATAGACGCAGCCTATGAAAGGGCGGATGGAAGATTTGTCTTCTTCAAAGGTAACATGGTCTGTGCGGAGGGGTGGGACAGTTCCTTTCTCTTTTTGGGATCCCTTTCTCTACCTTTGAAGAGGCAAGACTGGGCTGGGGGGTTGTGGGGGGTGAGGGTGGATCTCCTGCAAGGGTCTTTCTAGCCCTAACACTGACATCTGACGGGATGGACCTCTGCAGGCAGGGCAATTTAGTCAGGGAGTGACTGTTGAGGGTTTCTATGTGCCAGAGTTGGTGGGGTGACGAGCCTCACCCACACAGGGTAGAGGATGGTGGACAACTGAAGGGCATCCATGCTCCACGGGAGGCCACCGCGTGAGCTCTGTAACAGCCTGGAGGGAGGGGGGGCGCACAGGCTGGAGAGGTCAGGGAATGCGGGAGGGGAGCTAGTTGTCCGGCTCACCCAGCTTGTGCTGGGTTGTTTCACTTCGGTTATCTTGACTTGGCCAGGCCTCAGAAGGATAAGATACAGGTAGTGAGAAGCGAGGGGAGCATTCCAAGGGGAAGGAAGAGCATGGCCAGAGTTCAAGTCCTTTAGAAAACCCACTGAAGGGCCTTGGAGTGCCACGCGAGAGCCAAGCCTGGAAAGATGGTTTAGGGGAGAGTCCTGAGAGCCCTGGTTGCCCAGCCGGACTGTGGTCTCGATCCATTAGGTCAGTGCTGGCATTCACTCTCTGTCTGTGAGCAGCAGAGAGCCAGAAGGCAGGCGGCAATCGGGGCAGAGGTAAGAGGCCGTTTCTGGAGGTGAGGAGGGCGATGTCCCTAAGGCTTGTGCCGGGGAGAGCAGTGAGGTCAGGAGGCGGAAGAGGCCTTGCAAGAGGCTGAGTGCTGAGAGGAGGAGGAAAGAGGGCCAAGGATGCCACCTTCTTGGGGACGCCACAGGGCAGAGATGGTGAGGGAGGGAGCCCTTGCGGTGGAGACGAGGAACTCTGGAGGCAGACCTGGAAATTCCCAGAGGTCGGTGGGCAATCAGGGTCTTGGGCCTGGGGCTCAGGTCCACTGGGAGAGTGGCCATGGGCCACAGCCTCAGAGCTGGCTGTCACTGGTAGAAGGTGAGTACTTGTGTGTGTGAAGCCAGGAGAGGCTGAGGTCACCCAGAAAGGAGAAAGGAGCGAGTCACATGAAACGAAAAGAGGGTGGGACACAGAGCCGGGGCAGCGTGGGGCGAGCTGCCCAGGACCTGACACTAGGTTCCGGCTTCTTGCCCTCTAAGCTCATGCCTCCCCCGCCATGGGGATCAAGCAGGCCTAGGGCTGTTTCCCCTTGCCACTGGCTTCATGAATGACTTCGGTCCCAGTAGATGATGGGCAAGTGGATCTAACCACAATGTCTGGCATTGAATGACTGAGGAAAGCTAATCCTGGACTCCTCTTGGCCACAGGTGACAAGTACTGGGTGTTTAAGGAGGTGACAGTGGAGCCTGGATATCCTCACAGCCTGGGGGAGCTGGGCAGCTGTCTGCCCCGAGAAGGCATTGACACTGCTCTGCGCTGGGAACCTGTGGGCAAGACCTACTTTTTCAAAGGCGAGCGGTACTGGCGCTACAGTGAGGAGCGGCGGGCCACAGACCCTGGCTACCCCAAGCCCATCACCGTGTGGAAGGGCATCCCCCAGGCTCCCCAAGGGGCCTTCATCAGCAAGGAAGGATGTACGTAAGAATCCGGCCAGGTTTGGGGGGATCTGGTTTAGCATAGGTCTCATCGGGGCCCGCCCACTGGAGGCGTACTCTCATAGTATCCAGGTTTGAGAAATATCACCTGGTGTTAAAGACAACTGCCTCATATCGACCCACATTCACAGTCACTTAATCTTCTCTTAACAGCTGCCAAGTCAGTTTCTCATCTGCGGGTACCATTCACAACTGAGAGAGGCTTTCATAGACTGACTTCATTCCCTCAGGCAGCATTTCTCAAGCAGAGGTCCTCAGGAGTACTCTAGGAGTGCCTTGAGTTATCAGATCTGAAATGATGGATGTGGTGATCCAAAGGGCTTTTTCACAGGGCTTGAAGATAACAGAGAGAAGCTTTTTTTTTTTAATGTATGAGATATTTTCTAAGCTTCTCCTGGGTGGCAGGCTGACTCAGAGCCTCTCTCTCCACTAGACTAGAAGCTTGTCAAGAAGAGAGACTGAGGGAATGCCATGGTAGTCCAGTGGTTAGGGCTCTGTACTTCAATGCCGAGGGCCTGGGTTCAATCCCTGGTTGGGGTACTCAGACCCCACAAGCTGTACAGCACAACCAAAAAGAAGAAGAGGAGCTGGGACTTGCCAGGTGCTGAGCACAAATCCATGAGTATCTGTTGAATTCATTTCCATTGATTTGGTCAAAAGCAGGCTCTGGAGCCAACCTGGCTGGTTTCATATCCCACCTCCACTACTCAGTATGAGTTTGGGCATAGCACTTAAGTCTCTTCATCTATAAAATGGGGATAATAATGGTCCCTACTTCACAGAGCTTTGTGAGGATGAACATAAATTACGTAGAGCAGTTGGCCCGTGCCACGTTAAGTTTCAGCTGTTATCATTATCGTCATCTTGTTTAGGATGTTTTAGTTTTTATGGAATGACAGGCATTCATTCACTCCACAGTAATTACTGAGAGCCAGGTTGTGTGGGAGGGCTGGAGACGGAGCTTGGAATGAGATGTGCATTGCTTCTCTGGCTCCCAGCCTCGAGGCAGAAAAACAAGTAAGGTGGCAACAAAGGCAGTAAGGGAAAGCACTTGGGAGAGAGCATCTGAGCAGAGGGCCTTGTGATAGAGGGTTGTCAGGAAGGGCTCTCCAAGGCGACGTCTCTGGTAAGAAAGCCAGGGGCTAACAGGGGTGGAGCTGCTATTTGGTGGCTCTCCTGTGTAGCTGATGCTTTACACACGTGGCCTTACTCTTCGGGGGAACCTCAGAAACAGGTGACATCAGGAACCTTAGCCAATGAAAGTCCCAGCCAGGGTGAGGAGCCGGCCAATGGGAGAACGTGAGTTGCTCTCCGTCAGGACTGGTTTGGCCGATAAGGCTGCTGCAGGGAGCCTTCTGGTGGCTGCCAAGCCCTGCTGCCTCCTTGCCTTCCATCCCCTCCCCCAGCAGGATCCCAGTGACCCTGCAATCTGTGTTGTGAAGTCATGTGTGCCAAGCCCCCAAAAAGGCATGGTAATTACCAAGAGGTGGTGTCCACTGTCGACAAGAGAATTCTGGCTCCTTGTCACCCTTGGCTCAGGCAGGAGCGGGCACAGCCCTGGAGCCAGCTGTGGAGGCAGCGCTGTCCAAGCCCTGAGTGGGGGTTGCATCTGACCCATGTTGGGGTGGGGGGCCTGAGGGGGTATGGACATAGTTCAACAGGGCTGAGACCCCGGGCTGAGAAGGGTCCTTGTCTAGGAAACACAAAATGAACTCACCAGTTCTACCTAAAGCCCTCAGTGGCTTCCCAGCACCTCTGAGATGACAGGGTGGGCTGGTCCGGGTCTGGGTGCCTCTGCAGCTGGGCAGGTCATACTCCCTGACCAGCCACACCCTCTGCGGGGTGTGCCAGGCACTCCAGGTATTCCAGCACGCTGTCCCCACCAACGCATGTGCCCACCCCCGCTTTCAGAGCTGCTCGTGGGCTCCTCTCGGGTGGGAGAGGCAGCCCCTCCTCCACACTGCCACAGCCCCTTGCCTTTCCCTGCTGGCCCAGAGCAGGTGCAGGAAGTGTCGGGATGGTGATGCTGGGCCATGTTTCTGCAGATTACACCTACTTCTATAAGGGCCGGGACTACTGGAAGTTTGACAACCAGAAGCTGAGCGTGGAGCCAGGCTACCCGCGCAACATCCTGCGGGACTGGATGGGCTGCAACCAGAAGGAGGCGGAGCGGCGCAAGGAGCGGAGGCTGCCCCAGGATGACGTGGACATCATGGTGACCATCAACGACATGCCGGGCTCTGTCAACGCGGTGGCCGTGGTTATACCCTGCATCCTGTCCCTCTGCATCCTGGTGCTGGTCTACACCATCTTCCAGTTCAAGAACAAGGCGGGCCCTCAGCCTGTCACCTACTATAAGCGGCCGGTCCAGGAGTGGGTGTGAGCAGCCCAGAGCCCTCTTTGTCCACACAGTCTGGCTGGCCAGGCCCTTCCTCACCAGGGTCTGAGGGGCCAGCAGGGCCCTAGGCCAGGGGTCACGTAGCTCAAGTGGTGGTGCATTGGCCTGGGCTGAGCATGGGGCAGGCAATGATGGCGGCTGTGCCCCAGGGTGGGTGCCTGGCGCCCAGCTGCCAGCCTTCTGTCCTGAGTAACTGCTCCCTACTCCAGGGAACAGGCCAGGCCCCGTCAGGAGGCAGGGCCCATGCCAGGAGGAGGCCCTGTGGTCACTGCACCCCGCGGGGTCCATGGGGCGCTACGGCACTGTACCTGGCTGGACCCAGCACCTTCTGTGGGAAGCCAGCACAGCCCTCAGCCCCATCTGGGAGATGCCACCAGTCCTGGTCCCCCTTTGCCAACACCTGCTGGTCAGATGTCCCCCCACCACACCCCCACTGCCCTCCACGGCTACAGGACCCCTGCCGCCGACACAGTGGGCAGCAAGCCTGGGTTTCCCCTGCTGGCCACAGCAGACCCCTCAGGAAACCTGCTCCACACGTCAGGGTCTCCTCTTAGGGTCACATGCTGCAGGCAGGGCTGTGGCCCAGCTGGGTCTGACAAGGACCCAGCTGTCACATCGTGAATATTTCAGTGTCCTGTCACTATTGTTTAAAGTCCCATTTTGCAAAGGCTGCTTGAGGCTTTAGGTGAATTAGCGGTGACTGTCTTGGCAAGGCCAGCCCTCCCCACAGCGATAAGGACCAAGGTGCTGTTAAGGCCCCTCCAGTGCCCCAACACCCCAGGAGCCGGGCCCTGATGATGAGGCTACAGGGTGGGAGCAGGAGCTGACCCCTCTCTGGAGGATGATTTAAGTTTGTAGCTGTCCTCTACTCTCCCGTCTCTCTCACCATCCCCCAAGTCCCTGCCCTGCTCCAGCCTGTCGCCTGTGGCCTGAGAGCTCAGCCTGATGGGTTAGGTGAGACAGAAATGACTCCAGGCCAACACTCTCATGACCCTGGGGGAAGGGGCCCAGGGCAGTCTTCTGAAATGCTCAGAGCCCGCACCCCTAGGTGCCCTGAGACCAACTCAATTTCTCAGCCCAGAAGCAGTGTTTATACCATGAGCTTGGCCCCTGCTAACCCAGCTCTCTAGGCCCACCACCCTGCACTGCTCTTTGGAAAAGGGCACCCATAACTGGTAACAGCCCCTAGCCTGGGGCCCGCCCTTCACTGTCTCTGGCAGGAATTCCTAGGGCTCGGCTTGCCTCACATCAACCCAGGAAGAGGCAGACCTGCTTGTCACTAAGGAGTCAGAGGCAGGACCAATGGGCTCAATGATGTCCACGGGCTCTCTGCCAAATCCAAGAGGAGATGTCAGTCTTTGGGGGTGCTGGCAGGGCCTCTGAGCCTGCACATGCCTTGCCCCCAACCCTGTGGCCTCTGAGCTTTGGGTCTGCTTAACCTGTAGCAGACAGGGCCTCTGGGAGCCATCCTGAGCAAAATCTCTTTTGTCCCAGAGACACCTATATGGGTCCACTGTGTTCCGTTGTCATCCTTGTTTTTTTTTCCTCATTTTGGTCAAGGGCGGGCTCCCTGGGGCGGGTGGGGAACAACTGCGGAGATATTAGTGATTCATAGGTTTGTACAGTGTTTTATACTTTGCAAAGCACTTTATTAGCTCACCCGTCCACTCACATGTAACTCATGTAGTCCTTGGGAGGCCAAGGATAACTCTCACTGTGCCCTCAAACAAAGCACAGAGAGGCTGTTACTTGCCCAGGCCATTTAGTGGGCTTGCTGGGCAATGGGTCCCCACCTGCGGACCCCTCTAGGGTCCAAGATGAGATCAGAAGTGTCTCTTTTATCCCTCTTTCCTCAGCCTCCCTTCCCCCTTCCCTGGTCCCTCTCCACTCCTCAGGTTGGTGCTCTCACTTCGCGAAAGCTCTAGGCCCCCCAGGCTCCCCACTGGCTCCTGGTACCTCTGAGGTCAGCTGAGAAAGAGCAGGAGATGGAGGCAGGCAGCCCAGGCTGCAGATGTGAGGGACGCAGGGCCAGGCCCAGAGAGGGCTCAGCCTGGAGGTTTCCAGTCATGTATTCTCCTGCCTTGGGGTCATCTGTTTGTCCATCATCCCAGGACAGGGCAGACAGACAGAGGGGCAAAGCACTGGGGACCCCAGAGCCCAGCTTCCCCACAGTCTGGGGAACATCACAGCATTTCAGTGTCAGTCACATTTTAAACTGATCAGCCTTTGTATAATGTTTTTTAAATCATTTCTAAATAAAACAAAAATACAGAGTGTGTCGTTTCCCTGGGCTGTCGAAACAGGGATCAGGTTCTGAGTGGCCTAAAGAAGTTTCTGGGAGACAGGATGCTTTGGGGTGTCTGGGAGCTGCCCAACGTATCTCATCTGCCAGCCCCAGAAATCAGATGCCCTCTCACTCCAAAAGGCTGGCCCTGGAGGCCCTCTGTAACTGGGTTCCCAGCGATACAACAGGATAATGCCAGGGTGGCTCAGGATGGCGCCTCTCCCAGGAGAGGAATGGATGGGCAGGGTCACTGCGGCAAGGACTTTTCTGAAGTCAAGACACAAGGTGCTATAAGCAGGACAAAAGCAAGAGCCCAGTTCTTCGTGATAGGGAAAAATGAGGTGAGGTGAGGTGAAGTCAGTAGCCTTGGGGTCCTCTTACCAAGAGTCCTGCCTGACCTGGTTCTGGAAGCCAGTGACGAGAAGGCTGCCCCAGGACCCAGACGGCCGGAGAAACTGTGGGGTGGGCAAGAACACGAAAATCTGAGCTAGTCTGGGTGCAGGCTAAGAAGCGAACAAATCCAGGGTAGCGGGAGGGGCCAGAGGAAAGACGGCGCCCCGAGGCGAGGCTGCGGAGGCGGCTTCCTTCCAGTCCCCCTCGAGCTCCCCGACTCTCCGAGCGCCTCCAGGGTGGGCGAAGGTGGGGAGACAAGGGCCCGACCAGGAGAAGCGAACCGGACGACAGGAGGCGGCGGGCGCTAATTGCGGAGGACGGCGAGTCAGTACCAGGAGGTGCAGGCGATGAGGAAGCGCACGTCGTCCAGCGGCCCCCAGGGGCTGGGCTCTGGCCGGGGCCGATCAGGGCCCTCCGGTGCCGCAGGCTGGGGTTGGGGCCGCGGCTGGGGCTGCGGCGGCTCCGTGGAGCCCTGGCCACCGCTCAGCTGAGCACCCATGTTCTGCAGGAGGACAGGCCCGTCAGGTGCGGGGCGGCTGCACACC
>SJYX01021682.1:24337-128267 GCA_006410675.1 Oreotragus oreotragus
TGAGGTGAGGTGAAGTCAGTAGCCTTGGGGTCCTCTTACCAAGAGTCCTGCCTGACCTGGTTCTGGAAGCCAGTGACGAGAAGGCTGCCCCAGGACCCAGACGGCCGGAGAAACTGTGGGGTGGGCAAGAACACGAAAATCTGAGCTAGTCTGGGTGCAGGCTAAGAAGCGAACAAATCCAGGGTAGCGGGAGGGGCCAGAGGAAAGACGGCGCCCCGAGGCGAGGCTGCGGAGGCGGCTTCCTTCCAGTCCCCCTCGAGCTCCCCGACTCTCCGAGCGCCTCCAGGGTGGGCGAAGGTGGGGAGACAAGGGCCCGACCAGGAGAAGCGAACCGGACGACAGGAGGCGGCGGGCGCTAATTGCGGAGGACGGCGAGTCAGTACCAGGAGGTGCAGGCGATGAGGAAGCGCACGTCGTCCAGCGGCCCCCAGGGGCTGGGCTCTGGCCGGGGCCGATCAGGGCCCTCCGGTGCCGCAGGCTGGGGTTGGGGCCGCGGCTGGGGCTGCGGCGGCTCCGTGGAGCCCTGGCCACCGCTCAGCTGAGCACCCATGTTCTGCAGGAGGACAGGCCCGTCAGGTGCGGGGCGGCTGCACACCACCCCTACCCCGCCCCACCGCTCCGGGGCCCGCCCCTCACCTCGCAACGCGGGAGCCGCGAGTCGGAACCGTCCCAGTGCGGGTCTCCACTCCCCGCTCGCCAGGGCAGCGGCGTCCGGACGCACTGGCGTCCTGACGTCACGGCGCACGAACCACGCCCCCTAAGCGCCTGGCAAGGCTTCAGGACGCAGGGGCGGGGCCCAGCATACCCAACCCCACCTACCAGCAACTGGCCACACCTGCCCCCAAGTCCCGGGGCCCCGCCCCGCGAGCAACTCGGACACGATGGGATCCGCCCCAACTACCCAAGCCTCTTCTAGCCTGGCGCCACACGCACCCATGAGTCTGAGACTGTCCAGGGCACCTAGCAGCCAACAACCTCCATCCACCACTGCGGGTCAAGGAGGACAAGGCTGCCCTGTGGCCAGGTGCCCCAAAGCCCTTCAGGATCCTCACACTGGCATAGGGGAGAGCTGAAAGACTCATTCTTTGAAGCCAAAACGATAAGGCTGAAGTCGTGTGGAAAACGGTAGTATAATGGAGTGTTTCTTTCTCTTGCCCTGGGATGAAGCTAATGATGGGGGGCATGTAAAACTAAGGGGTGTGTGCATCCTACTCCACCTTCCCCCTGGAACAATGATGAGGGGGCTGAGTACACGTTGAAATCCCCAAATAACACATTCAGAATGGCCAGAGGAAGCAGCCCTTTAATGGGGTGGCACAGACAACAGAGCTCTCAGCCAGAAGCCATAGGACCTGCCAGCCAGCATGATGTGGCACATTTTTGCAGTAACTATAGATTCAGGATATGGGCACAGATGAAGAAAGGCTGGGCATACAGCCACGAGTCCAGGTGAGTTCTTTGCCACCGCCCTGCCATTCAGGACAGACTGGGTGGAACACTGAGAGGGAGCCAAAGTCCGAGCCAGGACCAGTATGGAAGGTGACTCAGGTGAGGCTGGAGAGAGAGAAAGGAGTGTTGTCAGCAGGTGTCAGAGCACAGCTCACCATCCACACTCAAGGTGCTTGCCTCCACCCTCACCCCGGGACCTCTGTTCCAGCTCTGCCCTGAAGAGCCCCTTCCAGATTCCACCACTCCCACAAGTAACAATCCAGTCCAGAACTCTCAATGCTTAAAAAGGAAAAGTAACTCCTTCTCCACTCAAGCAGGTGAACTCAAAATAACTTATCCAAATTGCTGATCATGATCAGAGCCTCACAGGTCAAGTCCAACAGACTAAATCAGACAAGGGAAGGGCGGGTGATGCTCAGAGAGGGAAAAGAGACATGACTAGGTCACAAATCCTCCAGTGGCACGACTGGGGCCCGAACATTCTTCCTGGAGGTGATAATCATTTGCATGATTGTAAAAGTGAAGTACATCTTTTTTTTTTTGGCTGCGCCCCACGGCTTACAGGATCTTGGTTCCCTGACCAGAGGCTGAACCCAGGCCTTCAGCAGTGAAAGCAGTGAGTCGTAACCAATGCGCTTCCAGGGAACTGCCTGATGTACACATTTCTCATCCCTTATCTGACACCGTCCTTGTGAGGTCTCATGGGCACCTCAAATTCAACAGGTTCAAAGCCAAAGGAGGCTAATGAGTTTGTCTCTTCTTTATCAATACCCATTTTTTAAAAATAGTAACTACAATGCTGACCAGTGCTGCTGCCTGTAGGCAGTTCTGCCTGGCAGTTTCTGAAGTTTTTCCATTAAATACAACATTGCTGTAGTTTTTTTTAGTAGGTAACAATGATCAGGTTGAAGCTGAAACTCCAAAACTTTGACCACCTGATGCAAAGAACTGACTCACTGGAAAAGATCCTGATGCTGGGAAAGATTGAAGGCAGGAGGAGAAGGGGACGACAGAGGATGAGATGGTTGGATGGCATCACCAACTCGATGGACATGAGTTTGAGCAAGCTCCAGGAGTTGATGATGGACAGGGAAGCCTGGCATGCCACAGTCCATGGGGTCGTGAAGAGTCGGACATGACTAAGCAACTGAAATGACCTGAATTATCAGGTTACAGAAATTTCTTTCTGTTCTCAGTTGCTAAGAAGTTTCTCTGTTTTGTTCTTTAATTAAATGGCTAATTGCGGAAGTACTATTTTCTTTATGAGGGTCAATGTTCCAAAAGGGGAGGGAGGGTATATTTTATTCATCATCACATCATTATTGTCTGATACATAGTAGGTATTAAAAAATAAAAGTTGTTAAATGACAAAACCACTGGTACCATTTTCCTGTTCAGACCTTTTCAACTGCTCTCCAGTGCTGAGAGCAATTTGTCAGTGTGGTCTCCAAACTGCCCTCATCAGAATCACCCAGGAAAGATTACTGAAATAACTACATGTGGCTGGGTCCTACACCAAACTGAGGGAATCAGGATTTCAAGGATGTCAAGAATCTACATTAATAAGCATCTCAACACAGAAGAGAGGTCAAAACATCTACTATAGTCAAAACTTCTTGACATGGGCATTCAGAGTCCTCAACCCTGGGGATAAAACCTTTCCCCTTCACACTCTCCACACTTCCCCACCCTATCTCTGTATATTCAATTACCTACTCATTCCCTGAGCCACCAAGGTTTCCCTGGTGGCTCAGAAGTTAAAGCATTTCCCTGCAATGTGGTTCTCATGGGCATTCAGAGTCCTCAACCCTGGGGATAAAACCTTTCCCTTTCACACTCTCCACACTTCCCCACCCTATCTCTGTATATTCAATTACCTACTCATTCCCTGAGCCACCAAGGTTTCCCTGGTGGCTCAGAAGTTAAAGCATCTCCCTGCAATGTGGTTCGATCCCTGAATTGGGAAGATCCCCTGGAGAAGGAAATGGCAACCCACTCCAGTATTCTTGCCTGGAGAATCCCATGGAGGGAGGAGCCTGGTAGGCCACAGTCCACGGGGTTGCAAAGAGTCGGACACGACTGAGCTACTTCACTTTCACTCATTCCCTGAAGCCTAGGCTGATTGATCTGTCTTTCCCAAAACCTTCCTGGACTCCAGTTAAGTGTCTCATGGGAGCCTCCAGAGCCACAAAAGGCGGGGGAGGCGGTACTAAGCATCCAGCACCTGATGCCGTCCAAAGGAGGAGATTCTAGAGCCTAACACTCCAAAATCTCCAGAGTTAGGGCTCAAGAACCCACTTTTGATTTAAACCCACCGAAGTACAGATGACGGTGATTCTGATGTACTCGCCACATCCACCCCCAAGTCTCTTAGGCACCAAAGGAGCCTTCCCTTCTTCCCTCAATAAAAAGATCTTTCCCGTCTCAGGCTACTGGCTGGGTACACCAACACACAGGCAGATTAAAAACTATAAAAGAAGGTGGTCAGCGATAAAGCAAGACAGCCTAGAGAAGGGATATACTGATGTATCCTCAAAGATGGGGATGGGCGGATACTCAGGCAATGCTTGTGGACTGTACCCTGTGCCTACTCAGCACTATGTGGATGTAACCTCACAGAGGAGAACCTACTGGTATGAACAGTGTGGCTCCCATTATAGCCGGCATCTCCCTCCCCTCCTCTCAACAGAAGAAAGGCCCAGATACCTGTCAATGAGGGAATCCCGCATGCTGGTAGCAATGGTGCTAGGCTGGGCTTCATTCAGCTTGAAGACACTCTCCACCACTGACAGCTCTGTGCTGGTGGTGTCCAGGCCACAGAAGGCACACCAGTCGTTCACCACCATCCCAGCAGCGATCACCTCACTGCCTCGGTTCACAGTGCCCGCCTGCCAAAGGATGGTTCAGTGAGGATCATGGAACCAACAGCCCAAGTCACGAGGACTCTCCCTAATCCCTGGTCTCTGACCCCCAGTCTCAACCCCAAACTGTGACAGGTAATAACCCAGATTCCCAAATACTGGGCAAAGGGATCTGCTCCAGGAAAAAACAGAGGTCAGAGAACATGACTGCTTACCACAAGGGGGACCTGAAGGAGAGAAGACAGCTCATCCTGGTCCTCAATTGAAGTCTTGGGATGTACCAGCCCTCCCTGGTTGCTGAAGACACAGTAGCTTCCTACGAGCACCTGGTCAGCCACTGTCTGTCTGAAGACTTCCACCTTTAGCACATCAGCCAGGATTTCTTCTGTTTCCTGTTAGCCAAAGGTACTGTGCTCAGCACCCAGAACAAGCAGATCAAAGTACCCAGGGCCTCCACACCCAGACCTACCCAGGGCGTGACTCCCTAAGCTCATTCCTCTGCTATGCAGCTGCATATGGAAGCTTCACCCAGAAAAAGGAGGGAATACAGCTTGGAGCAGAGTCAAGGCCAGCTACAAAGCTATGCATGCCCTGAAGAGCCTGAGGCTGGTCTCCACATCACCTTCTTTCCCTCTAACCCACAGGCAAGAGTTCAACTGTCAATCTTCTCTCCAGCCCTGGCTGCAAGACTGAAAGAGTCAATCTCCCTGATTAATACAGGGTGGATTAATACACTCCCTAGCTTCTTTTCCCTAGCTGGTCACATCACGAAAGGCCTCTATTCACTCTTCCAACCAGTGCCTGAACTGCAGGAGCCCAGGTGTAAAGAGAAACCACAAGAGAGAGCCCAAATTCCTGCCTGATAGGCAAGAACAGTGGCTAACCACTGACTAGGCTAATATCCTGTGACTCTTGGGCTAAACTGGGCTGCCTCACCCTGTCCAGGTCTGGGTGGACTAAGGCCACGTAGTCGTTGCAGGTGGTGACATTGCCCAGGGCTGAGAGCCGTTCCTCCACCCGCCGGATCTGCACGCTGTCTGGGAGGCAGTTGCGAATGTGCTGTAGCTCCTGGTCAGTGGTGTTGTTGGGCACCAGGAGACCATGCCTGTTCCCTGGAGAGACCCAAATTAGGGCAGATTGTGTAAGGATGAACTGTAAATTCACAAGACCTGCTGAGCGCTGGGGCCTGAAGATACAACCCAGTCCAGGTAGCTTCCTCAGGAAAGCTTTAGATCCAGACCCCAGTCCTCCAAACCACTGAGCCAAGCACCCACACAACCAGGAGTCCCACTGGGCAGGCCCGAGATGGCCTAGAAGTCTGTCCCAAACATTCTGCCCAATTCACCATCATCCACCAGGGATGACCAGGACCAAAAGGAAGGGCTCTTGGGCATTAGTTGTATATTTCGCTACTTAAAAACTGAGGTAACACTTCATATGTACCAGATGGCTAAATTCTTAAAAAGAACATCAACACCAACAGTTGGCAAAGATATATGGAGCAACCAATAGGAGTGTAAATTGGGCAACAACTTCAGATATTTATGTGACATCATCTATTACACTGGATACCCAGCCATTCCTCTCCCAGATATTAAATATCCAACAGAAATACATACATTAGTTCACTAAGAAACATAGCAGCACTACTCATTAATAGATCAAACCGAAAACTACCCCAAATACCCACTGTCAAAAGAATGAATGAGTACACTGTGGTACATTTACATAAAACTGAGTACACTGCAACATGAATGAACTATAATTATATTGTGACAACAATGACTAAACCTCTGCCTAACTCTGCAAGGACACAACTATGAACTTCTAAACGATGAGTTTCTCCCATCCTTTAAAAACAAAACAAAACAAACCACCAATGATCAGGCCAAGTTCTCTCTTATTACGTAAGAACTAGCTTCAAGTCCAAAGATCACCAAGTCCAGAGATAAGAGTGTTCTTCTGCCTGAATAAGAGTCCAAGATCATCAGGCTTACAATAAAAAATAAAGGAAAAACTCCTATCTGAGTAGAACTACAAATAAGGGGTGGCAGTAAAGGAAAACGGAGCCAGTTCAAAGGACGGACCAATGGCCAGAGTCAACAGTGCTGATGGATATAGGGGAACCTGGTAAATAGAACTTAAGCTTTAAATAGGTAACTACACAGGATGCCCCCAGAATCTTAGCTTGTCATTTTTTAGAGGTAGAAATGGACCCTCAGAAAGAGGAAGCAATCTACCAGAGTCAGTGGCCAGGGAGGGGGACATGACAATCCAGTCTTGCCTCACACTAGGTGTGGAACCGGGTGAGTCACCTGGGTTCTTTGATTTTCAGCTTCCTCATCAGTCAAACTAGGCCAGTAAGTCCTACCTCCCAGGGTCTTCAGTGAAGAAGGACTGAAATCAGTGTAAAAGTGAAAGCCCTTAACGTTTTGATGACAATAATCCAGAAACCTTTGCCAGAGGTTGTCCCTGATCTGTTGACACTTAGACTGGGTCCGGCACAGAACTGAGAGATTCTGTAGTCGCTGGAGATGATGGATGAAAGCCTAGAAATCCCTGGGGCCTCCGGGTCCTTTCTAGGGGGACGACTGAAGGCGCTGGGAGGCTCCACTCCCTCCCTCGGCGACTTGCAGCCGGCTTACCCACACACATGCGCCCGATGATGCGGCAGCCAGCGATGGACGCGTGCACTACGGGGATGGTACCAGCAAGCTCGCCCTCGAACACACTGTGGGGACACGGGCTCAATGACCACGGGGCTAAGGGGCCCGAACCCTCCTCACTCTGCCGGAGCCCGACTCCAAGGACCTCTACGCGCCACCCACCCACACACTGCCCACGGGCCCGGGGCTCCCATGGCACCTGTAGAAGTTCTCCGACCCTCCGATGGCCACCAGGCAGTAAGAGTTGGTAAGTTTGGCAAAGCAGCCGATCTCGCAGTTGTTCTCGAAAGACGCACGGACCGCCATGAGGCCTAGGGGTTGTGGGACTGGAGTTCAGGGCCTGTGGATCCTCTCCCGGGACCGTGTGCCTCGGCCTCGACGCCGGGTCCGGGTCATCGTCCCCCGGCCTCCGTGCGTCAGCCCCACTGCGACCCCGCCCCACTCGGCCCTCAGCCCTCAGGTCCCGCCCACCGCGCCCATCCAGACTCTCTGGTCCCGAATCCTCCGGCCCCCACCCCTCACGACTCAGGGCGCCCCGAACTGACCCTTCTGGTGTCCAGCCACAACCGCTCACCAGGTAACCGCAACCTCCACACGCGGCAACAGCCCTCCGCCCCCCTCTGTAGGCTTCCGTTTCCGCCTCCACCCTAGGGGATTTCCGACAGAGCGTGGCGCACGCCTCCACGCATGCGGCCACTCTAGCTCCCAACCCCTGCGCGGACTCTATGGTTGCAAGTTATCCGGTCCAGACCCCCTCCTGGCCCCGCCTCCAGCAAGCTTCTCGTTCATTCTTTTATTCATTCATTCAATCGGGATCTTTTGTAGGAGGAACAACTGACAGAGACTTGTGCTGGTTGGATGTGAGGTATCAGAATGGAGGAGCCAGGATGTCTCGCAAAAGATGGGTTGATGCTGGAGATATATTTATTGAACTTAAGCCTGGGGGGGAAGAGAAGGTGTGGGGGAGGTGAGGGACAGAGTAAGGTACGGGACAGGTTTCCAGGCCGAATCTGGAGACCAGGGGAGACTGAAGGGCTGAGATGTGAGGCCGAAGCCTGGGGTGGATGATGTCATTAATGGAGAAGGTGTCCATTAGGGAGAAATGAGACGTGCCAGAGGCTGGAGGAGGAGGCACACCCAGAGAAGTAAAGGAAATCATCGTACTGAAGAAGGTATTGGAGAGAGGACGGTGGATGAAGCAGAGTGTTGGGGGGAAGGGAGGGCGGGGCTTCCAGAGTGGGCAAGGGTCTGGGGGCTGATGGCTTCCACTTGTGCCCTTTGCACAGGCTTGATCACACTCAGCAGGCCAATTTCTGCCCCCGTCCCACCCCACCCACAGATGGTGGCAGTCAAGAGACATGCTCTGGCGGACGGATGAACTTGGCCCACACTTTAAACAAAAGCCCCAGGTCTCTCAGGATGTCACTCTCAGTGAGAGCAGAGAGAAGCTTGAAACCCCTTTCCTACCCTGCCCTCTGCCACCCCCACCCTCCTACAGCCATCCACTTTCCTCCAGGGAAAGGCCCAAATGGTGCCTTTCCCCTGTCCCTCACCTGCATAGTCGTAACCCAGCCTTCTCAGAATACACCAGGCAGCCTCTGGGTCAGAGCTTGTCTGCTTTTATTGATTTGTATCACAAATACATTCCCAGGCAGGCCGCAGCTCAGGAGAGAGACCCACATCTGACAGCCTATACTTCTGGCGACACTAAGCAAGATGATTGTGTGTGTGTGTGTCAGAGTCTGAGTATCCGTGTCCTCTCCATCCTCTGCAGTTCATCTCAGACCCACTCCCTCAGTCCTCTCCCTGGTCTCTCTTCACCTGGTTCCCTCTCCCAGGAATTCCTCTAAATCTCACCTCCATCTATCCAAGTCCTTCCCACCCTTCAAGGTTTGGCTCAGAAGCTGCCTCCTCTAAGAAACTTTTCTCACCACTCCATCATCACCACCACTCTCTGGCCTTCATTCTCTACCACCTTCTGTCACTGGTTAGCCTTTCATTAGAAACACCAATGATTTATGCACTGAATCCTTGTCTTCCAGAGACTGGGAGCCCTGCTGCATGTCCAGCACAGGACTGGATACACAGCTTTAGGTAGAAAAAGTTATTGGATGGTACATACCTGCCTATGAGTGTGTGTGTGTGTGTGGTTAAGTGCATATTTATAGTCTGTGGATCCTGAGGGGTCTACAGTGTGCACTGAATGTGTACTGGTTTCATTTAGCCAAGTGACATTTATTGAATAACTATAACTAGAATCCTAAGTGTTCTGGTTTATCACATGGACCGTGTCTGTGGGTGTGAACCTTGTCAGTGTGCAGTGTACATTGTGCAGGTATTTGGGGCACCTCTATGATATATGGATTTTGTGTGTATGAGGACACGGGAACTATTGATATTGTGTATCCCGTCTATGGAAAAACACAATCTTAAGAAATAAAGATTCGAGCCCCATTAGTTACTTGAACCTGATTCCAAGCAAGTCATCAAACTCACTAGGTCTCAGCTTCCATATTTATATTATAGGGAAGATGATACCTATGGTCCTAGAATTGTGTACCTACCAGAATCTGTCTTGTAGGATATTGTGAGTGAGGGTGAATGATGAGAAGTAACCGGTATGGAGGGCCCAGCACAGTGACAAGTGGCAGGTGCCTGGTAACTGTAAATTCCACTTTCCCATGTGTGCACATGTGCGTATATGAACAAGACTCCTGAGCCCCGGGAATGTCTAACCTGGGCTTCTAGATCCCTCTCCCCATACAGTTCCTACCCGAGCTTCCTCCCCAGAGTCTGGGACCTGAACAAATCTGGTCACAGCAGGTGGAAGACAGACATGTCCCTTTCTGGGAGCACAACTAGGTCTCAAAGCGGCTTCGGAGCAACTTGAACTTGGACTTGTTGTACTTGGTGATGAGGTCCAGTTTGCTATGGCCCAGGGTCCGCCGTTTCTCGTCCTCAGACAGGCCATTGCTGTTGCCGTTGTGCTGGCCACCTGCAGGGCCCCCAGAGAGGCTGGGCTCAGGTCCCTGCCTGGCACCCTGCAACTGATGGTACTTGGTGATGAGGTCCAGCTGGCTGTGGCCCAGCGTCCGCCGCTTCTCCTCCCCCATGTCCACTCCAGCCTTTCGAGCAGGGCTCGGCCTAGGGAGTTCATTGGGCCCAGGCCCCTCACCCCGGAATGGACCAAACTTTGTGATGAGGTCCAGCTGGCTGTGGCCTAGGGTCTGCCGTCGTTCATCTGGACCCTGCTTGCCAGCTCTGGCCGGAGAGTCGGCTTCAGGGGGCACTCTGGAGCCCCCAGCCTGGGAGGACTGCACCAGGAGGTCCAGTTGGCCATGGCTGTGGTTTGCGGACAGCCTCTTGTCCTCCGGGGTCCAATTGCCAACCTTGGGTGAGCCTGACTCAGGGGCTCCCCTGGCACCCTGGGCCTGGGGCAGGAAATCCAGTTGGTTGTATCTCTGATTTGGGGCCAACCTCCTGTCCTCTGGGGCCTGCTCACCAGGCCAAAGAGAGCCTGCGTTGCGGGCCACCCCCAGATCAGGGCCTCCTGCCTCTCGTGCTCTGGGGAAGGGAACAAGGAGATCCAGGTGGCCATGGCTCTGGCTCAGAGACGCCTTGTTCTCCTCCAGTGTCTCCAGGGCTGTGCTGGGTACCCAGCGGCCCCGTGAGGGCCTAGGCTCCTGGCTTCCTGGGACCCCATTCTCTGGGAACTGGGGCAGAGCTGAGACACTCCAGGGAAAGGGGAGGAGAGGGCGAGAGCAAGCAAGCAGGGGTGACCCCCCTGCCAGGGTCACGGGGCCGGAGCTATTGTGGTTGAGGGCAGGGGAAGACTGGCACCAGGGGGATGCCCCCAGCTTGCTCAGGTTGGCCCTGCAGGGCCCTCGCAGCGGGCCATGGTTAGGGTCTGACAGCTGGCGTTGCAGGGAGGGCTGGCCACCGGCCTCACAGCGGGCAGGGCCGGTGGGTGAGGACCCCACCCCCATGTCAGTGTGGCCACCACCTCCTGGCAGAGCGAGATACGAGTGGCCCACGCGAGGTGAGCGTTTGATGCTGCTGAGGCTGGTGCTGGAGCGTGATGAGGACGTGGTGCTGGGGACTCCTGGCCCAAAAGCCAAGGCCACCGGGGGAGGGCGCGGTGCCCTGGGGGTCGGGGGATCTTCACCTCCACAGAATCCCTCCACCGGCCGGGACTCAGCATAAAGACAGCGAAACTCCCGGTCAAAGTCCTCCACAATGCGGCCCCTCAGCTGCAGCACCATGCTCGTGTGGGCCTGGCTGCAAAGCCAGGTGAAGCTGGGGGCAGAGAGTCAGGGTCAGAAGGCAGAGTGCAGGCCCTTGGGACCAGGCAGGAGTCACAACCAGGGGTGGAAGACCAAACCACCAGCAGCAGCACTGCGAGGGCCCAAGTGAAGGGCAGAGCTCTGACTCCAGATCTGTGCTGCTCGGCTTAGTGGACTTGGACACATCGTTTCCCGTCACAGCCTCAACTTCCCCATCTGTAAAATGGACCAAGGGCTAGGTTCCCTGAAGTCCCTCCAGTTCCAAGGTGCAAGAGTTATTGGTTGACCAGCAAGTTCATTCAGCTTTTTCCATAGGATGGTACAGGAAAGCCTGAATGAAACTTTTTGGCCAACACCAGTATTTTCTAGGCTTCCCTGGTGGCTCAGCAGTAAAGAGTCCGCCTGCCAAGACAGGAGACGCAGGTTCAATCCCTGGGTCAGGAAGATGCCCCCGGAGAAGGAAATGGCAACCCACTCCAGTATTCTTGCCTGGAGAAGCCTGTGGACAGAGCAGCCTGGCGGGCTACAGTGCATGGGGTCGCAAAGAGTCGGACACAACTTAGCAACTAAACAACAACAACATTTTCTGTGCTGGAGCGTTAAAGTAATCCTTCCACAGAGTGAGTTTCTCCAGGGCCAGCCTGAGGCTCTCTTGCTCCCCACACTGGCCCCTGGGCCCTGCACCATGCCTGACATTAGGCGGCTGCTAAGGCTTGCTGAGACTCATAGGGTCGCAAAGAGTCGGACACGACTGAGCGACTGAACTGAACTGAACTGAAGTCCATGTTGGAAAGGACGGATGAAAGAAGGGCAATTCAAAGCTGCCAGCTCCCAGGCAGCCTCACCAGCCCATGGCCCAGCCCCAGGTGCACCCCCGCATCCCGCTCACTCACCTGTAGCTGCCCGCCACCACCTGCTCACAGTCGATGATGACAAACTTCTCTAGGGCCTGCCCCGTGAAGCGGCGGCCTGCCTTGCTGCAATATGTGTCCCCGCATGTGCTCCGTACACGCATGTTCTGAGCCAAGGAGGGAAGGGGGTTAAGGGTGACCTTGAGAGATCGGGGCTCAAGGCATGTCTAAATTCCACAGAGTCTCTGACCGGAAAGAGCTAAGAGAAGCCGGCCCCGCTCCCATTGACCCCCAGCGCTCATGGACCATCCCACCCCAGGCCCTGGCTCCTGCCCCATCCCTTGCTGACCGGCAGGTGCCCTCCGTTGAGGCCCATCTTGTAGCACATCTCCAGGAAGTGCCTCAGGTGCTGCTGGGCCAGGAGCAGGTAGACGGGGACACTGCGCCGGCCCGAGGCCTCCATGAGGTCACACAGAAGCTCCATGTCGGTGAATATGTCCATCACGACAGCCACCACCTGGGGAGGCAGGGGGAGCTCAGCCCCGGGGGCAGGGGCCAGATCCCAGGAAACAGGCACTGGACTGCAAAGCAGGAGGCCAGAGCCTGGGAGACCATCTGAACTGGGAAGGCTCTTAGTGGTGACCCAGCCCAGGGGGATTTGACTTAGAAAGAGGGAGGTTTCACTGTCTTGAAGCCCAGAAGGCTGTTTGAAAGGTTTTGGGTTTTTTTTGTTTTAACTGATTTTTATTGGATGTTTGAAAGTTTGTGTGTGCATTTAAAGGACAGTTTGTTTATCTGTTGTCAGATTCTCAAAAAGGTCCGTGGATCAGCTGCACTAGTCTGAAGGTCTCCTCTACATAAGTGAGGACTGATGCCCAGAGAGGGGAAGAAGAAGCAGAACCCAGCCCCCAGTTCCCAGGCCAGCATCTCACACTACCCACCCCCCCACTAGCTCCAGCTGTCACTCTGTGACTCTGAGGCTCCCTTGTCATAGAACAGAGTTGCAGGCAGTGACCGGGGTCTTCGGGGCCCTTTGCCAGACCCATCTGTTCCTCTGTGAAGCTGCAGAGGTTGCTGTGATCTTTTCCACCCACACCAACTGGGACCAAGTTTTCTGCTCATTGTCTGCTGTGAGAACCTCCCCTCCCGGTTCTCCAGGTTGAGAGGCAGCAGGTACAGAGCAAAGCACTCCAGTTCTGGAGCCAGACAGAACTGGGTTCAAACCTGCACTCTGCTACTTCCTAGTGACACAGCCTTGGGTGAGTGCCTTCACCTCTGGGTGCCTCGACTTCCTCATCTGTTAAATGGAGATAAAGATAGCTACCTCTCTGAGTTATGGAGAATCAAATGTTAAAAGCCTCAACACGCAACTGAAGCTTTCCTGCTGCTTCCTTAACAAACAAGGACCTTGGGCCACAGGGAGAGGAAGCACTTCCTAAGGTCACCGAGAGTCAGTGACAGCCCAGAGTGGAAGCCTGGCTCCTGGCCCAGAGGCGGAGAGTCTAGATGAGAGGAACCAAAGCATTGAGGGATGCCCTGGTCCATGGCACAGGTCTGGCCAGGAATGGTGATGGGGTGGGGGGTGGGGAGGACAAGCAAGAAAGATCAAAGGGGCAGAAGTGATGAGAGCAGCCGCTCACTAATAACCCCATTCCCGCTGCCAGTCAGGCCCTGCCCTCCCCTGCCTGGGGCGTAGGGAGACTTGTCAGGGAGGCTCTGGAGGTCCCGGTAGGTCCCAGCATCCTGGCTCCTAACAGCTGCAGTGGGTTCCCTGCAGGCTGCTCCCCTAGCCAGGGCACTGGGGCTAACCTGCCTCGAACCCTGCCTGGGGTCATCTGATTCATCCCCCTGCCTCCTGAGTCAGTGGTCTGGGCTCCAGGAGTGAGGCTGTGCTGGTCTGTGGCTACAGCACCCCTACCTGCCCTCCCCCGTTTCCCTTTCTGCTGAGCCCCTGCTCCCCATCCCTGAGCCCAGCAGCCTCCTCTCCTCCTTCCTTTGGGTGCAGAGCTAAAATCCCAGCCCTCAAGGCCAAGTGGAGGCCCAGGCTCCAGTGCCCCTTCCCCTGATTCAGGCCAGGGGAGACACAGTACACAAGGGGCAAGGCGTGGTTGGGGCCATACGTCAGGGCTGTGCCTCGGTCTTGGGGCCTGAGTCTAGACCTCTTTCCTCTGCCGGAGCCCTGGCTCCATTTCACCAGTGGACTGGACCTCCCTGAGTAAGTACCATCCCCTCCCTGGCCTCAGTTTCCTCCTCTGTAAGTCAAGGGGGTGGCTCAGATGCTCACCGAGGTTGGGGCTCTTTGTCTTAGGATCATAGATCTTTCTAAGAATCTGATGGAAGCCATGGACCCTCTCCCCCAGAAGAGAGGACTCCTCTCTGCAGTGAGTACCCCTTTGCACCTGTTTTCTGGGTGTTTGTGGTATCTCTGAGGCCCATCCCCTGTTCTAAGCTTATCCATAAAGTCCCCGAGTGCCGAGGGATTGTGCTGTGCTTCGTCGTTCAGTCATGTCTGACTCTTTCGACCCCAAGGACTGTACCCCATCAGGCTCCTCTGCCCATGGGATTTCCCAGGCAAGAATATTGGAATGGGTTGCCTTTCCCTCCTCCAGGGGATCCTCCCAACCCAGGGACTGAACCCAGGTCTCCCGCATTGCAGGCAGATTCTTTACCATCTGAGCCACCAGGGAAGCCTGCCAAGGGATTACCAAGGTAAATTAAAACCTCCAGGAGCTTGGGATCTGATAGGGCCCAGAGGTTCTTGTCCCAGTGCTGCCCCAAGCTGCTGGGTGGCCTTGCATGCTGGTCCCTTTCCCTCTCTGGGCCTCAGTTTCCACATCTGTGAAATGGGTGTCTGAAGAGATGGGGCCCTTACCGTGCGGGCCTGGCTGAAGAGGAAACGCAGAAGGTCCTTGATGCTCTTGGCTTTGTCCCGCTGGAAGTGGACCACAGCCTGCGTAGGGCTGAAGCCCGTGGCATGTGGCACCTCGGGCCAACCCAAGTCCAGGTCCGGAGGGTCTATGTCGGAGGCCAGGGGGAAGTAAGTGCCCGAGGTGACTTCGGAGTGCAGGCTGAGGCGGTCAGGCCCCAAGGCCTCGGGTCCCTGGGCCTCACCGAGCTCTGGGCCCCCACGCGCATGGCTGGTCATGTAGTCCATGTCCAGGGCACTCAGGAAGGGCAGCTCCCACTCCTCGGAGATGACCCGCAGGTAGGCATCCTCACCCCGCTCCAGGAGGGCGTCGGCCGCCAGCCGGGCTGCCTCGCTGTGCTGCAGCACCAGTGGGGCGCTCTCCCGGCACCAGGGTCGCTTCAGCTCTTCCACCCGGCTCCTCAGGGGCCCCGCCATGCCCTGGGCCCCAGGCCCCGAGCCTCCGAACACGCCCACCCACCAGCTCCTCTCACCCTCCAGCGGGCTCCATGGCCTGCACCCTGGGCTGGCCACGGCAGGAAGAAGATCCCAGCAGGCCTGCCTGCCGCCCCGCCTGCCCTGTGTGGCAGGGCCCCGGGCCCGTTGTCACCCTATGTCAGAGCCATGCTCCACCCCTTTGCCCCCGGCCTCAGGAACCTGTCCGGTCAGCCTCACCTGTCTGCCTGCTGTTGGGACTCGCCTGCCCAGAGAAAGGCAGGTCCTCAGCACACTCCAGGGACTGAACCCAGGTCTCCCGCATTGCAGGCAGATTCTTTACCATCTGAGCCACCAGGGAAGCCTGCCAAGGGATTACCAAGGTAAATTAAAACCTCCAGGAGCTTGGGATCTGATAGGGCCCAGAGGTTCTTGTCCCAGTGCTGCCCCAAGCTGCTGGGTGGCCTTGCATGCTGGTCCCTTTCCCTCTCTGGGCCTCAGTTTCCACATCTGTGAAATGGGTGTCTGAAGAGATGGGGCCCTTACCGTGCGGGCCTGGCTGAAGAGGAAACGCAGAAGGTCCTTGATGCTCTTGGCTTTGTCCCGCTGGAAGTGGACCACAGCCTGCGTAGGGCTGAAGCCCGTGGCATGTGGCACCTCGGGCCAACCCAAGTCCAGGTCCGGAGGGTCTATGTCGGAGGCCAGGGGGAAGTAAGTGCCCGAGGTGACTTCGGAGTGCAGGCTGAGGCGGTCAGGCCCCAAGGCCTCGGGTCCCTGGGCCTCGCCGAGCTCTGGGCCCCCACGCGCATGGCTGGTCATGTAGTCCATGTCCAGGGCACTCAGGAAGGGCAGCTCCCACTCCTCGGAGATGACCCGCAGGTAGGCATCCTCGCCCCGCTCCAGGAGGGCGTCGGCCGCCAGCCGGGCTGCCTCGCTGTGCTGCAGCACCAGTGGGGCGCTCTCCCGGCACCAGGGTCGCTTCAGCTCTTCCACCCGGCTCCTCAGGGGCCCCGCCATGCCCTGGGCCCCAGGCCCCGAGCCTCCAAACACGCCCACCCACCAGCTCCTCTCACCCTCCAGCGGGCTCCATGGCCTGCACCCTGGGCTGGCCACGGCAGGAAGAAGATCCCAGCAGGCCTGCCTGCCGCCCCGCCTGCCCTGTGTGGCAGGGCCCCGGGCCCGTTGTCACCCTATGTCAGAGCCATGCTCCACCCCTTTGCCCCCGGCCTCAGGAACCTGTCCGGTCAGCCTCACCTGTCTGCCTGCTGTTGGGACTCGCCTGCCCAGAGAAAGGCAGGTCCTCAGCACACTATCCTTCCCCACCCCCCTCAGCCCCACCCCAGCATCACCTGCTCCTTCCCCCCAGGCTCCTAGCAGTTTCCTCCAAACCCTGACCTTCCAGAGTCCCGGTAAAAAATGCTGTTCCACTCTGGAAAAATTCTGTTCAGATGGCTGTTTCCAACAAGTTCAACTCTGGGAAAGCTCTTGACCTGGTGGGGCCAGACCCTAACTCTAACCCTAACCCGCCTCAGGGGCTGGATATTAAATGATTACGGGCTTCTCTGGTGGCTCAGTGAATAGGAATCTGCCTGCCCATGCAGGGGATATGGGTTCAACCCCTAGTCCGGAGGATTCCACACGCCATGGAGCAACTAAGCCCGTGAGCCATTAACTACTGAGCCTGCGCTCTAGAGCCTGCAAGCAGTAACTACCAAGCCTGTGGGTTGCACCTACTGAAGCCCATGTGCTTGGAGGCATTGCTCCACAGCAGGAGCACAATGAGAAGCCGGAGCATCGCAATTAGAGTAGCCCCTGCTCACCACAACTAGAGAAAGCCCATGCAAAGCAACGAAGACCCAGCACAGCCAAAAATAAAACTGAAAAAGTTTAATCGTTATGAGAACGTCGTTTGAGAGGATCAGGGCGCACGTTGCATGGTTCAGAGGCAAGCAGGTCTGGAGGCAAGTTTCTGTTTTCTGCCACCATCAAGGGCTTTCAAAGTCCCACAGCCCTCGGGAGCAGAGTGAGAGGCCTTGTGCTGCAGAAAAGGAGTCAGCAGCTGGCAGCTCAATGGGGAGGCAGGTCGGGCAGGAGTGGTCGCAGCGGTGCACAGTGCCAGCCCGAGGCACCGCCTTTCTGTGGAGGGACGAGGTCCAGTGAGGATGGCCAGGGCGGCAGGAGACTTCAGGCCGTGTCTCATGACCCTGTTTAGTGCTGGCTGCACTTGCTTCAGCTGGTCTGTGGTCATGCCCAGACCGGACACAGGCTATGGACACAGGTTTGATCCTTCGTTGCAGGACTAAGATCCCATGTGCCATGCTGTGTGGCCAAAAAAATAAAAGGAGGCCCTCCCCTGGAGGTGGGGAGGCTGAGTGACGGGTGGGGGGTGAGTAAGCAGAGCCAGACCGTGGGAGGGTAATAAGCTGTCGGGGTTGCCAGGTGGCAGGGCCTTCATTAGGGCCTTATCTCCAGATCTGTTGAGGGGGGAGCAGGGGCCTTATCTGGGTCAGAGAAGCACTATTGGGAGGGGAGCAGGCATATTTCGGTGCTGTTGAGTTTCTGTGGTTTATCCCTCGGTGTGTACATATCTACCTGATGATACATATTTTTGGCTCTTTTTAAAAATTATTTTTAATTAACACAAAGTTTACCATCTTAAATGTTTTTTATTTACTTTTTAAAATTTATTTGACTGCACCGGGGTCTTAGTTGTGGCATGTGGGATCTAGTTCCGTGACCAGGGATCAAACCCAGGGCCTCTGCATTGGGAGCCGGAGTCTTATCCACTGAACTCCCAGAGAAGTCCCTCATCTTAACTGTTTTTAAGTATGTAGTTCAGCGGTTCCCCCACACTGGTATGCACCTCTCACCACCATCCATTGCCAGAACTTTTTCCATCTTCCACAACTGAAACTCTGTCCCTATAAAAGGCTTAGTACCTTCCTCTCTCTCTCTCCCAGCCCCTGACAGCCATCACTCTACTTTCTTTCTCGTTTTTAACTTTTTTAGCTGCACCAGGTCTCAGTTGTGGCATGTGGGATCTAGTTCCCTGACCAGGGATTGAACCCAGGCCCCGTGTATTGGGAATGCAGCGTCTTAGCCACTGAACCAGCAGGGAAGTTCCCCTACCACTCTACTTTCTAACTCTATGAATTTGACTACTCTAGGTATCTCATGTAAGTGGAATCATACAGTCTTTGTCTTTTTACGACTGGCATATCTCACCTAGCATAACGTCCTCAAGGTTCACTGATGTTTGACCATGTGTGACAGAACGTCCTTCTTTTTAAAGGCTGAATACTATTCCATTGTGTGTACCTACTACATTGTTTATCCACTCACCCACTGATAGACACTTGAATTGTTTCCACTACTGTGGGTAATGCTGCTTGAACATGGGTGTAAAAATTTGGCTCTATATTTTTTTATATGTATTTCCCTCCATGCCCACATTTGTATTAGATTCCATTTCTGTAAGTGAAAAACCCACCGAATATTGGCAATTTCACATCTCATATGGCTCAACATATACGGACATGCCTCAGAGATATTATGAGTTCGGACAATTTATTACAGACCACTGTAATGAAGCAAATATCTCAATAAAGTGAATCACAATTTTTTTGGCTTCCCAGTTCATACAGAAGTTGTGTTTATACTACACTGTAGTCTATTGTGTGCAACAGCAATATGTCTAAAAAAATACGTATCTTAATTTTAAAATACTTTATTGCTGGGACTTCCTTGGGGGTCCAGTGGTTAAGACTCAGGGATCCCACTGCAGGGGGTGAAGTTTCCATCCCTGGTTGGGGAACTAAGATCCCACTTGCTGCATGACAGGGACAAAAAATAAAGTTTAAAAATATACTTTATTGCTAAAAAATGCTAACCATCATCTGAGAACTCAGGGTTGCTACAAAGATTCAGTTGGCAAAAAATGCAGTATCTATAAAGCACAATAAAGCAAAGTACAATAACTGAGGTGTGCCTGTACACTACACCTGCACGACTGTACCTGTGCATGCACACTCCTTACATGCTATCTGTGATGTTTGTGCATCTGCTTGGCTGCCTTAGCTGCACATCAGTGTGTTTACCTACATGCACATCTTGTGTGTGCTCTCGTGTGTGTGGGGGGGTGCACTTCTGGGTGTATGAGCATCTGGCAGTGGGGGTGCTCTTTGACCCTAACATTAGACCATGAGCCTAAGTGTCTGCACAAGGGAACTCAGCTGAGAAGGGCCAGGATAGGAAGACTGAGCTGAAAAGGGCTCCAAGGGATCCCTGATACCCTGATAATACTGGCTTGGCCAAAATGTTCATTTGAATTTTTCCATTACATCTTATGGAAAACCCCTAATGAACTTATTGGCCAAGCCAATAAAAGCATGTAAATCAAACCAGATTCCCCAGGGCTGCAGAATAACTCACCTTCTCAATGGGCTGAGTGGGTAAAGGGCAGTGGGAGGGTAGACAGGTAGGTCCTAGCCTTGGGGCTGAGCCTGGGGTGGAGACCCAGGGTGACGAGAGCCATGTGGATAGCTAAGCCCAGACCTGGCCGCAGTGTGTCAGGAACAGGCTCCTTAATAACTATTATTAAGAGGAAGAAAAAGATCTTCCTGTCCAGGAGGTATGTCAGGCATCATTCTACCATTCTGGGGGCTATTTAGCCTTATCTGTTCTCACAAGCTGAGTGGCGCCTGGGCAGGTGAATGTCCTGTTTGGGTGGTGGGAGCAGAGGCTGGGCTGCAGCCCTTCAGCTGCAAACAGCTCTGATGCCAACATGGCCACACACCTTTACTGGGGCACCTCTGGGTCGGAGAAGACAAGATTCCTGGAAGGAGCAGCCAGGGCTGGGAGGGGAGCCAGAGTATGCCCAAATCTCCTTTTTAAAGAAATGATTCATGAGTTAGGCTGCGTCGGGTCTTAGTTGCATCGTGTGGCCTCTGTTGGAGCACGCAGGCTTCTCCAGTTGCAGCACGCAGAGTCTCTGGTTGAGGTGCGTGGACTCAGTAGTTGCAGGGCGAGGGCTTAGTTGCTCTATGGCATTTGGGATCTTAGTCTCCCCACCAGGAATCAAACCCATGTCCCCTGTATTGGAAGGCAGAGTCTTTACTACTAGGCCACCAAGGAAGTCCCCCAAATCTCTTGAATCAAGGCAAAGCTAAGAGCTAGACACAGGGACAAGTTGTGAGGATTCCCAGAGACTGGCTTGTGCTGGGAATTAGATGGGAAAGATTTCAAGATATGTGGAGTGGTGGGCTGAGCGTGCCAGGCTGGAGGACTAGAGGGGCAGGGACAGGTTTGTTGAAGGAACTGGGTGCAGTGGTGGGGGGATGGGGGGCAGAGTGGCCCAAAGCACCAGAGTCCCAGCAACAAGCCAGATGCTGTGGCTTAGCTGCTCTGGAGCACCAGGAAGGTCTCCGGAGGCCGCACTGGCTCTGGCACTTAATGGGTGAACTGAGCACTGAGTCACGGTGGCTTGATCTGTAGGATGGAGCCAACACGGTCTTCTTCACCAGGTTGTCGAGAGGAAGAAGTGGATTCCCTGTGTCAGGGGCCTGACTGGGAGGAGATGAGGAGCTGGGGACATGCTGGTTTAGAGTCTTTGCAGCCATGAAGGGACAGGGGCTCTGGGAAGGCCTAACAACAAACGAAACAATATCAGAGGAGCTCCTCCTGGTGAGCTCCTCCAGACCAAAGGCCAGTCCTGAAGGTGAATGTGACCCTGGCCCGTGTCAGTGGACTGTGGTTCTGAGATTTGGCCTCTTATCCCAGCTCACGGGAAGCAAGGTTCTCTCTCCACTGTGCATACATGGATGCATGCCAGGCAAGCGCCATCACAAGGAATAAGGATTCTGGCATTCTGTTTTGGAAAGGTGGTCTAGACTGTGGATACTGTGATGATGGGGTCTCAGCCTTTCCCCCTCACTCTTCCCTCCACCCCCTCTACCCATCCGTCCACATATCCCATCCCAGTCCCCATTCATGTTTCCTTCAGGAAATGTTTCCACTCCCCTCTCCTGGAGGCGAAGTATGAGAGGACCACTCCTGAGTCCTCAGCGGCTCCACCCTCCACAGAGAAGGGGAATGAATGGCTGAGGGAAGGAGCTGGGCTCAGTTATTTCTGTGTTTCTCTGTCTCTCACGGTAAAATTCCAGAGAAGGGTCTGTCCTGGGGGGCAGGGGGTGTGCATGTTTAGTTTTGGGAAGATATTAGAAAGTCCATTTGGCCAGAGTTCTCCAGTCAGCTTTATCAGAAGTACCGGTAGGGGTCTCCCTGGTGGCTCAGCAGTAAATACACCTGCCAATGCAGGGACGTAGATTCAATCCCTGATGGAGGAAGATCCCGCATGTCACAGAGGAACGAAGCCCATGCGCCACAACTATTGAGCCTGTACTCTGCAGCCCGTGCTCTGCAACGAGAAGCCAGCGCAAGAAGCCCACACACCTCAACGAAGAGCAGCCCCAACTCGCCGCAACCAGAGAAAAGCCTGTGCAGCAACGAAGACGCAGCCCAGCCAAAAATAAATAGAAAAAAAGAATACTGCTAAAGGCGCCATTCTGTCTTTGAATGAAAGACAAATCATTCCCCTTCTCTGCGGAGGGTGGAGCCAGTGAGGATTCCGCAGTGGTCCTCTCACACTTCGCCTCCAGGAGAGGGGATTTGGGAATTCTCTCCCATGAAGGAAACATGAATGAGGACAGGTGGGATGGGATACGTGGACAGATGGGTAGACGGGGTGGAGGAAAGGATGTGCAGAAAAGCTGAGACCCCATCATCACATCCACAGTCTAGACCCAGACACAACCACCTTTCCAAAACAGAATGCCTCCAAATAAGAGGCACCTCCACCTGTCTCTTATTTCTCAAAAATGAAATATTATCTATTGATCTCTTAAGTCTTCAACTGTTTTTTTTTTTTTTTTTTTGCTCAACCCCACATCTTGTGGGATCAGTTCTTAGATCAGAGATTCAAAGCAGAGTCCTAACCACTGGACGGCCAGGGATTCCCTGACACCTTGCCCCAACATCACTGGTTCAGCCACCTCTCCCTCCCCAGCCCAGCCCATCCCCTCACCCTCTGCCCATCCTCTCTACCCAACATGTATTTAATGCCTACTTTAGGCCAGCACTGTGGTCCCAAAGATGACTAAGGCATGGTCTGTGCCCTGAAGGAACTCAGTCTGGCGAGGAAGGCAGACTCATAGGTAATTATAAGCCACAGAGTAAGCCAAGGTATGAACCCATTGCTTGGGGTTTATAGTTCATGAGCCACTCTGGAAACTGAGACGAACCACGTCCTATCCTCCATCCCCAATTAGAGTACAGCCCTCTGGCTGGCTCTTTCTCAGATGGTGACTGGGAGGAGAAGGAGCTGTTTCTGGCTGCAGGGCAAGAGAAAAAGAGGGAAGCGGCAAGCCCGCACAGGTCAGGGGTTTGGCTCTTGACTGTGGAGCCCTGAGTGAGCCTCTCCAGGCCCCGGCCTCCCATCTATAGAGCCAGAGGAGGCTGGGCTGGAGGTCTCCAAGTCCCTTCTGGCGCTCACACTGTGCTCTATCACTTTTTGACATTACAGGTCAGTGCTTGAAGAGTCTCTTCCTGGAAATTCCCCAGCCAGGATCTCTTTTCTCCCCTCAATAGAGGTAGAGAGGCCCTTGACCTGGGCAGGCTCTGGGCCTGGGCTTAGCAGCGTGGCTCAAGGGAAGTCCCTTGGAAGCCACAGAAAACTTGTGAGCGGTGGTTAACACCCAGGTGGGGTGAGGGAGCAGATGATCATGCTGCTGCTGCTGCTGCTAAGTCGCTTTAGTCGTGTCCAATGATCATGACGAGGGCTCATTCCACACACTAGCAAGGTGATGCTCGAAATCCTTCAAACTGGGCTTCAATAGTACATGAACCGAGAACTTCCAGATGTACAAGCTGGATTTAGAACAGGCAGAGGAATCAAACTGTCGACATCCATTTGATCATAGAAAAAGCCAGGGGATTAAAAAAAATATCTACATCTCCTGCTGCTTCATTGACTACTCTAAAGCCTTTGTGTGGATCGCAACTGTGGAAAATTCTTAAAAGAGATGGGAATACCAGACCACCTTACCTGCCTCCTGAGAAACCTGTATTCAGGAGAAGAAGCAACAGTTAGAACCAGACATGGAACCACTGACTGACTGGTTCAAAATTGGGAAAGGAGTGTGTCCAGGCTGCATATCGTCACCCTGCTTATGTAACTTCTATGCAGAGTATGTCATGCGAAATGCCAGGCTGGATGGCCCACAAACAGGAAACAAGACTGCCTAAAGAAACATCAACAGCCTCAGATACGTAGATGATACCACTCAAATGGCAGAAAGTAAAGAGGAACTAAAGAGCCTCTTGGTGACGGTAAAAGGGAACAGTGAAAAAGCTAGCTTAAAACTCAATCTTCAAAAAACGAAGATCATGGCATCCAGATCATGGCAAAGAGATGGGGAAAAAGTGGAAACAGTGACAGATTTTATTTCCTTGGGCTCCAAAATCACCGTGGATGGTGACTGCAGCCATGAAGTTAAAAGCGGGCAGGGCACAGTGGGATGCAGTGGGGGAAGGCTGAAGCAGCAGAACCAGAGCAGCGAGCAGAAGGCTGCTCCCAAGGGAAGAGCTCAAACACTTTGGGACTGTCCACAGACCTGCCTGCTCCCCTCCCTTCCCTACCATAGCCCCAAGGGCTGATCAACTCTACGTTTCCTGGGCATCAGGAGCTCCTTTCCCTCTTGGCCCTCATCACAGACATCACTTGCCCCCCACGCGTCTTCCAATCTCTGGTCTCAAGAAAAGGCTCCCTCCTCCTCTCCAAAGCCAGGCCCTTATCCTTAAGATCAGGCTTCCACTTTCAGAGGGATCTAACAATAATCCCTCACACTTGTGAGAAGTTTCCTCCCTACTCATTGCTTCACACTTAATCGGGCTCCTCCCCAGCCCCACGCACATCTTCAGTCCTTTCCTGTCCTGAAAACACCTGCCCAATTTCCCTCCATTTCTTCTCACCAAGAGCACCTCCCAATATTTCACAACTGTTGCCATAACCTGCTCCCAGAAGTCTTGACCCTGGAAAAGTATAAAGCACTTAAGCTTCACCCACTTACTCCCAGCCCCTAGGCTCTGCAACCTGCTGCCTTAAGAGGCTCCTCCCTAGGGAAGCTGCCCACCCTCAACCCCGCCCCCCTAGCCCTATCTCAGGCTTCACTTGCCACGCTGGTTCCTGCTCTTCCTACCACAGCCCCCACCCCACCCACATCACTGTGAATGCTTTCTCCCACACCCACCCCAGGCCCTGGTCTACCTTCATCTCATTTCTGGGAACACATCCAATTTCATAATTTCAAGTGTCCCTTCTATACCCAAGACAAGGCCAAAGTCCTTGGCCCTGAGGCCTTAACCACCCCCACCCTGAGATCCAAGCCTGCCCTAGGCCCTGGCCCTCCTGTGGCATCTTCCGCAGCCCAACTCCTCTGCTAACATTTGCACCAAAGCAGCAGGGTGGGGCTCGGAAGGCACAGAGGCTGTTAGCTTCCCTCTGTGATTTCTCCTCAGTAGACCTCGCTGGCCTGTCACATAGGATAATGTAATTAGCACTTGTAAACACACACACACACACACACACACACAACAAAGAGGAGTCAAGTTCCCCCCTCCTGCCCCACACTGCCATCTCCCCACTCCCAGGAAAGCTCTGGACGGCTCTTCAGCCTCCAGTTCAGTCAGGCATGAAGTCTGACGATTTTATTCTGTGCACCTTTGGAGTTTGAACACCTTTACATTTCGACCATTGCCCCCAGGCCCTCAAGCCTAGATGGCCGGAATCCTTGCTATGTCCGCACACCCTGCACACCGCTGTGCATCCTCACTCCCACCAGGTCACAGTCCTGACGCAGTTACCAGGCTTTGACTCCTGGCCCCACCTGGATCTCTGCAACCTTTTCTTTCCTTAACAACCGACTCGGCTGGTCCACTCAGTCTGAAAGTTTCCAGCTCCGTGCCACAGATCCTCGCTTTCTGTTTTCCTTTCCACCTACCTAAACCTTGCCCATCCTTTACATCCCAACTCCCTTCAAGGCTTTTCTGACTCTGGAGCCTGAACCCTGTACTAACTTTTCCTGTTAATTCACCCACAGAAACCCAAGAAGCTGGAATACTGCTCTAGGTTTCCTTTCGCTTTTCAACGGAGCACAACTGGCCTTCCCCATGCCATGTTCCTTTTCTAGAACTAAAAGCATTGCACTTGAGTGTCAGACTGCCTGAGTCCACACAGGATAAATTTGGACCTCTCCAAGCTGCAGTCCTCCTCAGCAGTTAAGACGAGTTTATAGGTAATACTTACCTTACAGAATTGTCAGAGGATTAAATGAGATACTAAGTGAAAATACCAAGCACTGTCTGGCGCAGAACTGAAACAGGAAAAATACTGGCTGAAGGGTGGGCTGGGCTTTAATCACAGCTTGATGTAAGAAAGCAATACTTGGCAATGTTTAAAATTTTAGGCAATCCTGAAAGCTTAGGGGTACTATTTGCTACAATGTTCAGGGAATCTCAGAGAAAACCCTACATTGTTCTCTGAGATTAAGGAAAACATTTGTTTCTTCTGATTAGTAAGCGTAATTCCTTTCATGTGACAGTGGGAACTGTACAACCTTCGGCCAGCCTCATCTCTGCTGTTGGCTTCTAG
The DNA here is from genome assembly GCA_006410675.1 of Oreotragus oreotragus. Taxonomy (NCBI): domain Eukaryota; kingdom Metazoa; phylum Chordata; class Mammalia; order Artiodactyla; family Bovidae; genus Oreotragus; species Oreotragus oreotragus. Next base: position 50,493 of record SJYX01021682.1, read on the forward strand.
GGAGCCCAGAGCAAGGTTTTTTAATTTTTGGCTGTGCTTGGTCTTCACTGCTGCACGCAGACTTTCCCTGGTTGCAGCGAGATGGGTTACTCATTGTTGGCGGTACCCAGGCTTCTCACTGAGGTGGATCCTTATTGCAGAACACGGATTCTAGAACACAGGCTCAGTAGTTGTGACACACAGGCTCAAGCTGCCCACCGCATGTGGGAACTTCACGGATCAGGGATCGACCCCGTGTCTCCTGCATTGGCAGGCGGATTCTTAACCGCTGGACAACCAGGAAGTCCTAGAGCAAGGTTTTATCCTCAGTTGCAGGTTTCCTCACTGACCTGCGGGAGGCAGTGTTGGGTGGGAAGAGAGCGAGAGCCCCGGGGCTGAAGCCGAGGGCTGGGTTGCCTTCCAGGCCTCCCTGAGCCATAGTATCCTCTCTTGCATAAAGGGGAGAAAGACCAGGACAATACCTATTTAACAGGACTGCTGGAGACAACTGATAGACTGCCCCCAAAGTCATGTGATAACATGATTATTTTCCCTCCTGATACTTTTATCTTATCTTTTAAACGTTGTTTTGCAGTTTTTACACCTGTTATCTCTTAATCTGCTGTTATCTTTTCTCCAAGTATGCAAGTGTTAAGTCACTCAGTCGTGTCTGACTCTTTACGTCCCCATAGACTGTAGCCCGCCAGGCTCTTCTGTCCATGGAATTCTCCAAGCAAGAACACTGGAATTGGTTGTCATTCCCTTCTTCAAGGATTCTTTCCAACCCAGGGCTGGAAGTATATAGAATACAAATAAAAGACAAAATTATTCCTAGACAGCAATATCCCTGATGGCAAGAAACCACATCTCTCACTTGTTCTGTATAACAATTTGCAATAGAAAAGCATTTAGCTACAGAATGTTTGGCTTTTATTCTTATTTGAAGGTCAAGGGAGGCACTTCATACTGAACTGTTACAATAAGCTGTAGTACAGACTGAGAACAGTCCAGAAAGAGGCTGCTGGTTAGTGATTTAGTCATTCATTCCTTCTTTCATTTATCGAAGATCACCCGGATGCCTACTGAGGTCCAGGCATGCTGCTAGATGCCGGAGCAACAAAGTGGACTGATGCAGCCCCAGCGCCCACTCTCAAGGGGTTCACAGTGCAGGGTGGAGGGAGGGTATGTAAAAAAACAGTTCCACTGGAGGATACTGCCTGGGGTGGACAGGAGAGGTGGCATGGGATATGTGGATTTCTATAGACAGAAGAGGGGAGAGGATTCCAGGCAGAGAAAACATACAGGGCTGCCCCAAGTGGTTCAGCTTGCTCAGAGAAGAAATGGGCTAGAGACACAAAAATAAGAAGAGCCTGGCAGCCTCCAAGATGCCCATGGCCAGGAAGCGAGGGCTTTGGAAACATCACAGACGTGACAGATCGACATGGCTTTTTGAAACATGGCTCCGAATTACAAGTTGCAGTGTTTAATGATTACTCATCTTGTGGATACAGGAATTGGCCCTGCAGGTGGAGACCATCTGCTGCTGGAGGTATTCATAGAGGGCCCGTGTGGACACAGGCCAACAGGAATGTTGAGAAAGGGAGTCCAGTTGTGGACCAGGGCTGGACTAAATGACCACTAATGTTCCTTCCAAATCAGAGATTCCATGATTCTAAAGCAAGCCCGGTAGCTGAACCGGGGCTATGGGCTGGGTTCTGTGGTTAGGGAGCTGCCCTGGGCAGCAAATGGGTTAAGGCTCAAATAACTTTTATATATAAATTAATGTGTAGAGTTGGGAGCCAAAATCTGTTCCATTAATTTTTCCATCCATTCCAGGAGCAGTTAGGTACACACAGTAAAGTTTATTTTGGTGCATGGTATACTTCACTCCATTAAAAATAAATTAATCAGCAAATTCCTGCCTGGCTCAACTCTGGTTTATGTAAATAGTGCCCAGCTGTAATGAGTTACAAGGTGTTATTATCTAACACACACAGAGGAGGCTTCACTCTGGAGCTCCGCGTGCAACAAAAGCATCTTAAATAAACTCAGAGAAGGCCGTTTGATTTGTAATGTTTTCACAGAAGTGGGATATACCTCATCCATATAGAGTTTCTTTATATGACTCATTTTATAGCAAGTTAAATGAAGGAAGTTTGGTGGGGGAGGGAGGGGCAAAGTAGTTCTCCACCCCCTGCTTCAATTTAAAGAAAATCTCCCCAAAGATGACCCACACTCAGGGGGAGGAGACTAGTCCTCAGGGACTCAGACCACAGGGGCTCTGCAGCACGTGCTCCGGAAGCTAGGAAGTGGGTGGAAGGCTGAGCACAGAGCGGGGTCCTCGGGTGGTGCGATGAAGCCAGGAAGCGTTCTCTTCCCCAGAGAATCTTGTGTAAGGGGAGCCAAGGGAGGAAAGGCAGCACGACTCTACCCCAGTCCAGTGGGGGCATGTGTGTCGAGGCCTCAGGATGTGACAAGCCCCCTGGCCAGACAGGCCTCCTAGGTCCTGGAGGACGGGGTCAGCAGGAGATGCCTTGGCCAGACAGTGACAACTCTGTGAACTGGAGACAGAAGCAGCAGCAGAGACCCCACCCCATCCGAACCTCCTCTGCTCCTGTCTCTAACTGAGCTGGCACTGCGTCTCAACTCGGCCTCCGCCACCTCAGGTGTGTTTCTATAAGACCTGGGAATAAAGAAGAACCATGGCAGAGAGACGTCTCTGGGTCTTTTAATGGCCAATTCAAGCCCACGGCTCAAAGCTGGAGAACAGCGTGTGGTTACCCAGCCTGATTCAGCAGCATTACTCACTGCTTCTAGGCCACGGTGGGTCCTTGCGGGGAGGCAGCTGTCCCCTATCGAACCTACCCCCTCCTTTCCCTTCTGTGGTCAATCACACGGTTTCTGGAGGGCACTTGGGGAGCGTGTGCAGGGAGCTCCTGCTCAGGGTTTCTCTTGAGGGAGAGGACACCTTAGAAGGGCTAAGGGTTCTCCCAGCACTGTACCCCACCCGATCAGACTCCTGGGTGTACTAAGAGGAAAATCAACACAAATGGGGCCAGGTATCTGACAGATGCTGTTCAAAGGTCAGTTCAAGCCACTTCCTGCAGGATCCTGAGCCAGACAGGCACCTCTCTTCTGGCAGTTCCTCAAAGCTAGCTGGCCAGCTGTTCGGAGGGGCCAGCCCATCAAAGACCCTCGTCGTTATAAGTTGGGGAATGAGGCTTCAGGATGCTCTGAGGATTCTTCTCCACTAGAGGGCGCCAGCTCACCTCCCCTGTCAGAAGCAGATCCTCACCGTTCATGGAGTCCAGGTACTGTATCTGCAACCAGACGAGAAAGGACAGACGTGAGGTGGCGCGTGAGGTGGTGGAAGGAACGAGACTCCCAAAGGAGAGGACGGGGCGGGGCGGGGGGCAGGAGGGGCTTCTGACCATCCCAGCTCCCAAGGCAGGGGGAGGTCTCTGATCGCCCAGATTATTTCATTTAAGGGAGTTTGAAGAAACAAGTCATTAAAGAAGCTTTCTCAGGCCTTAGAGAATTCCCTGCTGTATTTCTGAATGGACACATGTCTGACACACAAGCACGGACTTTCTGAACTGCAGGAACTTTCCATGGAGTGTGTGCTGGGGGAGACATGTCCTTGGTGTGTTTGTGTATGTGTCTGTTAATTTAAGTTCTCTTGTCTGAGAAAGGGACCCATAAATAGTGATGTGTGTGTGTGTGTCTGTTAAGTTCCCTTGTCTGAGAAGGGACCCATAAATAGTGATGTGTACCCCACAGGTCTTAATAAGCACATTGCTAGTTTGTTCTTTAGTTGCTGGGTTGTGTCCGACTCTTTTGTGACCCCATGGATTGCAGCCTGCCAGGTTCCTCTGTCCATGGGATTTCCCAGGCAAGAATACTAGAGTGGGTTGCCATTTCCTCCTCCTCCAGAGGATCTTCTCGACCCAGGGACTGAACCCCCATCTCCTGCATTGGTAGGCAGATTCTTTACCGCTGAGCCACCAGGGAAGTCAGGAACTGATAGTTACTGGAGCTTAAAAAAAGGACGCTTCTACTCTGCTCTAGTAGGATCCGGCCCCAGGGTTAGCGGGCGCCAGCTTTACCCCTCTAGGGTGGCTCAGGAGGGTTATCCCCTTGAACAATGTGGAGATGGGACACTGACAGAGAGCATGTGCAGCTGCAGGCAGGGGTGGTCAGGCAGTTGGCAAGAGGAGAGGGGCTCTAATGAGTGGCCAGGCCTTAGGCGATAGAGGCCTCCTCTGGGAGGATTCCCAAGCTCCGGCTAGTAAGGAGAGGAGAAATGCTTTACAGGAGACAGGCAAACTCCAGGGCAAGAGCTGGATCAGGGCAGGAGTCGGCACTGGATTCAAAAGATGAGGTTCCACTGCGGGGGTGAGAAGGCAACTGGGGAGCAAGGAGAGGTGGCAGGAGTCAGGAGCCTCACCTTAGGCCTCAGATCCAACTCCCTATCCCAAGAGACCCTCCACTCCTGCTGCTTCGTACTTTAGCCTTCGGACCCTCGTGCTCACCCCATCTGTCACAAATACCTCAGGCCTGGATCTCCAAATCTCCAGATATGCTCTGCTGTCTTCCAGGGCAAGAGATCAACCGACATTATTATCTTCCCTAAAACCCTGGCTCAGACGGTAAAGCGTCTGTCTACAATGCGGGAGACCTGGGTTCAATCCCTGGGTCGGGAAGATTCCCTGGAGAAGGGAACGGCAACCCACTCCAGTACTCTTGCCTGGAAAATCCCATGGATGGAGGAGCTTGGTGCAGGCTACCGTCCATGGGGTTGCAAAGAGTCAGGCACGACTGAGCGACTTCACTTCTTCACTTCAAAACCCGCTCTTCTTTTCAATTACTCCATTCTGTCCTCAATGCCACCACTTTGCCCATCTCCTGGGTAGAAAATCTCAATTTAATCTCTGGGTCTTGGGTGATCTACCAGACTAACTGGCATCACGGCCAGGACCAGCCTCCTGGTCTTCCCTGATTCACTCGCTCAGACTTAGTCCCTCCTTTCTTCAGCCTTCCGCAGCACCCTGTTCCTGCCTGCATACATCGAAGACCGACTTATTCCAGGGGAGCCTTGTGCCTGACTGGCTTCCTTGTCAAATCATGAGCTGGATCCTTGAGGACAGGACTGGGTCTTAATAATTTCTGCGCTCTCAACAGGGTGGCTGGCACAATAGGTGCTGAAAAGGTTTGCTGACAGAACTGGGTCCCCACCAGAGCTCACTGCTTGCCTAAGAGCTCCCTCACTGCTCTCCTATTGCAGGCCTCTCATCAGGGCACTAGGGGACTTCTTACGGGGGTACTGATGTGGCAGTCCCTTCCTTCAGGGCCCTCGGAGAGGTCCCAGCTGTGCCCTTGTTGTGGCCCCTGGCACAAGCCCACCGCAGCCAATGGAAAAGTTGGGCTGGTCTCTCAGAAAACACAGCATTTGCTTTGCCAATTGCTGCTCCTGTCTGAGGGCGGGTCCAGTCAACAGTGTGAGCCTCAGAATTCTCTGTGGGTGGGGTCCTCTGGCCACACTGCCTTCTTCCCGGCTCTGGCAGATTTGAAGAACGGTCAAACAGAAGTCCTGGCTTCTAGGGTTCTCTCCCCTCTGGGTCTGAAGAGCTCTAGTATATAGTTTTTCCAGTAATCACCCAGCTGGGCCTGCTGGCCCTGTCTTCTCCTCGGGGCCAGAGCCTGGCCTTCCCTTTCCTGACTTTTGGAGGCTTGAAGGCCGTGGACACAGGTGAATAAGGGAATGACTGTGAGGTGAGGCCCCTTCAGGTCCAGGGGCCAGGCCCACAAAGCAAAGGTGTGACTCATGGGACAGGCTGAGCTGATGAGCTGTCTGGAGCAGCTGAGCCTCTAGTGGCCACATGAATCACCCAGCTGTGCAGCCTGACTCACTGGGCGACCCTGGAAAAGCCTACATGTGCTTCTTGCCTGCCACTCAGCTCCCTTGTCTCTAACATATGGATTTCTCATCAATACAGAATTAGGGGGCAGAGAGAACAGGAGTGAATTCTCCCTGGACTCAAGGGAAACTATGTAGTTAAGCAGTCCTCACTTGAGAGCTCCTTCTTAGAAGCTTTGGGAGCCCTGGGCAGCCAGAGGAGTGACGGATGAAGCGGGGGAACGCTGCTTGATGACAGGTGGCAGCACCCAGTGGGGAGAGGACATGGGATGCTGCCTGGAGCCCAATTCTGCTAGAAGCCAGGGGTTCAAAGTGGGTACACAGGGGAGCTGCTCTGCACCCCGGGCTGTGGCCTTCCAAGCGGACTGTGTGACCGCGGATCCAGCATAGCACTGGGCACACGGCAGACAGCCGAGTGTGCGGTGAATGAACAACTGCAGGTTTATGAAAGCAGCAGGCCACTCTGCCCTTGTTCTTCTGTTCCTACACCCTGCCCCCTGACCTAGCTCATGGCTGGATCCAAAGAAGGGGCGAAGTAGAAAAGGAGAGCTTTATTGCTTTGCCAGGCAAAGAGAGACTCGTCAGGCTTCTGCCTCCAAAACCTCCGTGTCTCCCAGAAGATGCTTTTTGTCCGTGCCCGCTGCTGACATGATTTGGTCAGAATTCCCTCAGACTGGAGTCTGGGGACTCAACCTCTCACGACCCTCTGAAGTCCAGCACCCACAGACCTCTGGGAGACTCGGGAGGGGAGGGGAGGGGCTGCTCACCTGTTTCCTCACATACTCTACCAACAATTCAAGTTGCCGAGGGTCTTCGCATTTCTGGTTGAAGAAGGTTCTCCAGAGGGCGGCCGCCAGCCCACGGTCATCTGAAAGGATCCCCTGGAACACACAGCACAGCTGGTCTTTTGGGGTGAACAGCAGAGCCAGGAGACAGAAGCTGGAGATATTTCGAACATGCAAGCAACCTAAGATCGGCTCAGAAGGCGAGACACAGAAACAGGGCAAGTGCGTGGCAGAGCTGGGAAGGGCCTGAGAGGGCATGTGGCCGCCCCCTTCATTCGATACAGAGGAAGACTGCGGGACCCAGAGGGGCCAAGCGGCTGGATAGAAAGGTGGCGGCAGAGACGAGGTCGCGTCTGAGGGGCCCTCCTGGGCCACAGCTGGCCGCAGCGCTGCCAGGCCCAGCCAGCACCCGTGAGGAGAGGTGGGGGCAGCAGCAGTCCTAGCGCTGTCCACAAGGAACGGGCTCAGCGTACTGCGAGTGTACACTTCCTCCTGAGAACAGAGTGTTACGTGCTTTCCTCTCCTGGTCCAAGGACACACATCTGCACTGCAACTAGGTCTTTGGGGACGGCAGCCCGGCACCTTGGCCCCACTGTCACCCACCTCTGGGGTGGCCTGGCCTCCTCCAAAGCAGAGGAACAGGCTGTCTGGCAGGACTGCCACCGGCCACAGGAGAGTGCTCAAAACCTGTGTGTGCCTACCATCGGCTGTCCTGGCACAGCAGAGAGCACGCTGTTGGGAAGCCCAAATATCACAGAGGCCTGCATCATGGACTAGGGCCATGTTCTAGCTTGGAGCTCTGAGGAAGGAGAGGGGAGGGTCCTTCTTCCTGGGCAAGGGTGACTGAGGGACAGGCCCTGAGAAGTTGCTCTGTCCAGGTGCCAAGGCAGCATGTGGAACCAGAGGAAGTGCTGACTGGGCCTTGGAAGTCAGCTGGAAGGCCAGATCACGTCCTGGCCCTGTCAGTCCCCAGCTCAGAGATGGCGGGCAATTCACTAAACCCAAGTCTCAACTTTCCCATTTGTTAAACAGAGACTAAAATCCCTGCCCTACTTATAGCATCTTTGAATTATAAGAGAGAACATAAAGGTGTTTTGTGAAGTGTGACACGAAGATTAGGCTTTGGCATGCAGCTGTGAACAGAACTGAAGCAACAGTGGGATCTGGGGATCAGACCGCCTGAATTCAAATGGCAGCTCCATCACTTGGCAGCTGTGTGCCCTTTGGAAAGCCCCTAGCCCTTCCTGAGCCCTGGTTTCCCATAACCTGAACAACCAAAATAACACCTGTGCCACAGAGTGGTGAGAATTAAGAGACAATGGTCACGAAAGGCTCTGTAAGTGGTAAGGACATTACACAAAGAGCCAGGACCGCTTATTCGATGTCCTGCTGTGGTCAGGCCCCCGGGGCCCTGTGGTGCCCGAGGTTTGGCCTTAGGTCTGCTGCCAGGAAGGGCCATGTCCAGTAGCGGGTACTGGCAGTTTGAAGGAAAGACTGTTCACCTGTCCCAAATGCCCCCTTGCTAAACACCCCCACAATTCCACAGCTTAAGAGGCTGTCCTGGCACAATGGCTGAGTCGGGAAGACTAACTTCTTCCGGCAGATGGGGACAGGAGCCAAGAACAAGCTCGGGCACATCACCGCTCTCCGAGCTATTTGCTAACACAACAGCCTGCCTGTGTCTGAAGTGCCTGGGCACATGCTGGAGTGCTGCTGGCAGCAACTCGTATGTGCTACATGAGAGGGAACAGGAGTGGGAGCGAGTATTATGAGGACTTAGAAAACGAGCCCAGAGCACAGGACAGCAGAAGTCCCGGGAGCCAGGGCCTGCCGCAGACAAGCAGCCTCGGCGATGGGCGAGATGGCTGGGAAGGGGCCAGTCTATGATCAACTAGGAGGAAAAGGATGACTCAGAACTCGGATGAACAATGATAACAACGTGACCGGTCCAGACTGTCAAGAGTTTCTTGCCACATCTGGCTCTGATGACCAGGTGGAAACTGTTACCCTGGCTGGGAAGATAAGTGCGCACAGAGGTTCTCGAGCGAAGGTGGTTGATGTGAGGTCACGGGATGGTGCTGACCAGCTCGAGTCAGGACGTGGTGGCTGGCACAGAGCAGGGGCACGACACAAGCGGGTGAACAGATCAGCGAGGCCCACTCCAGCCCTCTTCCCACCACAATGCTAGTAAGCTGAAGACAAATGGGAGACTGGTCTGAGGGAGGAAACAGGAAAAAAATGGGTGCCTAGAAGGAAAAATTAGTTTGCATAACGGTTTTCCCACAGTCTACTAGGATATCAACTTGTTTTTCCTCACGACACAAAAAAAGCATCCTTCCAGAAACTGAGATGCCTAGGTCTAGAGGAACTGAGAGGACGCCAACAAACTCTGGCCCTGGAGGACCCTGGAAGCAGGCTAGTGGCCCAGGGGCTGGGAGGAGCGGAGAAAAGGATAATAGTATTTACTATTTACTGGGCACAGAGTTTCAATTTGGGAAGATCAGAGAAAGTCCTGGAGATGGCTGCTGATCATGGCTGCTCAACAACATGAATATACTCAATGCCACTAAAATGTATACTTAAAAATGGTAAATTTTATGTTATGTAAATTTTGCAATAAAAAATGAGACAGATCTAAATGTCAATAGGTAGGACATCCAAGATATACTGCTCACTTAAAAAAAGCAAGTTACAGAATGGTGAGAGTAGTATAACTTTCATTTGCATAAAGAAAACAAATCCATAGGTGCTTGTGTATGTACAGGTAACATCTGTAAGGACACCCAATAAACTATTAACAAGGTTTTCCTCTGGGGCAGGGAGCTGGGCAGGTGAGAAAGGGGGCCTTCTATTTTCTATTTCAACCATTTAGGCAGAGTTTCATGAATTTTAAAATGAGTGCATACTACTTTTATAACTGAAGCCCCCAAAAGTCTGTGACTTGTCTGGCAGACCGTGCTGCTGATGTGGGTGTGCCTTCCTCTCTCTGGAGCATCTGGGGCTGAGATATTGACCGATCTGCCTGTGTCCCTCCATCCAGCACCCCACAGGCACTCAATAAATGCCGGCTAGTTGAATGATCTGACCATACTACATAGTGCTTTCTTTCTCAACTACTAGGCAAACTGCTGGGCACACTCATTCTGGTTGCTGAGTCAATGAAGGTGAGGAAATAGTAAAATACGAAGTAGAACAGTAAAATAATGGCAGGCAGTGACGACGGCCCCTGAAGCTTCTTTCAGAAGTTCTTATCAACAGCCCTTGTTGGGGGAGGTCACTGTTCTGTCTGAGGCTTGGTAAACCATCTTACCTCATCATATCCTAAGATTGCGGCATAGAAATTATTTGTCATAAGCATCATGTTCTTCTTCAGGATATAAGAATTAACCTACAGAAACAAAATGGCAAAAACAAAAGTATAAAAGAAAGGAAAAAAACTATAAAGTATGATTTTTGGCTCCTGACTGACACAGACAGCAGAACCGAGAAAGAAGGCTCCTAACAGGTCAGACTCCCTCCCCATCCTCCTATTTCCCTGCTCTGTCGGGATTCTCCCCAGTTTGACAACTTCTTTTAGACTTTGGTCCTGAATTATACAAAGCAGTACTCAGTTTTATGAACTAAGCCCCGACTACATGTCAGGCTCTGTGCTGGATCCTATGAACACAAAGAAAAAGAAACAGCTTCCTGATTGGAGAAGCACATTGTCTAGTAAAAACAGACCTGTATTAATAAAAAAATAATCACACTGCAACATGTTACCTCAAATTCTATCCCCAAAGTGGGGAGTGATAAGTAAATTTTAGTACAAATGGTCTCTGCTTGGGGCAGCGGGGCGGGCAGTGGTGCTGCTGGGAAGTTCTCTAAGGAGGCGATGTTTAACTGGACCTCAGAGGAAGAGGAGTCTGACGAGAGAGCTAGGGGGTAGGAAAGAGGACATTCGAGACACAGGGAAAAAGCTATACAAGGTGCAGGGGCAGGAAAGAAAATGAGGGAGGGTGAACGGGCAGGAACAGAAAGGAGTCTGCTGCAGCAAAAGCACAAACGAAGTGGCCAGAGGTGGGAAGAGGAGGAAGAGGGGCCGGGCTGTGCATGAGATGCCGAGGAGAAAGGCGAACCCCTGAGGCTGTGAAGAGGCGGGGAGAACAGGATGGGCTGAACTAGTGAGACTGTTCATGTGAATGGACTGTTCCAGAAACACTGTCAGTGAGACTGTGGAGCCTCAGGTAGAACTCCTCTCAGAGAACAGCCAGGTGAGCCTGTGGAACCCAGACTGCAGTTCATGAAACCTCTTTTATAGGAAGAAACTCTGACTCCGGGAATCTGACCTCCAGGAATATGCTTAAAGAAAAGGGTCCATGTTTCACTCCTCTCTGGCATCCCAGCAGAAAACCTGGTGTCAAACCTAATACATAGAAAGGACTTGCTGACTATTTAAATTCACAAGTTTCAGAAACAACCCAGTTATTTGGAACTTTATATGGAGAATAAGGGCTCTTCCCTGGTGGCTCAGATGGTAAAACGTCTGCCTACAATGTGGGAGACCTGGGTTCAATCCCTGGGTTGGGAAGATCCCCTGGAGAAGGAAATGGCAACCCACTCCAGTACTCTTGCCTGGAAATCCTATGGACAGAGGAGCCTGGTAGGCTACCATCCATGGGGTCACAAAGAGTCGGACACAACTGAGAATAAGCTTGTGCTTAACAACCATGACCGTTGCCCACCATCATCTTCTCCATTTACTGAGCACCTGTTATGGGCCGTGTGCTTTATGGACATCACTCTTCTGCCACTGGAGCCCAGACAGGTAGATATGCTATCATCATGCTTTTATAGACACAAAAAACTGAGACTCAGATAGGTGAGGTGACGAGCTCTAGGTCCCACAGCAAAGTAGTGATGAAGTATCCAGGTCAGTCTGAATCCCAAGTCCATTTGCCTGACATTCCAGCAGGTTCCTGCCTCCGGGAAGATGATTTTACTTTGGGTCATAAATCAAATACTGAATGATTTCATCCTGTGGTTTATCACTGGTCTCTGAAGAAGGGCAGAAAGGAGTACTGAAAGGATCTGGATTTAGTCAGAAAACCTGGGTTCAAGTCATAATTCTGCTGTATACCTAGGATGCGATCTTGGGGAAGTCAAGTAACTTATCTATGTCCTTGTCTTTGAAATGCCCTACACAGAGGACTGGTCTGTACAGAAAATGAATTAGCATGTACTTCATTCATCTGTTCACTCATTCATTTATTCCACGATGTATGCTGAAAGCCTTGGTAAGCTGCAAAGTGCTCTGCAAATGCAAGGAATTATGAGTAATACCTTCTGGTTTGTTTATATAAAGCTAAAACCAGCTCCAATACTTTATAGTCATGGACAATTTTCAAAAAGAGAGAGAGAGAATTGTGAGACTCAAGACTGGAAAATGTGAGACTGGATGCAGCCAGTGGTGCAATCCATGACCTTTCCCACCCCACCTTCACCTCAGGCCAAAACAACCATCCGTCTTTTGTGTTCCCAGAGCTCTCTGTCCACACTTCTCCTGGGGACACAACACTTGTCCCACTAATTTTCGAGCAGCTCCAAGGCCATGAGGAACTCCGTCTGATGAATATCAACACCCCAACACCTAGGCTGGTGCCTGGCCAGAGCAGGATTTAGGGCTGGCATGCTGAGGACTGAATCCTCACAAGGCCTGAGTGCCACACAGAGAGTGTTCTATCCAGTCACATCCTTCTGTCTGCTTCCGTTTATTGCTCCTTCCCGTTTATTGCTTCTGTTTATTGTACCTTCCGTGTTTCAGAAATTTCAGAACTGCCGAACTTCTTACTGTGCCATCTTCCAGTATGGGCTAAGGTAGAGTCAAGAAACAGGCCAGAATCGAGTTACTTCCTTCTGCAAGGAGACGGTGGGACTACAACCACCCTCCTGCTGAGGGGCTCCTCTTCCTCCTCCCATATGAGTCATTCTAACTGTGCAAGAAGAACCAGAGTGGGACATCCCTGAGGGTCCAGTGGTTAAGACTGCCTTCCAATGCAGCGGGTGCAGGTTTGATCCCTGGCTGGGGAGCTAAGAGCCCACAAACCTCGCAGCCAGAAACCAAAACATAAAACAGAAGCCAATGTTGTAACAACATCAATAAAGACTTTAAAAATGGTCCATAAAAAAAAATCTTAAAAAAAAAAAGAGACTCAGGGCCACAAAGGGATGATGTCAGAGATGTCGAGCACAAAGGCAGCAACTGTCCGAGGTAAACATTCACTGAAGCGGCTCAGCAGAGCTGACTTGTGTGCTACATCAAACCAGTCAGCTTTAGAGCTGGAAGGGCCCTCAGACGTCACCTTGCTCATCCTTTTGAGGAAATGGTGAACTGAGACCCCAAAGGGGAAGGGACTCTGCCCTCCAAGTCCCACATCAATTTAGTCTCAGGGCCAAGATTAGAACTGATTTCACCATGTGCAACGCATTTCCAGAGAATACCAACATATTAACATAACATACAAATTTCAATTCCTGCTTTCCAATAAGGCTCATTTACATACAGACATCCTTTCTCCTCTTGGGATGCACACCTGAGTTCTGGCCCATTAGTGCCCAGAAGGAATGGAGAGGAGGAGTCCAGTTCCTTATGAGCAAGGATCTTCTACCTCCTGGTTCTCTATTCTAACTCTGGTGACCTATAAGCTGCCTCTCCCCTCACCTCCAGCTGAGAGGTGGCAAGCTGCCACAGCTAGGAATTGTTTTTAGATCTCATCACTGAAGCAAGATTAGATCATGAAAAGGGCCCTTCCTGGAAGAGGGTGGAAGCTCCATCAATGCAGACACATGATCTGCACGCAACAGGTGAGGCTAAGTGACAGCAGCTTCTTGAACTATCGGACTCGCCCTGCAGGACCCTTCTAACCAGCCCAGCAGCCCAAGGGGTGTGGATATTCCCTCTGGTGAACCTCTGTTGAGGCTTCCCAGGTGGCTCAGCAGTGACGACTCCACCTGCCAACCCAGATGTGGGTTCAGTCCCTGGGTCGGGAAGATTCCCTGGAGAAGGCAACAGCAACCCACTCCAGTATTCTTTCCTGGAGAATCTCATGGAGAGAGGAGCCTGGCGGGCTACAGTCCATGAGGTCACAGAGAGTCAGACTGAGCACAGACAACACACAGAACCTCTGCTGGGATCTTATTCCCTCACTTAAGCTTTTGTCTGCTGGTGTGCAGGTCCTCACTGCCAGATAATTCCATACAGAGCACCCTGCCCATGCATAGAAAAATCAGATGAGAAACTCTCTCCAGCTAATGCTGGGTCGTTGTCTTATTAAACTCTTCTCCTTTCCATAATGCTTTGCTTTTTTATAAAAACCCATACATACAGTACCACCACAAGGAAAAGATTCCTTTTATATCAGTTACTCATATTTTCCCATTTATTTAAGCTATTAAAATTCATGCAGATATTTTATAAGCCATCAGGATTTGGTGGCTGCTATTACTGAATGTTTAATAATAAACGAAACAGAAGAAATCAGAGGGTTAAGTGATGACTGCAATTCCTGTAATGACTTAATTAAATTTTTATTGAGTACATAAACTATGATGTCACTTCTAGCCAACCATGGGTCTGCTTTCCTAGCATGTCACAGGGTGGGAGCACTCGATAGGAGGCTAGGCTAAATGAGCAGCAAGTCTCAGCTGAAATGGGGAGGGGAGCGAGGCTCATGTAACACACTCAATAAATTATCCGTTCATTTTTAAACAAAGTCCATGAGTTATAATATATTTGCCATGCACTTTTTATGACATAATAAAAATGTTACCTTAAGGATTACTTAACACATACTACAAATGTTACAGCAGAGGCAGGCACAAGGGGCAAAGAAAACAAACACGAGCAGGCCAGGGACGGGTCCTGGAGTTTACGTCCTGGGGGAACAGCACAGTATATTAAAAAGGCAATGCAAAAATGGTGGTGGGGCATGGGGGACAAGAGTTCAGGGCTACTAATCAGCAGATTAATGAATGAGACAACCAACAGGGAACACAAGTAAAGCAATAATGAATCTTGCAAGGCACATGCTTAATTAATGCAGTACTCTCAAGGAGGAATATTTGCTTTAAAGAGATGCCAGTTCGTCTGAGGCCAGTTTGCTGCCCTCTTTCCCCTTTTCCCTGTCGCTGCTCTTAAAGACATTTATGTGGCTGCTTAATGGAGGAACTGACGATGGAGGGACTGATGAAAGATCAAGTTGAAACTCTTCCGTGAGCTCTGTAAGGTTCCTAGTGATCTGTTCTTGGTCGTCTTTCCTGCCTCACCTCCTCCCGTCTCCCTACTTCTATCTCACCCTCCGTCAGAGTAAACGATGTGCAATTTCCACAAACATGTCATGTTCTCTCCTGGGTCTCAAGCATACTGCTGCCAGGAATCTTCCTTTCTTTATCCACAGGGATGCTAACTCCTTCTTATCCTCTAAGACTTAGCTTACAAATGATGTCTTCTAAAAAGCCTCCACTCTCCCCAGTCTACAGGTGCTACAAAAGCGTCTCAGAGACAGTCCCCATAATTCACTGTTTACCATGTGCCAAGAACCATGATAAGAGCTTCATACACATAAGCTCACTAAGTCTTTCCCAGTGACTGAGATAGGTGCTATTAACTATGCCCACTTGAGAGAAGAGGAAACTGTTATCTGGGAAGATTAAGGTTATACAGCTAGGAAACAGTGGGTCACGATTAGGACAGAGGGCAGTTTGACTTCAATGCTTACCTATGTTGGAACAAACACCATAAACAAGGCGGCTGCCCACCCACGTGCCCTACATCTCAGGTTATCAGTAGACACGGGGCTAAAAGCTACCACGTGTGCGTGCTGTGTGTGTGCTCAGTCACTTAGCTGTGTCCGACTCTGCAACTCGCCAGCCCACGGTCATCTGAAAGGATCCCCTGGAACACACAGCACAGCTGGTCTTTTGGGGTGAACAGCAGAGCCAGGAGACAGAAGCTGGAGATATTTCGAACATGCAAGCAACCTAAGATCGGCTCAGAAGGCGAGACACAGAAACAGGGCAAGTGCGTGGCAGAGCTGGGAAGGGCCTGAGAGGGCATGTGGCCGCCCCCTTCATTCGATACAGAGGAAGACTGCGGGACCCAGAGGGGCCAAGCGGCTGGATAGAAAGGTGGCGGCAGAGACGAGGTCGCGTCTGAGGGGCCCTCCTGGGCCACAGCTGGCCGCAGCGCTGCCAGGCCCAGCCAGCACCCGTGAGGAGAGGTGGGGGCAGCAGCAGTCCTAGCGCTGTCCACAAGGAACGGGCTCAGCGTACTGCGAGTGTACACTTCCTCCTGAGAACAGAGTGTTACGTGCTTTCCTCTCCTGGTCCAAGGACACACATCTGCACTGCAACTAGGTCTTTGGGGACGGCAGCCCGGCACCTTGGCCCCACTGTCACCCACCTCTGGGGTGGCCTGGCCTCCTCCAAAGCAGAGGAACAGGCTGTCTGGCAGGACTGCCACCGGCCACAGGAGAGTGCTCAAAACCTGTGTGTGCCTACCATCGGCTGTCCTGGCACAGCAGAGAGCACGCTGTTGGGAAGCCCAAATATCACAGAGGCCTGCATCATGGACTAGGGCCATGTTCTAGCTTGGAGCTCTGAGGAAGGAGAGGGGAGGGTCCTTCTTCCTGGGCAAGGGTGACTGAGGGACAGGCCCTGAGAAGTTGCTCTGTCCAGGTGCCAAGGCAGCATGTGGAACCAGAGGAAGTGCTGACTGGGCCTTGGAAGTCAGCTGGAAGGCCAGATCACGTCCTGGCCCTGTCAGTCCCCAGCTCAGAGATGGTGGGCAATTCACTAAACCCAAGTCTCAACTTTCCCATTTGTTAAACAGAGACTAAAATCCCTGCCCTACTTATAGCATCTTTGAATTATAAGAGAGAACATAAAGGTGTTTTGTGAAGTGTGACACGAAGATTAGGCTTTGGCATGCAGCTGTGAACAGAACTGAAGCAACAGTGGGATCTGGGGATCAGACCGCCTGAATTCAAATGGCAGCTCCATCACTTGGCAGCTGTGTGCCCTTTGGAAAGCCCCTAGCCCTTCCTGAGCCCTGGTTTCCCATAACCTGAACAACCAAAATAACACCTGTGCCACAGAGTGGTGAGAATTAAGAGACAATGGTCACGAAAGGCTCTGTAAGTGGTAAGGACATTACACAAAGAGCCAGGACCGCTTATTCGATGTCCTGCTGTGGTCAGGCCCCCGGGGCCCTGTGGTGCCCGAGGTTTGGCCTTAGGTCTGCTGCCAGGAAGGGCCATGTCCAGTAGCGGGTACTGGCAGTTTGAAGGAAAGACTGTTCACCTGTCCCAAATGCCCCCTTGCTAAACACCCCCACAATTCCACAGCTTAAGAGGCTGTCCTGGCACAATGGCTGAGTCGGGAAGACTAACTTCTTCCGGCAGATGGGGACAGGAGCCAAGAACAAGCTCGGGCACATCACCGCTCTCCGAGCTATTTGCTAACACAACAGCCTGCCTGTGTCTGAAGTGCCTGGGCACATGCTGGAGTGCTGCTGGCAGCAACTCGTATGTGCTACATGAGAGGGAACAGGAGTGGGAGCGAGTATTATGAGGACTTAGAAAACGAGCCCAGAGCACAGGACAGCAGAAGTCCCGGGAGCCAGGGCCTGCCGCAGACAAGCAGCCTCGGCGATGGGCGAGATGGCTGGGAAGGGGCCAGTCTATGATCAACTAGGAGGAAAAGGATGACTCAGAACTCGGATGAACAATGATAACAACGTGACCGGTCCAGACTGTCAAGAGTTTCTTGCCACATCTGGCTCTGATGACCAGGTGGAAACTGTTACCCTGGCTGGGAAGATAAGTGCGCACAGAGGTTCTCGAGCGAAGGTGGTTGATGTGAGGTCACGGGATGGTGCTGACCAGCTCGAGTCAGGACGTGGTGGCTGGCACAGAGCAGGGGCACGACACAAGCGGGTGAACAGATCAGCGAGGCCCACTCCAGCCCTCTTCCCACCACAATGCTAGTAAGCTGAAAACAAATGGGAGACTGGTCTGAGGGAGGAAACAGGAAAAAAATGGGTGCCTAGAAGGAAAAATTAGTTTGCATAACGGTTTTCCCACAGTCTACTAGGATATCAACTTGTTTTTCCTCACGACACAAAAAAAGCATCCTTCCAGAAACTGAGATGCCTAGGTCTAGAGGAACTGAGAGGAAGCCAACAAACTCTGGCCCTGGAGGACCCTGGAAGCAGGCTAGTGGCCCAGGGGCTGGGAGGAGCGGAGAAAAGGATAATAGTATTTACTATTTACTGGGCACAGAGTTTCAATTTGGGAAGATCAGAGAAAGTCCTGGAGATGGCTGCTGATCATGGCTGCTCAACAACATGAATATACTCAATGCCACTAAAATGTATACTTAAAAATGGTAAATTTTATGTTATGTAAATTTTGCAATAAAAAATGAGACAGATCTAAATGTCAATAGGTAGGACATCCAAGATATACTGCTCACTTAAAAAAAGCAAGTTACAGAATGGTGAGAGTAGTATAACTTTCACTTGCATAAAGAAAACAAATCCATAGGTGCTTGTGTATGTACAGGTAACATCTGTAAGGACACCCAATAAACTATTAACAAGGTTTTCCTCTGGGGCAGGGAGCTGGGCAGGTGAGAAAGGGGGCCTTCTATTTTCTATTTCAACCATTTAGGCAGAGTTTCATGAATTTTAAAATGAGTGCATACTACTTTTATAACTGAAGCCCCCAAAAGTCTGTGACTTGTCTGGCAGACCGTGCTGCTGATGTGGGTGTGCCTTCCTCTCTCTGGAGCATCTGGGGCTGAGATATTGACCGATCTGCCTGTGTCCCTCCATCCAGCACCCCACAGGCACTCAATAAATGCCGGCTAGTTGAATGATCTGACCATACTACATAGTGCTTTCTTTCTCAACTACTAGGCAAACTGCTGGGCACACTCATTCTGGTTGCTGAGTCAATGAAGGTGAGGAAATAGTAAAATACGAAGTAGAACAGTAAAATAATGGCAGGCAGTGACGACGGCCCCTGAAGCTTCTTTCAGAAGTTCTTATCAACAGCCCTTGTTGGGGGAGGTCACTGTTCTGTCTGAGGCTTGGTAAACCATCTTACCTCATCATATCCTAAGATTGCGGCATAGAAATTATTTGTCATAAGCATCATGTTCTTCTTCAGGATATAAGAATTAACCTACAGAAACAAAATGGCAAAAACAAAAGTATAAAAGAAAGGAAAAAAACTATAAAGTATGATTTTTGGCTCCTGACTGACACAGACAGCAGAACCGAGAAAGAAGGCTCCTAACAGGTCAGACTCCCTCCCCATCCTCCTATTTCCCTGCTCTGTCGGGATTCTCCCCAGTTTGACAACTTCTTTTAGACTTTGGTCCTGAATTATACAAAGCAGTACTCAGTTTTATGAACTAAGCCCCGACTACATGTCAGGCTCTGTGCTGGATCCTATGAACACAAAGAAAAAGAAACAGCTTCCTGATTGGAGAAGCACATTGTCTAGTAAAAACAGACCTGTATTAATAAAAAAATAATCACACTGCAACATGTTACCTCAAATTCTATCCCCAAAGTGGGGAGTGATAAGTAAATTTTAGTACAAATGGTCTCTGCTTGGGGCAGCGGGGCGGGCAGTGGTGCTGCTGGGAAGTTCTCTAAGGAGGCGATGTTTAACTGGACCTCAGAGGAAGAGGAGTCTGACGAGAGAGCTAGGGGGTAGGAAAGAGGACATTCGAGACACAGGGAAAAAGCTATACAAGGTGCAGGGGCAGGAAAGAAAATGAGGGAGGGTGAACGGGCAGGAACAGAAAGGAGTCTGCTGCAGCAAAAGCACAAACGAAGTGGCCAGAGGTGGGAAGAGGAGGAAGAGGGGCCGGGCTGTGCGTGAGATGCCGAGGAGAAAGGCGAACCCCTGAGGCTGTGAAGAGGCGGGGAGAACAGGATGGGCTGAACTAGTGAGACTGTTCATGTGAATGGACTGTTCCAGAAACACTGTCAGTGAGACTGTGGAGCCTCAGGTAGAACTCCTCTCAGAGAACAGCCAGGTGAGCCTGTGGAACCCAGACTGCAGTTCATGAAACCTCTTTTATAGGAAGAAACTCTGACTCCGGGAATCTGACCTCCAGGAATATGCTTAAAGAAAAGGGTCCATGTTTCACTCCTCTCTGGCATCCCAGCAGAAAACCTGGTGTCAAACCTAATACATAGAAAGGACTTGCTGACTATTTAAATTCACAAGTTTCAGAAACAACCCAGTTATTTGGAACTTTATATGGAGAATAAGGGCTCTTCCCTGGTGGCTCAGATGGTAAAACGTCTGCCTACAATGTGGGAGACCTGGGTTCAATCCCTGGGTTGGGAAGATCCCCTGGAGAAGGAAATGGCAACCCACTCCAGTACTCTTGCCTGGAAATCCTATGGACAGAGGAGCCTGGTAGGCTACCATCCATGGGGTCACAAAGAGTCGGACACAACTGAGAATAAGCTTGTGCTTAACAACCATGACCGTTGCCCACCATCATCTTCTCCATTTACTGAGCACCTGTTATGGGCCGTGTGCTTTATGGACACCATCTCTTCTGCCACTGGAGCCCAGACAGGTAGATATGCTATCATCATGCTTTTATAGACACAAAAAACTGAGACTCAGATAGGTGAGGTGACGAGCTCTAGGTCCCACAGCAAAGTAGTGATGAAGTATCCAGGTCAGTCTGAATCCCAAGTCCATTTGCCTGACATTCCAGCAGGTTCCTGCCTCCGGGAAGATGATTTTACTTTGGGTCATAAATCAAATACTGAATGATTTCATCCTGTGGTTTATCACTGGTCTCTGAAGAAGGGCAGAAAGGAGTACTGAAAGGATCTGGATTTAGTCAGAAAACCTGGGTTCAAGTCATAATTCTGCTGTATACCTAGGATGCGATCTTGGGGAAGTCAAGTAACTTATCTATGTCCTTGTCTTTGAAATGCCCTACACAGAGGACTGGTCTGTACAGAAAATGAATTAGCATGTACTTCATTCATCTGTTCACTCATTCATTTATTCCACGATGTATGCTGAAAGCCTTGGTAAGCTGCAAAGTGCTCTGCAAATGCAAGGAATTATGAGTAATACCTTCTGGTTTGTTTATATAAAGCTAAAACCAGCTCCAATACTTTATAGTCATGGACAATTTTCAAAAAGAGAGAGAGAGAATTGTGAGACTCAAGACTGGAAAATGTGAGACTGGATGCAGCCAGTGGTGCAATCCATGACCTTTCCCACCCCACCTTCACCTCAGGCCAAAACAACCATCCGTCTTTTGTGTTCCCAGAGCTCTCTGTCCACACTTCTCCTGGGGACACAACACTTGTCCCACTAATTTTCGAGCAGCTCCAAGGCCATGAGGAACTCCGTCTGATGAATATCAACACCCCAACACCTAGGCTGGTGCCTGGCCAGAGCAGGATTTAGGGCTGGCATGCTGAGGACTGAATCCTCACAAGGCCTGAGTGCCACACAGAGAGTGTTCTATCCAGTCACATCCTTCTGTCTGCTTCCGTTTATTGCTCCTTCCCGTTTATTGCTTCTGTTTATTGTACCTTCCGTGTTTCAGAAATTTCAGAACTGCCGAACTTCTTACTGTGCCATCTTCCAGTATGGGCTAAGGTAGAGTCAAGAAACAGGCCAGAATCGAGTTACTTCCTTCTGCAAGGAGACGGTGGGACTACAACCACCCTCCTGCTGAGGGGCTCCTCTTCCTCCTCCCATATGAGTCATTCTAACTGTGCAAGAAGAACCAGAGTGGGACATCCCTGAGGGTCCAGTGGTTAAGACTGCCTTCCAATGCAGCGGGTGCAGGTTTGATCCCTGGCTGGGGAGCTAAGAGCCCACAAACCTCGCAGCCAGAAACCAAAACATAAAACAGAAGCCAATGTTGTAACAACATCAATAAAGACTTTAAAAATGGTCCATAAAAAAAAATCTTAAAAAAAAAAAGAGACTCAGGGCCACAAAGGGATGATGTCAGAGATGTCGAGCACAAAGGCAGCAACTGTCCGAGGTAAACATTCACTGAAGCGGCTCAGCAGAGCTGACTTGTGTGCTACATCAAACCAGTCAGCTTTAGAGCTGGAAGGGCCCTCAGACGTCACCTTGCTCATCCTTTTGAGGAAATGGTGAACTGAGACCCCAAAGGGGAAGGGACTCTGCCCCCCAAGTCCCACATCAATTTAGTCTCAGAGCCAAGATTAGAACTGATTTCACCATGTGCAACGCATTTCCAGAGAATACCAACATATTAACATAACATACAAATTTCAATTCCTGCTTTCCAATAAGGCTCATTTACATACAGACATCCTTTCTCCTCTTGGGATGCACACCTGAGTTCTGGCCCATTAGTGCCCAGAAGGAATGGAGAGGAGGAGTCCAGTTCCTTATGAGCAAGGATCTTCTACCTCCTGGTTCTCTATTCTAACTCTGGTGACCTATAAGCTGCCTCTCCCCTCACCTCCAGCTGAGAGGTGGCAAGCTGCCACAGCTAGGAATTGTTTTTAGATCTCATCACTGAAGCAAGATTAGATCATGAAAAGGGCCCTTCCTGGAAGAGGGTGGAAGCTCCATCAATGCAGACACATGATCTGCACGCAACAGGTGAGGCTAAGTGACAGCAGCTTCTTGAACTATCGGACTCGCCCTGCAGGACCCTTCTAACCAGCCCAGCAGCCCAAGGGGTGTGGATATTCCCTCTGGTGAACCTCTGTTGAGGCTTCCCAGGTGGCTCAGCAGTGACGACTCCACCTGCCAACCCAGATGTGGGTTCAGTCCCTGGGTCGGGAAGATTCCCTGGAGAAGGCAACAGCAACCCACTCCAGTATTCTTTCCTGGAGAATCTCATGGAGAGAGGAGCCTGGCGGGCTACAGTCCATGAGGTCACAGAGAGTCAGACTGAGCACAGACAACACACAGAACCTCTGCTGGGATCTTATTCCCTCACTTAAGCTTTTGTCTGCTGGTGTGCAGGTCCTCACTGCCAGATAATTCCATACAGAGCACCCTGCCCATGCATAGAAAAATCAGATGAGAAACTCTCTCCAGCTAATGCTGGGTCGTTGTCTTATTAAACTCTTCTCCTTTCCATAATGCTTTGCTTTTTTATAAAAACCCATACATACAGTACCACCACAAGGAAAAGATTCCTTTTATATCAGTTACTCATATTTTCCCATTTATTTAAGCTATTAAAATTCATGCAGATATTTTATAAGCCATCAGGATTTGGTGGCTGCTATTACTGAATGTTTAATAATAAACGAAACAGAAGAAATCAGAGGGTTAAGTGATGACTGCAATTCCTGTAATGACTTAATTAAATTTTTATTGAGTACATAAACTATGATGTCACTTCTAGCCAACCATGGGTCTGCTTTCCTAGCATGTCACAGGGTGGGAGCGCTCGATAGGAGGCTAGGCTAAATGAGCAGCAAGTCTCAGCTGAAATGGGGAGGGGAGCGAGGCTCATGTAACACACTCAATAAATTATCCGTTCATTTTTAAACAAAGTCCATGAGTTATAATATATTTGCCATGCACTTTTTATGACATAATAAAAATGTTACCTTAAGGATTACTTAACACATACTACAAATGTTACAGCAGAGGCAGGCACAAGGGGCAAAGAAAACAAACACGAGCAGGCCAGGGACGGGTCCTGGAGTTTACGTCCTGGGGGAACAGCACAGTATATTAAAAAGGCAATGCAAAAATGGTGGTGGGGCATGGGGGACAAGAGTTCAGGGCTACTAATCAGCAGATTAATGAATGAGACAACCAACAGGGAACACAAGTAAAGCAATAATGAATCTTGCAAGGCACATGCTTAATTAATGCAGTACTCTCAAGGAGGAATATTTGCTTTAAAGAGATGCCAGTTCGTCTGAGGCCAGTTTGCTGCCCTCTTTCCCCTTTTCCCTGTCGCTGCTCTTAAAGACATTTATGTGGCTGCTTAATGGAGGAACTGACGATGGAGGGACTGATGAAAGATCAAGTTGAAACTCTTCCGTGAGCTCTGTAAGGTTCCTAGTGATCTGTTCTTGGTCGTCTTTCCTGCCTCACCTCCTCCCGTCTCCCTACTTCTATCTCACCCTCCGTCAGAGTAAACGATGTGCAATTTCCACAAACATGTCATGTTCTCTCCTGGGTCTCAAGCATACTGCTGCCAGGAATCTTCCTTTCTTTATCCACAGGGATGCTAACTCCTTCTTACCCTCTAAGACTTAGCTTACAAATGATGTCTTCTAAAAAGCCTCCACTCTCCCCAGTCTACAGGTGCTACAAAAGCGTCTCAGAGACAGTCCCCATAATTCACTGTTTACCATGTGCCAAGAACCATGATAAGAGCTTCATACACATAAGCTCACTAAGTCTTTCCCAGTGACTGAGATAGGTGCTATTAACTATGCCCACTTGAGAGAAGAGGAAACTGTTATCTGGGAAGATTAAGGTTATACAGCTAGGAAACAGTGGGTCACGATTAGGACAGAGGGCAGTTTGACTTCAATGCTTACCTATGTTGGAACAAACACCATAAACAAGGCGGCTGCCCACCCACGTGCCCTACATCTCAGGTTATCAGTAGACACGGGGCTAAAAGCTACCACGTGTGCGTGCTGTGTGTGTGCTCAGTCACTTAGCTGTGTCCGACTCTGCAACCCCACGGAGTGTAGCCTGCCGGGCTCCTCTTGTCCACTGAATTTTTCAACCAAAATACTGGAGCAGGTTTGCCATTTTAAATCCTCTTCCAGAGGATCTTCTTGCCCCAGGAATAAATCCCATGTCTCGTGTCTCCTGCACTGGCAAGGAAGTTCTTTACCGCTGTGTGCCGCTATGGTTGTGGGTAAAAACAACTCAGATATTCCCAATTACAAAGGGAGCTAGGAGTGGGCTACCAGATGGGTGATCAGTGGCCAATTACTAATATTAATATATCAGACATCTCCAGTAAAAGCTAAGCCCCATTCCCGGGTAAACTAGGGGGAAAGGTATAATTATGGTGCAGGAGAAGAGAATGAAAGACAGTTAGCAAGGGCAACACAAGAACTGATGAGCATGAAGGGAATAGTAAATGTTAAGGCTACTGAGGCAAAGCTGCTAACAGTAGCAGGCTAATAAGAATTTATTAGAATGGAAGAATGATAAAGGGTGCCTAGAATTGCTCACTGAAGCATAAATAATATATCAAATTCAATGTAAGGCTATAATGCAGCACAAAAGATGGCAAGCCAAGTTTCAGTTGTCTTTCTAGGGATTAGTAATGACAACAGCAACACTTGGCAATGTCAACACCACGGCTATAGTCATTGCATGGCAATAGGCTCATGTGCACTGAACATCAGCCTATCTAACGTTAGAAATGAGTTCACTGTGCAATATTATAAGAAATACACAGAAACAGTGAAAACAACGGCACATGGAGAGACCAAATACACGTGTGCATGTAACTCACTTGCATTATAAATGAAAGATCTACTGAAGATCTTTTAGCAGTGATCACAAAACCCAACAAATAAAACTCTGTGTGTTGTGTGTGCATTCAGTAGGTCCAGAGAAAACTGTGTTAAGACCAAGAAGAAAAGGAAAAATAATAAAAGATGGACATTTTCTTTTCCTTTTTTTTTTTAAAGAAAATGTGAACATTTGAGTATAGCATGTGCCAGTTGTGATGAAAAACCAATCTAAACATGGCATGAGATAATCCTTACATCTCATTTTAATAAACAATTTCAAACGTTTAATGCACAAAGAGAAGCTTGCTAGATTGAAATGCCTTTAAACATATTTTTCCTTATTATTTATTTGTATGTTTTGAAAGTCCCAGTTTTACTGCTTGGGATCTGAATATTCAAGATGTGTATAGCTTGATAATGTTCTAAAAAACAAAGCTGTGAATTTCTTAATATTAAATTCTGAATGGTTACAATTACAGGAGCCTTTTCCTCAGACATGGAAAACAGCAAAGCAAAAGATGGTTGTCTGTGGAAGTTACAGTCATTTACTCTCTTGACAAGGCATTCAAACACATCCACAAGCCCATAATCACCCTGAAAAGAAGCTGATGAGGTACAGTGAGGTCCTGGGAAGATCAAACTATCATGCCAAGTTAACTTCCTTCCATGTCAAGACATACAAGGGGAGAGGAAGATAGCCATAATCTCTAATTTCTGAAGTTTCTGAACACGTCTCATGCATACTGATGGAGGTATCAACACTGGCTTCAAAGAATGGCTCTTTTAACAAGAGCACTGATAGCACGATATCCTAAAGGAAACAATTCGGGGGCGGGGGTGGGCCCTCTCTGTACTGCTCATAATTATGATAGTGGAGGCAGCAATGATGAACATACATCACATTTGATTTGACAATGTTTTCGTGTGTGTGATCTTATTTGCACCTCACAACCATAATAACCTTGCCCTCCAAGATCTCATAGCCTGATTGTTGTCCTGAATCTATAAACAAGGAAACAGAAGCCCAAAGAAGTTAAGTAACTTGCCCCAAAGTCACACCCTGCTTGTGTGTTAGCAGTCAGGGCTGGAACTTTTATCTCAGACAGCTGGTACCTAAATCTAGCATCTTCTCTCCAGTTGTCACACCTTTCTGCATCTGATGAGTCATATCGGAAATGGAGAATCACATAAGCAAAAAGCTCCAACTGCTAATTTCAGTACTTTGGAAAACAAAACTAAAATGGAAATGACTCTGAAGTGCTGAAAAATCATCTTAGAAACAAGACAAGGCTCAACAAGGTCAAATGCACAGTAGCACATCTAGGACAAAATAACAGGATGAAGGAGGGTCTGACTATGGAGTCATAATTAAGACCCAGAACAAATTCCTGATCATGAGCTGAGAAGTGTGATAGGGATAATCATAACTGAAAATATCAAAAGAAATGCGGTCTACAAAGCTCCGAAAGTTTTCCTTCCTCTATTATTGTAATAGTCGAGTCTTTTGTTTTAGCTACAGTACTTAAGAATAAACATGAGGAAAACAGATAAATTTCAATGAAGAATGTCAGATAGGAATGATCACACTGCGTTGGCACCGGTCACAAGGCAGGACAGTCGATTCTATGGCCAACAGAAATACTCAAGAGGCTATTCCATGGGTTGGCCTCATGGCTTATATCATCAGCCTCAATGGATCAGCAGATCTTGGAAGTATCTGATACTACCTGAATGAACATCACTCATTCTTTCTGTATCCCTTCCCTGGGGCCTTCCTACTCTTCTCCCACTCCATGAGCTAGTAGGCTGCTGATCTTAGAACTTCGTTTCTTCATCACAGACAGAGACTGGCCCAGAATCTAAGTTAATCTAATCAGACTGTTGTTTCTGACTAGAAACATCCAAAGATAAAAAGACAGCTTAAGCTGGATCATCCCAAGGTGAAGTCACTTAGTCGTGTCCGACTCTTTGCGACCCCGTGGACTGTAACCTACTAGGCTTCTCCATCCATGGGATTTTCCAGGCAAGAATACTGGAGTGGATTGCCATTTCCTTCCCCAATCAAGAATTTTTTTTGCAGTTCCCCACTCCAGTACTCTTGCCTGGAAAATCCCATGGATGTAGGAGCCTGGTAGACTGCAGTCCATGGGGTCGCTGAAGAGTTGGACACGACTCAGTGACTTCACTTTCACTTTTCACTTTCATGCATTGGAGAAGGAAATGGCAACCCACTCCAGTGTTCTTGCCTGGAGAATCCCAGGGATGGTGGAGCCTGGTGGGCTACCATCTATGGGGTCACACGGAGTCGGACACGACTGAAGTGACTTAGCAGCAGCAGCAGCAGCAGGTGAAGAGGATACTAACTTCCTATTGCTAACACTAGGATCCCTGAGCTCCCTTGTATCTTTCCTACCTGAGGCCTGTTGTTAAACCATCCTCTCCATCCTGTCAGCCTCAGTTAGCCCCCAATAAGCCTTTGTTTGTTTAAATTAGCTGTGGTCTCTGTCTTGTGCAATCAATGGATATAGTGTCAATCATCAACTCAATAAAACCTCTCCATAATAATATTAGCTAACATTTGCTGAATGCTTGCCATGTGCCAGCAACTGTATTAAAAACTTTGTTATTTCTTTAATCATCACAATAATTCTAAAAAGGGGGTGTTTACTGTCCCCACTTTATAGAAAAAAATTAGTTTTCTGATAATATTTTCATCAGGAAGACTTACTGTATTATTTTAATAATCTGTTTACAAGTTGCCCCCCCACCCATTCATTGCATTAGACTGCAAACTCCTTGAGGGCAAAGATGGCCACACTGCTCAGCACATGTCTGTAAAATGAATCAATATAGTATTTCCCGTCATGATTACCTCTTATATTATTGATGCCCAGGCACTTTACCAATTTTAAGATAATCTCCTGAGTATGAAGATTTGGGAGGGCGTTGAACAACTTTGATACATGCTGCTGCTGCTTTCACGGTTTGCAAACACAATTCTACTCTAGCCTGAGGACGTCCAACTCCTGCTCTTTTAGTCTGTTTTCACATCACCTCTGAAACTCCATACCTCTCTCAAAGCAATCTCTTCCACTGAAACAAGTTTCAAGATCACTGCTGGTTCTGTTACTACCATCTGCTAGAATTCTAGATTTGGAACCAAAATGCATACACAAGCAGTTTGAAGTAAAAAGGAGTTTGTGATTGAAATTCAGAGAAAGAATTTTGTGGTTACCAGGGTAAGAAAACATCAAGTGGGCGACTGAAGTTTTTCTTTCTCATGCTAACAAGATAACAGCCGATTAACTCTGTGATGTGAACAGATTAAACATTAACAGACCTTTGATCCCTACCTGCTCTATCACAAATGCTATAGAAGAGTAATTAGGAAACTTTCTAAGAAGTGCTTTTCTGCTTATATTTCCAAATTGAAGAAAGGACTTATGCTCTGCAAACAAGTGCTAACACATTGGTTTTCTGTCATTAAATACAAGATTTGGAAAGTGAAAACTGCTTAATTTTTCAGTGGTCACTAATGGCCAATAAGCAAATTAAAACCAGTTATCAAGACAATTATCTAAAGCATAAACAAAGGATAATTCCATTTACACCTACTAGGATGGCTATAATTTTTTAAAAAGAAAAATAACAAGGATTGATGAGGATGCAGGAAAATTTGAACTTTCATGCATTACTGGTAGGAATGTAAAATAGTACAGCTGCTGTGGCAAATAGTTTGGTGATTTCTCAAAAGGTTAAACATAGAACTACCCTGAAAGTGAAGTGAAAGTGAAGTCGCTCAGTTGTGTACGACTCTTTGTGACCCGTGGACTGTAGCCCACCAAGGTCCTCCGTCCATGGGACTCTCCAGGCAAGAATACTGGAATGGGTTGCCATT
This sequence comes from Oreotragus oreotragus, assembly GCA_006410675.1. NCBI lineage: Eukaryota > Metazoa > Chordata > Mammalia > Artiodactyla > Bovidae > Oreotragus > Oreotragus oreotragus. The sequence goes on from SJYX01021682.1 coordinate 79,604, forward strand.
TCCTTCTCCAGAGGATCTTCCCGACCCAGGGATCGAACCCAGGTCTTCCACATTGCAGGCAGATGCTTTAACCTCTGCATCACCAGTGAAGCCCAATGACTCAGTAATTCCACTCCTCACTATATATCCAAAAGAACTGAGACTTGGGATTGCAACAGATATTTGTATACCAATGTTCATATCAGCATTATTTACACTAATCAACAGATGGAAACAAAGTGTTTATCAACAGATGAATGGATAGACAAAGGGTATATACCTACAACGGAATATTACCCAGCCATAAAAAGGAATAAAATTCTGATACATGCTATAATATGGATGAACCTTGCTTTTTTCTTTTTATTTATTTTAGTTGAAGGCTAATCACTTTATAATTTTGTAGTGGTTTTTGCCATACATTGATATGAATCAGCCATGGGTTTACATGTGTTCCCCATCCTGAACCCCCCTCTCACCTCCCTCCTAATCCCATCCCTCTGGGACATCCCAGTGCACCAGCCCTGAGTACCCTGTCTCATGCATTGAACCTGGACTGGAGATCTGTTTCATATATGATACTATACATGTTTCAGTGCTTTTCTCTTAGATCATCCCACCCTCGCCTTCTCCCACAGAGTCCAAAAAACTGTTCTATACATCTGTGTCTCTTTTGCTGTCTCGCATATAGGGTTATCGTTACCATCTTTCTAAATTCCATATATATGTGTTAGTATACTGTATTTGTGTTTTTCTTTCTGGCTTACTTCACTCTGTATAACAGATTCCAGTTTCAATGGACAAACCTTGAAAACATTATGCCTAGTGAAATAAGTCAGACACAGAAGGACAAATAATGTATCATTCCCCCATAGGAGGTACCCAAGACAGACAAATTCATAGAGACAGAAAGTAGAACAGAGGTTACCACGACTTGGGCAGAGTGGAATGGGGGACTTACTTAATGGGCATGGAGTTTTTACTAGGAATGATGAAGAAATTTGGGGGCTAGATAGACAGTGGTGACGGTTACCCAACATTGTGACTGTATCTAATGCCACTGAATTGTATACTTATCTATGAGTGGTTAAAATGATAAATAACATATGTATTTCACCACAATAAAAGATAATTCCAATTACAAGTGGTTCTTCCCACACAAGTATTTCAATCTGTGATTTAACCATGTATATGTATTTATTAAAACCTCTCATGGTATTTCTGGATTCTGAGCTGTAGTGTCATGAAGCAATTTATATTCCTTGCTAGACCATAAGCTGTCTGAATGCAGAATTCTTCATTGCCTTCAACATGTTTGATAAGTATATACTGAGTGCCTACCATATTTTAGGCATGCTGGGTGTATAAGATGAAACCAGGTAAAACCCAGTACCTGTCCTCAAGAAATTCGTAATCTCATGTGAAAGACCTGTGACAACAAACGACCGGAACAGCATACCGTCGGTTAAAAACGGTAATGGGGAGTCTGGGGACTCAAAGGCTTCAGAGATGAAATAATATTTATTACACTGGGTATTAAAGCATGAAGAGGGATCTGTACTTTTCAGACAGAAAGAATAGCATGTGTAAAGTCACAGAGAGTTGAACAACTACAGCATCCTCAGAGGAAAATCTGTAACAAAGAGCTCATGATGGGAAGAAGGCGGAGCTGGAAAGGCACTTTATGTCTGACTGTAAATGGCCCTGAATGCCACATGAAGAAAAGACGAAAGAAGAGTTCTAAGCACAGGGAAGCTGCATGGAGAGATCTGTTGTTATTGTTGTTTTATTGAGGTATAGTTGATTTACAAAGCTGTGTTAGTTTCAGGTGTACAGCAAAGTGACTCATACATATATAAATATGGAAAATTATATTTAATTCTTTTTCGGATTCTTTTTCCATTGTATGTTATTACAAGATATCGAATATAGTTCCCTGTGCTGTTGGGTTTTCCTTGTTCTTTTTTGTGTTTTTAGTTAATTTTTATTTCTGGCTGCACTTCGTCTTCGCTGTGTGCGGGCTTTCTCTAGCTGCGGGGGGTGGGGGCTACTCTTCACTGCGGTGCGCGGGCTTCTTGCAGTGGCTTCACGTGTGGCGGAGTGTGGGCTCTAGGTGGTCAGGCTTCAGCAGCTGCAGCTTCGGGGCGCAGTACTTGTGGCATACAAGGCATGTGAGATCTTCCTGCACCAGGGATGAAAACAGTGTTCCCCGTGCTGGCAGGCGGATTCTTAGCCACTGGACCACCAGGGAAGCCCCTGCATAGACTTGTTTTTGAGAAGTAACCTGGCAAGTACGAACCATATACCTGGGGGAAGGACTGGAGGCAGGAGTACCAGGAGGCTGCTGCAATGGCTCAGGTGAAAGTTGGTAAGAAAGTGAATTAATATAAGTGACAAAGGGAATAAAGAGGAAGAAGTCCAGCAAGATCAACAGGATTTGATTATCAAGTGAATGTGGAGCAGAAGGTGAGACTTGCACAGAATCAGACCTCACTGAGTGCCAGCTGAGAAAAAGAATGCAACCGTTACATGCAATCCTCAGCTGCTGACCTGCTGACCCCGGTGGCACTAAGCACAGACAGCCAGTCTTGCAGAGTTTTAGCAGTCACGGTGCCCTCAGCGTCTCCTGAAGTGAACTGAAGTGAAGTTGCTCAGTCGTGTCCGACTCTTTGCAACCCCATGGACTGAGGAGCCTACCAGGCTCCTCAGTCCATGGGATTTTCCAGGCAAGAGTACTGGAGTGGGGTGCCATTTCCTTCTCCAGGGGATCTTCCCGACCCAGGGATTGAACCCGGGTCTCCCCACATTATAGACAGATGCTTTACCATCTGAGCCACCAGGGAAGCCCCCAACGTCTCTTATGTTGTGGTAATGGAAAATCTTACTTGCACAAGATGTAATACGAGCAAGATGTGTATCGAGCTTGAGCCTGCAGGCGTCTCCAACGGAGCAGCAGTTTAGCACACCAGGGCTGAGGAGCCCGGCCCCTTTCTCCCACTAATCTGTTCACTATGTGTCAGTGCTTGTCATTCCTCTGCATTCTCTGCATTCTACCTGCAGCCTTGAGATCTGATTTTAGTCAGCAAGAAGACATGGACACATGGAGGCTTCCAGAGACACCTGCAGGCTCCCAACTGCCCCCTGGACCTCATGATTGCGTCTGTAAGTGCAGAAAAGCTGCAGGCACAACTTATTTTTTTTAATGTTTTTCTATTAAATTTATGCAGACTGAGGACAGTGGAAAACTAGAGGATGCTTGTTCCCCATCAATGCTGGCCATCTCAAGTGCATAGACATACAAGCCAAACAGCTGAAAATGAATACTTAAAAAGTTCAAGAGCTCTCTGCTAACAGAGCCTGGGCACTCTTCACTTGTCCTAGGTGCTGAGGATCTAAACAAATAGAGGGCCTAGAGGCAACACTGGGCTCACAGGCCCCAGCGAGAGTCCGTTCCCACTCAGCGACTCCAAGACAGACATCATGTTACCTGGACCACAGTGGTTTTTCAGAAGTTCCAAAATCTACTCTCTTCCTGATATTAAGATTTCTATCCCTTTTATCAGTCATGAATTCTCCTTCTCTGCAGGAATGGAGGGTGAAAGAGACAGGCAACCCTAATTAACTGAATCATACATGTTAACTGGTGACCCAAGCAGGGCAGAGGAAGTCAGACCAAAGTCCACAGCCCCAAACAGAAAAGTGGATATTTCCATTGTTCTGTCTGGATCACGGAATGCTTATCTGTCACTGTTTTTTCCTTACTGCTTACTGTTCACTGTTCAGCATCATACAACTTCCGAAATACTAACTCTATGGTAATCTGAGAAAGTTGTTCCCTGTTGTAGAAAGGCTCAGAGAGGTCAGATGACTTGCCTAATTATCGCTAGCTCATAAACGCTCAAGATGTTCACAGAAACAAGGTGTTCTGACTCCTAGTCCAACATTTTTTAAGGCTCAAAACAGATGTGCCGTTCATCTGGTAGCTTATAGAACTTTGACTTCCCTGGTGGCTCAGACGGTAAAGCGTCTGTCTACAATGTGGGAGACCCAGGTTCAATCCCTGAGTTGGGAAGATCTCCTGGAGAAGGAAATGGTAATCCACTCCAGGACTATTGCCTGGAAAATCCCATGGACAGAGGAGCCTGGTAGGCTACAGTCCATGGGGCCGTAAAGAGTCAGACACGACTGAGCGAATAATTTCATTAATTTCAGGAGTAAACTGGGAATGGCTGAGCCTGGATTCTGAGGAGGAGTGATACGATTAATCCTGCTCAAGTAATGAGGAATCCAAGGGCAAGGCAAGGAATGACATCCAAATATCCCCTGACAATGGAAGGACACTTAGCCTTATAAGCTCTGCAACCTTATCTCTTTTATTTATTTATTTATTTATTTTTTTGCAACCTTATCTCTTAAGGTAATTCTTTTTCCTCTTTTTCCCATACAACATTCTTAAAAAGGATAGGCATTTTATAAAAGAAAAACAAATACTGGAATGCTATTATCTGTTAAAGAGATGCTCTCTCTCTAGTATTCAAGCCCCACTCAAACCGAAGAAATGCTCTGAAGTTTAAGTAAATTCTGGGCCCGAGGAGCTCCATTTCCCTCCTTGTGACTTGGAAAGACAGATCTCTGAGTCTGTTTTTCCATTCAAACTATGCAAAATTGCCTTTCTGTTTTCTTTTTAGATTATTGCATGAGAAAAAAAATGTTTAACAGCTAAGTAATAGAGTTTATAGCATCAAACACCTATCTCAGTCCCAGGCACTGTTCAGAGTCTCCCATGTGGTGACTCGTTCACCCTCCACAGTGCTGGGAGGTGAGGCAGGTAACACAGCTACTCCTATTTTAGAGAAAACGGAGGCACACAGATTAAGACCATGCCCAGGGACACATAGCAAGGGTAGGACCTGAGCCCAGATGCTCTCAAACTCCATGACACTGCCTTGGAAAGGAGGTGACAAGCCCGACCCACTCGGCCAAGAGCCCAGGGCCTGACAGTCTCCGTCCCTCCCCTCGGCACTGGGGGCTGCCCAGTTTCCTGCACCATCCTGTCAGCACGCTCAGCCCTGCCCTGGGCCAGCTTCTCCAGGTAACGTTTGTGGCAAAAAAAGAACATAAGGCAACACAAACCAGGTGAACTCTATCTTACCTGTTCATCTATTGAGTTTGGGAATTAACCTAGGAAAGATTCAACTTCATTTCTCTTCTTGGCAGAGACTAGATTGTAAACCCTGTAAGATCATTTCTCTATAATATACTCTCTACCAACAGCATTTAGGGATTAGCATGTGGTTAAAGACCAAATAAATGAATGAGTGAATAAATGAAGGAGAGGAAAAATGAATACTATGTGAAAACAAACCTTAACAGAGCCATACAAATTAATAATGTTGCTGGACCTCAAGGAAAAAAAATTCAACAATACCTTCATCATTCAACAAATGTATATTTGTGCTAACCATGTACCAAGCACTGTTCTAGGAGCTGAGGCGACAGCAATAAATGAGACACGATTTCTGAACTCCTGGAGCTTTCATTCTAGGAAGGGAGGAGGGCTCACAATAAGCACAATAAAACACACAGGATGCTAGGTAGTAATTTAGTGTTATTATTCCAATCCTGTCATTCCAGATCCCTAAGATGAGAAGTGCCTGTGTGTGGTGTACAGATATGGGGATGGGGTGGGAGCCTGCTGTTGCTAACAGCTGGCCAGCACTGATGTGAAGAACTACTCAAGGTCAGAGCCAGGGATGTTTGATGGAAGCTCCATCGCAAACTCCTGGAGGATAAGGCCACGTGGTCCGACACAGAGCGGGCACTGAGAGAACACCTATGGTGCAGAGGTCTGGGTACTGTCAGAAGGGGGAGTGGGAAGCCCTAGGCTTCCATGTGTACCACTCTGTTCTGCAACAACCCTGCCAGATGGGAAGGGGTCAGAGGAGGAAAATTAATCAAGAAAACGTTATTCAGAACATACTTTACCTAGCACAGATATCTCAATACACATTAGTTTTTAAAAGGATTATCTTTATTTCATTCTTTTCTTCCCCTTGAAGCCCCTTACCTTGCAACAAAATTACTTGTTAAATTAAGCATTTCCTGTGTACTTATAATGTGCCATGCTCTGCACTGTGCACTAAGGAGGTTACTCAAGGATGCCTGTGATCCTAGTACTTAAAAAATTTACAGGGCTTCCCAAGTGGTCCAGTCGTCAAGAATCTGCCTGCCAATGCAGGGGACACGGGTCTTCCCTGGTCCAGGAAGATTCCACGTGCCCCGGAGCAATTAAGCCCATGGGCCACAATGACTGGAGCCCTACACAGCCCAGAAACCATGCTCTACAATGAGAGAAGCCACAGCAATGAGAGGCCCACACAACAGTGAAGACCCAGTGCAGCCAAAAATAAGTAAACTTAAAAAAGAAAGGAAAAGAAATTTATAATCTCACTGGTAGAATAAGACACAAATGTAAATCTGGATGAGTTAGGGAAGATTTCAGGAGAAGGCAGGAGGAGACTGGAAGAAAAGTGGGGCACGTAGGAAAGATAGAAAAACGATGGTGAATCACAAGGAGCCTGAAGACAGGTTGAGGGGATCGGTGCACATCTAGCAGGCCCTGCGGAGCCACTGGGCGTTGCTGTGTGATGAGTATTTAACCTAAGTAGTGTTTAGGAAGAGGAACTAGGCTGTTAAATGATTTGCAGGATGGATCTGAGATGAAGAGAGTCGCGAGGCGGGGAAACCAGTGAAGCCGCCGACAGCAAATTTAGGTGAGTGTGAGGCAACTGAAGTCCGGCTAGTGGTTGTTTTTAAGAAGCACTCCTTGTAGTTCTTCCTGCCCCTTGGAACAGATGTCACAGTTGTGGCACATATCACGAACATTCAAAATCAGCTCAGTAGATTGTAATCGACATGGAAAAAGAAGCCCCTGCTTTCCAGCTGGGCCCCTTCAGCTCTAACCAACCCCACAGGACCATCCAGCCAGCACTTTAGGGAAGCAATCAAAAAGAGGAGTATTATATTACTAGCTGTCTCACCAAAGGACCCACAAATATTCACAGCACATCCAGGGTAGCTACAAGCAACGTATAGCTCTCATGTATCCTGGGTCTGACCTCTTGGCTTCCAGAACTGTTCTCACATAGGTACCCCCATCTTAGCAGAGCCAGTGCCCTCTGGCAGTGCCCAGTGAAGGGTTAAACTCATAGGAGAAAAGAGAAGATGGCACCTACTCTGTGGTGTGACATGGAGTGAGGGGCACCAGCAACTTGCCTGACCCAAGAGCTCCCTCTCCAGTGCTACTGCCACCACTCCTCCAGAAGACACGCGCACAGAGCGTCCCCGGGGACCAGTAAGACACTACTGCATTAGCACCCATCAACAATTTAGGGTCAGTTAATGAGTTAGGAAGACTTGCGTAAGTTCATTCACTCATCCACTAACATCCGATAAAGGCCTATTACGTGTGAGGCACTGCCCTGGACACAGGAACACGGACCTTAAAAGAATAACCAATGAGGTCTGTAAGACAGGAAGACAAAAATGGAGGGTGTGTACGGTAGTTCTTGGGATGGTAAAGGTAGCAGGATGATGGCAAAGCTGACAGGATGATGTAATGAAAAGAGCAACTGAGGGAATCAGCAGTGAGTTTTAATCTCAGCCCTGCTACTAATATGTGACAGTGAACAAGCCATTTTCCTGGCCAGGACTAAGTATCCTCAATTGGAAAAGGCTGAATTGGGATTATCCCTGTGGTTGACAAGCATCTAGGAGATTGGCAGTCACTGAACCTACACAAAACATAATCAGTAACCGCTTTGCGAATCTGATCAGCTAGGGCTAGCCCTTACTGGAGCTTCCTACCCCCAGCTAGAGCAGTTTGGACTTCCTTTACACAGTTCCTGGAGCAGGGCATGTTGGGGTGGGGGGTCATTGCCAAGTAGGAGGATTCTTCTGACATCTACATTTACCCACTGCTTCAGACCAGACCACTCTAGCATGTCTGAAACCCACATTTGTTCTCAAACCACTCTGGTCTCTCATGAGCCTTTGAGTTGAGGCTATTAAGAACAGGGCCAGTTCTTCCAGGGTTACAGGGCAAGAGAGGCTTAGCAAACTACCGTTCATTCTTGTAAATTCTCCCCTGGGTTGGAAAATTCTCATCTCACAGATTTTTTTCCCCCCAAGCTGGAAAGATCTTTAGAAATGATTTGGTCCAGGGACTCTTGCTGGTGGTTCAGTGGCTAATAAGACTCTGCACTCCCAATGCAATGGGCCCAGGTTCAATCCTTAGTTAGGGAACTAGATCCCACACACCACAACTAAGCGTTCACAATACCATAAACAATACCCTGCATATTGCAACTAGGACCTGGTGCAGCCAAATAAGTACTAAAAACAAAAGAAAAGAAATATCCTGGTCCGAGTTCTGCATCTGCTGACTAATGGTAGAACCAAGTTTACTTCCCTGCCCTTCTAGCTCCAAGACTAGTGAATGGTTTTTCCTCTCTCCCATCCTGTTTCCTCTAGAGAGAGGATCTTCTCTGCTAGGCAACTCAGCGGGGGACCTAAAGTAGAGCAGATGATAAACATCTTCTGTTTTTGAAAGAGAAGAGGTACAGCCATAAACAAATGTGCTCACAATCCCCAAAAAACAGAGTTCATGTGAAAACTGAAGAACCTTAGCAAAAAGGCACAGGACACAAAGGCATGGGAGTGGGGGAGACACTTAGAATACCACTGAGCTCTTAATGGGAATGGCCTCCTACTTGCCCTGTAACCGGGTACAAACCACAAGCCCGCTGATTCTTAACCCTAGAGGCTGTGCTACCCCAGGACCAGAAAAAGGGCAACACACACAGTTTACACCTTTTATTATTTTGATAGAAATTTCTCCCCTGGGAGCAGAAAGGGGTCAAAAGTCCAAAACCAAAATTATATATCTTTATAAGCTGCAGCAAAAAAGCATTACAGCAGACAGTTATTATTATTATATTTAAAAAGCCTCAGTGAACAGAGCAGAATAGGAGGTGTTAGAAAACTCACTCCAAGTAATTTATTTGCTGGGAACCACAAAGGGCTTTCCCAAGAACAGCAAAAACACCATTAATTTCCCCACTACCTTCCTTTCAAAGGACTCCAAACACTTCACACATATCGTTTTAAATTGTCCTCAAAGGCTCCAAAATAAGGGGTTACTATTTCCCCAGGTTCAGATGGAGAAACTGAAACAATCATGCTGGCCCTGTCTGTTCAAGACATCCTAATAGATTCAGCCAGCAGTGACTGAGTGTCTGCTATGCCCNTAACCAATGAGGTCTGTAAGACAGGAAGACAAAAATGGAGGGTGTGTACGGTAGTTCTTGGGATGGTAAAGGTAGCAGGATGATGGCAAAGCTGACAGGATGATGTAATGAAAAGAGCAACTGAGGGAATCAGCAGTGAGTTTTAATCTCAGCCCTGCTACTAATATGTGACAGTGAACAAGCCATTTTCCTGGCCAGGACTAAGTATCCTCAATTGGAAAAGGCTGAATTGGGATTATCCCTGTGGTTGACAAGCATCTAGGAGATTGGCAGTCACTGAACCTACACAAAACATAATCAGTAACCGCTTTGCGAATCTGATCAGCTAGGGCTAGCCCTTACTGGAGCTTCCTACCCCCAGCTAGAGCAGTTTGGACTTCCTTTACACAGTTCCTGGAGCAGGGCATGTTGGGGTGGGGGGTCATTGCCAAGTAGGAGGATTCTTCTGACATCTACATTTACCCACTGCTTCAGACCAGACCACTCTAGCATGTCTGAAACCCACATTTGTTCTCAAACCACTCTGGTCTCTCATGAGCCTTTGAGTTGAGGCTATTAAGAACAGGGCCAGTTCTTCCAGGGTTACAGGGCAAGAGAGGCTTAGCAAACTACCGTTCATTCTTGTAAATTCTCCCCTGGGTTGGAAAATTCTCATCTCACAGATTTTTTTCCCCCCAAGCTGGAAAGATCTTTAGAAATGATTTGGTCCAGGGACTCTTGCTGGTGGTTCAGTGGCTAATAAGACTCTGCACTCCCAATGCAATGGGCCCAGGTTCAATCCTTAGTTAGGGAACTAGATCCCACACACCACAACTAAGCGTTCACAATACCATAAACAATACCCTGCATATTGCAACTAGGACCTGGTGCAGCCAAATAAGTACTAAAAACAAAAGAAAAGAAATATCCTGGTCCGAGTTCTGCATCTGCTGACTAATGGTAGAACCAAGTTTACTTCCCTGCCCTTCTAGCTCCAAGACTAGTGAATGGTTTTTCCTCTCTCCCATCCTGTTTCCTCTAGAGAGAGGATCTTCTCTGCTAGGCAACTCAGCGGGGGACCTAAAGTAGAGCAGATGATAAACATCTTCTGTTTTTGAAAGAGAAGAGGTACAGCCATAAACAAATGTGCTCACAATCCCCAAAAAACAGAGTTCATGTGAAAACTGAAGAACCTTAGCAAAAAGGCACAGGACACAAAGGCATGGGAGTGGGGGAGACACTTAGAATACCACTGAGCTCTTAATGGGAATGGCCTCCTACTTGCCCTGTAACCGGGTACAAACCACAAGCCCGCTGATTCTTAACCCTAGAGGCTGTGCTACCCCAGGACCAGAAAAAGGGCAACACACACAGTTTACACCTTTTATTATTTTGATAGAAATTTCTCCCCTGGGAGCAGAAAGGGGTCAAAAGTCCAAAACCAAAATTATATATCTTTATAAGCTGCAGCAAAAAAGCATTACAGCAGACAGTTATTATTATTATATTTAAAAAGCCTCAGTGAACAGAGCAGAATAGGAGGTGTTAGAAAACTCACTCCAAGTAATTTATTTGCTGGGAACCACAAAGGGCTTTCCCAAGAACAGCAAAAACACCATTAATTTCCCCACTACCTTCCTTTCAAAGGACTCCAAACACTTCACACATATCGTTTTAAATTGTCCTCAAAGGCTCCAAAATAAGGGGTTACTATTTCCCCAGGTTCAGATGGAGAAACTGAAACAATCATGCTGGCCCTGTCTGTTCAAGACATCCTAATAGATTCAGCCAGCAGTGACTGAGTGTCTGCTATGCCCGTAACCCAAGCCGGGAAAACATGTGATACAAAGACAAAAGATACAATCTCTATCCTCCAGCAATCAGAATCCAGGGGGGTGTGACAGGTATGTACACAAATCCTCATGAAATAAGGCAGCCCATGCCAGGTGCTACAGAAAAGGTCCGAACACAGTGCCTTTATCCTATCAAGTGATTAAAATGTGCCAAGTACTGTGCTAAGTCTTTACCAGATCATATTGTTTAAATCGCACATTGTGTGGTATACAGAGAAAGACATGCGAGGTTAAGTGACTTTCTTAGGGTCTCAAGGCCACGCTACGGCTGAGCAGGAATTAGCACCCAGGTGTGTCTGGCTCCAAAGCCCATGTGACGGGAGGTAATTGCTTGGGAAAATGGTTTCTGGACAGTTAAGCACAAAGTGCCCATACCTTACAGGGGGAGAGCAGGACACAGGGGTCCTCACGAGGTTTTTAGGGAAAGACCCGTTTCCTCTGCCCGAAATTGCATGTGACGTCCTCCTCTGGATTCTCCATCACAGGCACTGCTCTTGTGGGTCAAGAAGCCAAAGGCAGTGTTTTCCAAAAGGGAAAAGAGCTCACTGAACCAAGAAGGACTGCAAGGTCCTGAGCGCCTCGTCTGCTGTCGGTGGGCACTGAAAGCTGATCTGGGCTAGAGGGTGCGGGATCCCTGGCTGGCTGTGGCAGAAAGTCTACAGCCTGTGGGAGCAGGGCATGATGGCTGTGGTACCCATGCCAGCGGAGCATCCTTTTCTCGGAGCTGGAGGTCCCTGGAGAAGGGCCTGGCCTGGAGACAGCTCGGCAGAGCTCACCTGGTGGGGGTAACCTCTGCCTCTTCTGCCAAGGCTCCAATCTGGAGGCTAAGGAACAAGGTGTCAGATTTTGAGGAAGAAAAGCTTTAGAGACAGCAGGCTACTATCCCCAGCCCAGACAGGTTACAAAGAGCATCACCAGCCCTGGGGAACCCTGGGTCTCAGCAAGGGCCAGGCTAATATATAGCTCTATTTTAAGCCCCCAGGACACAAAGAAGATGGGGGAAGAAGAAGGATCTCCAAACTCTGGGAGCAAAGTTGGACCTGGACCCCAGGAAGCCCAGTCACCAGCCTAGCAGTCTTCCCATCTCATATGTGGGATCCTCCTGCAGTTATTCTCAAATCTTAATTTCAACCTAACAAGACAACAACAAAAATCCTTTGATGGACAAAAGTAAAAGAAAAGAGTTAAGTAACAGAGTGTGTGTGAGAGAAAGGGGATAATGAACAATTATATCAAAATATCCAAATAAGGGAAGTGCTATACTTTCTGGCAGCCACGGCAACAGGAAAGCGGGATTGTTACACCCTTCTCCTTGTTAAATAAAGGGAGGCACAGAAGTTCATCAGGGCAGAGAAAGTTCTTAATTCTCAATGCAGAGAGGCTCATATACACACAAGTGAATGTGTATCTGCACACCCACACGTATGCAGACTACACCATTTCTCTTTCCGACAGGAACGGGGCAAACGGCTCTCCAGAGCCCACCGGCCGCTCTGACACCACGCCACCACTGTGTGCAATGAAGCACTTCAACAGTTAAAACATTTTTGTGCCAATGTTTTAAGAGTGCAGAAGGTTCCAAATTACATGTAAAATAAACAATGCCAGACTGTGAAAACTCTTGGCTGCAACGTTCTCTGATGTTAACAAGAGTTTCTTTATTACTGTAACCTTTCAGAAGTGAATAAAAATTATTTCTCTGCCCTAGTTTTGCCCTCCAGTAAAAAGGAAGAGAACAGTGACCATGGAAAGAGCTGTACAATGACCTCTCCTGAAGGCTAGGAGGCTGGGAAGGGGGCAGCTTAAAACACAAAGCCTTCCATATATATGTTTCTAGTCAAAGGTGAGAAATTTAGTTTGTGCTATGCTGATCATATTGTAAAATTTTATGTGCCTAATATTTTTATGTAGCTAAAACCCTTAGGGGGATGAAAGGGCACTTTCAAGAGCAAACTAAGCTAGTATGATGGAGAAAACCCAAATCTTGATCAAAGTTCCTTACCCACTCAGTGAATCTCCTGACTCAGAAATTGAGTCCGAAGTGCTCTTAGAAAAAAGGGAAGAAGACCTATAGGTGGCCAGGACTTAGACAAAATATGTTCTTCTGCAGGCCATTGAGTTGATGAGTCTGTGGATACCGGACACACAGAAGGATCTCGAAACAGAGCTAGTCTGAACAGTTAGTTTTCACCACTTCAGGAAAAGAAGGAAAAAAGCCATCTAACAAAGGCAAACGTGCTCTTGTCCTCTCACACCACTCTACCTTTACCTATACCACTGCTCTAACCAAAATGTTCTCGTCTAGCAAACACTCATCCGAAGAAATACAATGCAAATGTCATCTACCCAAACTTTTCTACTCTGGGCAGAGCAATTTTAAAATATCATCATCTCTTAACATTGTAATCACCTGTTTATATGTTTGTCTTCTCCTACTAGACTGGGGATTCAGGGACAATATCTTTGTCATCTTTGTATCTCCAGTGCCTAGCATAGTACCTGGAAGCTAGCAGACCACAATAAAATGGATGGATGGATGGGTAAAACTTTGTTTGTGTCTGGGAACAGAAATCAGACAGAGAATGATGAACTGCTGAAAAAACAGAACATAAGCTCTGGGATTTAACACAAGGCTAGCTTTTCAGACTTTCACAGAGCTGCAAATCTTAAGTCTGGAAGAGAATTTAGGAATCATCTAGCCCTCCTCCCCAGAGAGGTGAGGTGATCTGATGTCCTCAAGCTTACCCAGAGGAGAGCTGGGCGGGCCAGAACTCCTTCCATTATACCACACCGTCCTTTCTCTTTACTGTCAAAAACTGTAGGTATAAATATTTATGTGGCAATTAGATAAGAAATATGATTAAGATTATAGATTATGAGAATATTACTTCATTATGAACAAATGAACAATGTCACTCTAGGAACTCAAATAACTTGATATGAAATACAATACCTGAGTTGCTCAAAGAGCTAAACATAGCATACCGTATAACCCAGCAATTCCACTCTTAGATATACACCCAAGTGAACTGAAAACATATGTTCAGTTACATGAATGTTCACAGCAGCATTATTCAAATAAGCCAAAAGTGGGAACAGTCCAAATGTCAATCAACTGATGAATGGATTATAAAATGTGGTATATCCATACAACAGATTATCCATAAAAATTAATGAACTGCTGAAACATGCTGCAACATGGATGAACCGTTGAAACACTGTGCTAAGTAAAAGACACGAGACACAAAAGACCACATTTTATGATTCCTTTTATATGGAATGCCTAGAATAGGCCAGTTCATAAAGACAGAAAGCAGTGGTTGCCAAGGGCTGAGAAAAAGGAGAGTTAACTGCTAACAGGCACAGGGTTTCTTTTTGAAGTGATGAAAATGTCCTGGAATTAGACAGTGGTGATGGTTGCATAACATTTTGAATTTATTAAAAAACACATTCAAAATGGTGAATTTTATGATATATGAATTATTATTATATCTCCATTTTTTTTAAATGTGTGTGTGAGGGGGTAGGAATACAAGCTCTGCCCTCTAGTAATTGAACTGAAGGAGTCAGGGCCAGAGCTGCTTAGGGATGCAGAGGTTCAGAGTTATGTGACAAGTAATATTATGCAAGTTTGGGGAAGAAGGAAACATTGAAAAAAAAAAATCTAAAGCGAATGCGAGAACCATAGTTTTTAGCAATGACCTTTTCAGGCAGTACAGAGTAATGATTAAGAGCATGGGCTCTAGAGTTTGGCAGGCTTGGGTTTCAATCTAGGCTCTTATATTTACTGTGTAAGTCTGGTTAAGTTACCTAACCAGTAGGCTGAATACTGGTCTCCTAAAAGATAGCTACATCCTAATTCCTAGAACCTGTGAATGTTACCTTATATGGCAAAAAAGGACTTCGCAGCTGTGATTAGATTAAGGGTCTTCAGATGGGAAGATCAGTCTGGATTATCCAGGTGGGCCTAATTGCAATCAAATGCACCTTTATGAGAGAGAGGAAGAGGATGCTTAAACCCAAACAGAAGAGAAGAATGCAACATGACCACAGACAGAGGCAGAGATCAGAGTGAAGTGGCCACAAGCCACGGAGTGCCAGCAGTTACCAAAAAGCTGAAAGAGGCAAAGAAGAGATTCTTCCCTTGAGCACAGCCTTCTGAAAATGATTTCTAGCCTCCAGAACTATGAGAGAACAAAGCTCTACTGTTTTAAGCCACCAATCTGTGGTAAGTTCTTACAGCAGCTATAGGTAACTAATATATTAATGCTAACTTCTCTGATCCTTAGTTTCTTCATCTGTAAAATAAGGACAGGATGTCATAGCTAAGACTGTTGTAAACATAAATTGAAATGGTGCTTTAAAAATGCACACCCAAGAGAAAGTGCTCAGTAAATGTTAGCTATTACTATTGGGGAACTCTTTCTGCATTAGCTGAAACCCTCCACTTTCCCATGTCACTAGTCCATGCCCAGATGTCCAGTCCATGCTCTTCTTCACAGGGAGACGAGTAAGACCTGGCCATCAGGAGACCTGAGTTCTATTCTTCAGCTGGTTTCTAACTCAAACTTACTTAGCCCTCCCAGAGAGTTTCTCCACCACTTAAATGACAGGATCAGCCTTGAGCAGTAGCCCTCAGACCGAAGGGTTTGTTAAAATATTAATTGCTTAGAGATTCACACACTTAGAGAGCGAACTTATGGTTGCTGGGCGGNACTTACTTAGCTCTCCCAGAGAGTTTCTCCACCACTTAAATGACAGGATCAGCCTTGAGCAGTAGCCCTCAGACCGAAGGGTTTGTTAAAATATTGATTGCTTAGAGATTCACACACTTAGAGAATGAACTTATGGTTGCTGGGCGGGGGGGTTGGGGGGAGAAGGATGGAGGAAAGGGATTAGGGACTTTGGGATGGACATGTACACACTGCTATATTTAAAAGGGATAACCAACAAGATCCTACTATATAGCACAGGGAACTCTGCTCAATGTTACGTGGCAGCCTGGAGGGGAGTTTAGAGGAGAACGGATACATGTATATGTACGGTCGAGTCCCTTCGCCGTTCACCCCAAACTATCACAACATTGTTAACCCACTATACCCCAATACAACATTAAAAGTTTAAAATACAGATTGCTGGGCCCTGCCTCCAGAGTGTCTCGTTCAGCAGATCCAGAGTGGAGCCCTAAACATGCATTTATAACAAGTTCCTAAGTGGTGCTGAGGCTGCTGGTTTGGAGGCCACTTTGAGAATCCCTGGATTAGATTATTTCAAGGTTCTTCTCCAGTTTTAACAGTCTAAGATTCCCCAGGAATGTCCCATAGATGTACTACTCCAGTAATAAACATAGCTGTATCAGGCTGAAATAGCCCTTAGACTAAGTTCTTTTCCTAAACAGGACAGTGGGAGATGGGAGAGTATGAGGTTATATGGTCAAGACTACTTTTAGCTTTCATATGAAGCAGAATGAAAAATCTTAAGCGATGGTGGGAACAGGAAGAGGCTGTCCCCTGATCCAACATGCTGGCCCCATTTTAATTTATCTTAATCCACCTTTCTGCCTTTGCACCAGACCCCTCCCCCTCATGCCCTCCTCTAGAAACACATCTAGGTGTCTCCTGAATTCATTTATTGGCTCTGCTGTGCACAGTATAATACTGCCTTTGTTAGTCTCCCAGTCCAGCCTTTCCAAGCACGGTGTTCCTCTAGTCTTAAAAAAAAAAAGAAATAACCAAGGAGTCTCTGAAAAATAACTGTAAAATCAACTAAGGCAAATTCAGACGATGTGGAGACATTCAGGCTCTAAAGGCTGGAAAAAGAAACAAATTCAGAACATTGTTCGCATTCTCATCTTTTTCCCCCCCTCCCTTAATCTCTATCAGTCCTGTGGAGTAGGAAACCTCTGCGGTATTGGATTAGAAATTCTGGATAAAGGGGCCTCAGGCGTGGGACTGCACTGGAGAAACGGAACACTTCTAGATTCAAGGAAAGCTGTCCTCTGGGTCTTTAGAAGTCTCAGGTGCAAAGGCAGGGGAGAAGGACCCTCCCATGAAGTCGATTTCCCCTCCTCCTGACCCCCCTCTCCTGACAGGGGAGAAGGACCCTCCCATGAAGCTGATTTTCCCCTCCTCCTGACCGCCCCCACTCCTGACAGGGGAGAAGGACCCTCCCATGAAGTTGATTTCCCCTCCCCATGAACCCCACCTCCTGACAGGAGAGAAGGACCCTCCCATGAAGTTGATTTCCCCCTCCCCTTGATCCCCCCAGAGGTGTCATCGTATAGTAAGGCAGACACTGGACTGGGAATCAGCATACCCTAGTTTTGATCCTCATTTTGTGGTCGGCTAGCTGGGTGACCTTGGGCAAATCAACAAACTCTTTGGAACTTCATTTCCTCACCACAGAAGTGAGAGGGCGGGAACAAATCTATAGTCCTTAACCTGATATGAGCCATCAGAAATCTTCTGGAGAAGTTTTCCAAAATACCCACACCTGAACACCTTCAGACCAAGAGAATCTCTGAGGCTTCAAGTCTAATGTTCTAAGGTTCATCTATCCTATAAAGTGGATTAAAAGTATACATGGGGGACTTCCCTGGTAGTCTAGTGGCTAAGACTCAGAGCTCCCAATGCAGAGGGGCCTGGGTTCAATCCCTGGTCAGGAAACTAGATCCCACATGATGTGACTAAGACTTGGCACAGTCAAAAAAAAAAAAAAGTATAAATGATGAGAGAGCCAGAGACTCCATGAGGCGGGCAGAGAGCGAAACATGAACCTTTGGGGGGGCGGGTGGAGGATGGGTCAGAGAAACCGAGTCCAGGCACAATAAGAGATCTTTAAGGCAGTATTTGGGAGACAGTAGTGGCCAGGGATTAATAGAAGCAAGCTCATACACCCAACAAGTATCTGAAGGGCAACTATGTTAGGCACTCTGTGTTAGGCACTTAGGCGTCCTGGGATCCTCATTCCATATAATGGGTGTGACCTACACAAACCCATAATTATAGTATAGCAATGATAAGCCCTATTTCAGAAGTTTGTACTAAGTGCGGGAGGAATACAGACAAGGGAGTGGCAAGTATATTAGCATTACTGGAGGTTGCTGGGAAAAGCTTCTTGGAAGAGGTACTATCCAGCTGTGTCTTAGAGTGCCATAAGCAGAGGGGACAGGGTTACAACCACTTCAGATAGAGAGAAGTGTGTGAATAAAGGCATAAAGGAACGCAGACTATTATAGCACCAGTGAAACTATGGCATGAGTGGAGCATGTGTTTCAGTGTGTTTGTGCACATGCTCACTCATGACCATCTGCATGTAGGAGAAGTTTGTTGGGAATTAAACTAGAAAGGTGGGCCAGAGACAGAATGTGAAGGCCCCTCCCCCAATTTTTCACTTTGAAAAGTTTCAAACTTATTTTTTTTTAAGTGTAGAGTAATACAACAAAAACTTGCATGAACTTTAGATTCACAGTTTTTACTATTCTGTGACATTTGCTGGACCTTTATCCATACACACATACCCTTTCTTCTTTTGCCAAATCATTTGAAGATATCAAAACATTTCACCCCTAAATACTTCAGCAGGTATCATCTAAGAACAAGAGCATCCTCCAGTATAACTACTGCTAAGAAGTTTGAATTTTGTCTCTCAGAGATTTCTAGACAGAGGAGGGATATGATCAGATGTGGGGTGTAGAAACATCTCTGGCAGCTTATATGACAACAGAGTTCATGAGAGGAGGAAAGTGCAGGAACTATTAAAAGATAGGAGGCCATGCCCAGGAAAGAAGAGATGATGAGGACTGACATGAAGCAAAAGAACAGAAGAGAGGATAAAATCCAGAGGTATTGGGGTGGAAAAGTAACAAGACAACTGAATGCAGAGGATGAGGCTGGAGTTGAGGACAACTCTAAGAATTCTAGCTTGGGCGACTGGATTGGTGGTGATGACATCAGAAGTGAGACAAGAAACACAAGAACAGGCAGACTGCCAGGTTCCTCTCCAGGGAATTCTCCAGGCCAGAGTACTGGAGTGGGTAGCCATTCCCTTCTCCAGGGGATCTTCCTGACCCAGGAATCCAACGAGGGTTTCCTGCGTTGCAGGCGGATTCTTTACCAGCCGAGCTATCAGGGAAACCCAACTAACACACAGCATTAGCGACCCCTAAAAGAGAGGTATGGAAAATGGCTTTAGCTGTGCCTGACAAACATGGCTCTAAGCAGTTTTATAACTGTGGTACAAAAGACAGTGGAGGCAAAAAAAAAAAAATGATGGGTTGGGGAGGTAAACCGTTCTGAAATGATAAGCTGAGTCGGGAGTACTTAGCATGAGGAGCACTTAAGAAGGTATTAGGGAAAGGCAGGACTCTGTCAGTGCACCGAGCTGGCCAGGGCTTTGAAAAATGGAATTTTCTAATGGAAAAATTCAAATACAAAAAATTCGAATTTTCAAAAAATGGTCACTTTTCTTCTACAGAAATTTCAGAAGGTAAACTGAAGATAAAAGAGTAGATATCAAATTCACTGACTCATTTATTTAGTCAAGAAACACTTACTGAATGCCTACTAAAGATAAAGCTCCATCGAGGCACTGTAGAAATACAAACAAGTAAGAATTAGACCTCAGGAAACTCACCATTTATAATTTCAAATACAGAAAGATTTATAACTTCTTTCAAGGGCCCTCCCTGAAGTGGGGTGAATCCAGTATGTCACTCAGAAGGTCAGGTACCTGAGCCATTAGACAAGCATCCTGGGCGTATACACCCAGGCATCCGATCAGTTAGAGAACTACCTAAAGGCACGTCCCTGGTGGTCCAGCGGCTAAGGCTCTGCACTCCCAAAACAGGGGTCTCACTTTCAACCCCTGGTCAGGGAGCTAGATCCCATGTGTTGCAACCAAGACCCAGTGAGGCCAAATAAATGTTAAAAAACACACCTAAGGTACTCTTGCTACCTATTAAGGCCTAAGGGTAAGAAACCTGTGTCGAGAAAGGAACTTATCCACTAGAGGTACATCTTCAGTTGGTCCCTGCTTAAACTCATGAGCTAATTCCAAAACAGAATTGCTCTGCCTTCTAAGAATTTAGCCTTCCCTCCCCTAATAACTACTAAGTATCCATTCCAACTGCTCAGAACATTTAGAAAACATTCAAAAGAACGATTGATATTGGAAAACAAACATGTATTCTTATTTTAAAGGCTTTGAGCCCAGGGAACTGCTCTGTATTTACACTCAACCATTCATATTATTGGCCACAAAAAAACTGTATCTTTAAAGTGGTCCTTGCCTTTTAAACAATACCTTTGGCACTGAGCTTTAACTCTGACCTAGAGATGCAAAGTATAACAAACTTTTTTACCTCATGGTAAAACAGAGGAGTTTGAATGAAGATTTTTGTGGAGGGGAGGGAGGACATGGCAATGGAAATACAGAAGCCTGGAAGGAAATTTCCAGAAAAACTAAAGTATAAGTAATTCTATTACCTTTTATAGACTCAAAACCCTTGCTGGTTTAGAGACATAAAGTACTTTGTGTATAAATTGTTTTTTTTTTTTAATCAAATAATTCCACTAGAAGATTGAGAAAGCATAAACAAAGAAAAAGGAAAACTGAGAATGGAGATAACTTCTCATTTCTTTCTCTTCCCACATTTAAGACTAATGAGTATATAAATATTCTCAGAATAAAAAGGATACCTCCCCACTCCACTTTTTCCAACATTTATAATGGGCTTTCAGAACCGTCTTCTTTCATCAGAAGAAGGCATACATTCAGCCAAGGAGCAATGACTAGCACTTTGGAGAGTACAAAGAAGGATACATGTGATCCCACCCCCCAGGAATTCACCCAGAGGTGGTCAATATACACGAATGACAGTGATGCAAAACAGAAGCAGTCAAGAGCCAGAAGAAGGGTATGCTGTTGTTCTGTCGTGTCCGACTCTTTGCGACGCCATGGGCTGCAGCACTCCAAGCTTCCCTGTCCTTCACCATCTCCCGGAGTCTGCTCAAACTCGTGTCCATTGAGTCAGTGATGCCATCCAACCATCTCGTCCTCAGTCGCTCCCTTCTCTTCCTGCCCGCAACCTTTCTCAGCATCAGGGTCTTTTCCAATGAAGGGTATAGGTAAATTAAAAAGGTACTCACAGCTAGGGGAAACCATGATTGGCTTCCAATTTGAAGTGGAGGGATGTGGAGGAATTGAGGCTGGCACGTTAGGGCAATCTAGTACACTCATACCGCGTGAGCAAAGACAAAACACAGGAAGAGCAAGACACGCAGCTTGGCTGCAGTGAAAAGTATGAGCGGCAACGACGGAATGTGATGTTCACTGCGTGCTTACTGTGTGCCAGGCACGCATGCTAGAGGTTTCTCATATTTAAGGCTCAAGAAGAGCTAGGGGAAATGAGTTTGGAAAGGTAGTCTGGAGTATGATCACAGAGGACCTTGCAAAGCAAAATGCTGGTTCTGAAAAGCAAAGTAGAATTTTACAAAGGAGTCCAGTTCAGCCCACAGCTCCTCTACCTCCTTCTAGGCCCTCTACGCCATCCCCCATCAAGCAGCTCTGCTAGAGCGAGAAGCAGGAGTGTGTGGTCACAGGAGGTTCATCCTAATCCCAGAAGGCTGCTAGCAAGAAATCACCTGAGGCAACGGTCCTCAGCAATGTTTCTTGTCCTCAGCAAGAAATGTTGCTGAGGGAACTGTCATGCCACGGACCACTGGTAGAGATAAATATGCAACTAGTTAACTAAAGCCCATCCCCACCCCCTCCACCTTGTCTCCACAGTTTGGAAAGCTTAAACCTGCTCATTGTAAGCCACAAGGTGGAGATGTCTGGCAGGACAGAACTGAGAGGAAGTCGTTTAGCCAGCCTAAGGTTACCATTAACACTTTGAGCCACTGCCTTGAGCTAATTTTTATGTTTGTTTTTTAAGTTTGGTTGAAATGTCACAAATGGAAAAATTAAGTAAAGCGCCCCTGGTTAGCCACAAGACTGGACACACCTGGCTGCAAACCCAGCAAAAGAAACTTACTTCATTAGTAGGAGAGGCAGAAAGTGAAATTTACATCTGAAATCTGCCTGCACCAGGAGAAAGCGCTGAGGCCAAAGGCGCTGTCTGTTTTTACAGCTGTGTCAAGTCTTAGCTCTCTACTCTTACCAACACTCAGGAGTGAGGCAAGGGCCCAAGGAAAAATGGTCTCCAACCTCTTCAGCTGCAACTCAGCTCACAAAGGTTTTTAAGAACCAGTTAATGAAATAAAACAAGACCAGATGAGGTGATATAATGAACTTTATTTCCACAGCTAATTTATATGTTTAAATCCCAAATAATGTTTTTTTTAAAGTGAGAACTCTCTAAATTATTGATGTGATTTTTGTAACCTCAAATTTAACACTTGCTTTTTATATACCAGCTTCACTGATGATATATGAGGCTGCTTTATTTTTCACAATAGTTGGGCTCCTAAACAGCTGGTAAAAAGCAAATTTTTGGAAAGTGAAAATTTTCCCACCAAATGAGACTGGAACTCTAATTCAAAGGACTTCTTGACCCAGATTTCTAACGTGTCATTAATTCACATTCTCAATCTTCCTTACACCAGTCCACTCAAGTAATGTAATGGCTCTAAGAATTCTTTGGCAGAAGAAAAATCACCACTACATTGATCAGTCTTATAAATTCTACTTTTTATATGAGTTTTCTTAAAGATGCCAAATAACACAGAAATAGATTTGCAAATTACCACCTTCACATCATAGATTTTCAAAGCTTGGAAAAGAAACTTGGAAACCACGTAGCCACCTGCCCCCACCTCCAAGTTTTTTTTTGTTTTTTTTTAAACCAACAAACTGAAGTAAGGGGAGGAGAAAAGATTTGCCAGCCAGGGTCAGAACCAGGCCAGACTGGGTCCCTCTGCCTGCTGCTTTTCTCCAGCCACATACCATTCTTGTCCAGCCTAATCTTCCCATTTCTTTAGGCTATACACACACCAAAGACTGAGGTCCCCTCTACACACACACAATCACACTCACAACTTAGAATTGGCTAATATATAACTGTCTTGCCTGTATAAAGGGTGTCTATTTATAGCATGACATTGGAAAGGGAGGAGCAAATCAGTTATAATGGAAATACAAGAATAGTAATTCCCCGACTCTTTCAAGTCTCCATTATTTTTAAATCATCATCTTTTATAGTCTTTGTAACTAAACCGGAGCTTGGCAATTCTCTCATGAAGACAAATTTAACAGTCTATACTTGGGGAGCATTATGGATCATCTAAAACCCTGCTATTAAAAGTGTGCTTGCTCCTTCCCCATCCTGCCCTACCAATGCTACTGGCATCACCTTGAAGATTTTTAAAAAAGCAGAGAGACTCTCTGGCCTCATCCCAAACCCACTGAATCAGAATCTGTATTTTAACAGGATCCCCAGGTGAACTGCAGGTACGTTAAAGTTTGAGAAATGCTGATCTAACACACTTCTCTCTAAGACAGCATAATATCAGAACAATTCAGACAGAAAAATGGTTGGATAAAATGGGGGCGGGGAGGAGGAAAGGCTAATTCCTGCAGGACTGCACAGATAGACTGAACCAGAGACTAACAGACCAAGTGTGATCTATCTGACAAATAATTTGGCCTTAAAACAATTTCAGAATAAATTTCAATTTATTCATTCATCCAACAAGTATTTATTCAACCACTGTTCACTGTGTAAACAAAAAACTGTGGATAAGATAGGTTTCCTGCCTTTATAAAGAAAGCATACAGTCAAGTAGAAGGGATATTATAAAGTAACATGGGAGAAGGTTCAAAGTGCTGAAAATTGTGATGGAGATAAATATACGTGTGTGTGTGCATGCGTGCTTAGCTGTTCAGTCACGTCTGACTCTTTGTGACTCCTCTGTCCATGGGATTTTTCAGGCATTGCAGGTGGATTCTTAGCCTGCTAAGCCATCAGGGAAGCCCCATTTATATGTAGATCCAAAAAGAAATTCATTTGGGGGTAGAAGCTGGGTAGAGTAAAAGGTTTCTGTGGTCTAGGAATCAGCAACCTATGGCTCATGAAGCTATTCAAGCTGGGGACAGCTATGGCCCACATGGTTCCAGTGATTCAACTCCCAGAAGAGTTTAGTCAACAGTTATAAGAAAACAGACTAACAGAACTACTGTGTAACTGCATGGCAGTCAGCAGAGACTTTAGCTGGCCAGGGGGGTATCACTGGTCGTCATTAAAAGGGATGATTTGAGACCACCAGCACTACGGTATGTTCACTGTGTACTGCCAGAGTTGGCTAGTAAGTACTTGAAGGAATGTGGGACACTCAGCAGGATGAATAGCTTAAAGGCTGTTGATCCCACTCTGCACAGCTAAACAGCAGTAAGGCATGACAGTGAGAAACATGAAGCAAAGAGTACCTTACAAAAACAGGGGAATACGGACTCCCCTGGATGATGATGATGACAGCAGCGGAAACTGTGAAATATACTACCATCTTTTTAGAATGAGTAGAAATGCTGATGGTCTGTTTTTCCAGAGAAAGTGTCAATGAAGCTCTCTAAAGGTGAACCCATGTCTCCTGTGCTTTCTGTATACCCAATGCCTTCAAAGACAAGAGAATCTGAAAATACCCTCAATCCAAATTCTCCAAAGGAAACCATCATTTCCATCATTTAGTCTCAAAGACTACAATTTTACACATAGATTTAGCACATGATACCACTAGACAATAACACAGGAAATGTGTGAAAATAATTACAGTAGATAAAAGTGAAAAAAGGGAGATCTCCCACTTAAATCCCATGCAGCAAGCAAAGATCTCCAAGACACATTGTTCAGTTTTAAAAAAAGAAAGTTGCAAGTAAGTACACAGAGAATGATACCATATATAATAAAATACATACACACAAAACCACAGAACTCTCCTCTGTAATGAAAGAAACCAGGTCACCCCATTGCATGACCCCGTCTGATGGTTTGGCTTTAGATACTCCCAAGTTGTGAGGCAATGACATGGGAAAAACCATAGGAACTATGATCTATTAAAACATGGTGTAGATACACAAAATACATAATATACACAAATGAAGAGATTGGTACTTATATAATCTATTGTATTCTAATGTTTTGGTTCTGGCTTTCTATTGTCATCATATTCTATGTTATACATACACTGTAGGTTCTCCTTTCTCAGGTTATTAAATATACTAATGGACCTTTTCAGTAGATACCTTGCCAAAGTATTCTAGGTTGTCAGCAATCAAGGAGCTTGTTTTTAAGTTCCTGAGGACAGTGCAGGCCTCCTGTCAGGATCTTTCTATCCAAACTAATTGTGAACTGAACAATGAACTGGTATCACAGGTACAGTATCCTAAAACTGGATTATTATTTGATTTCATCTATTCACCAAATCCATCCCTCCTATCACCATGATCTGCTTTTTAATAATCCCATCTCTGAACACAGGATGTCCTCACACTGACAAACCAGGATAATGTGCACAAACACAGAAAGTATCCAGAGCTTTTCAGAATCCACAGAGGCAAAAGTGAGTTGAGTTGAATTACCACTTGACATCAGAACTTCAACTCAAGTCAGGCAATCGCTCAATGGAGTTTTCCAAGACCAGAATCTGACAGTAGTCACTTACCCCCATGATTCTGCCACGCTGCTCAACATCCTCCCACATAAAATGAACTATGATACGACACATGTATTTCCCACTCCGGCCTTCCTGCTTCATTCGGACTAGACACATCCTGGGTGGAAAGAAGACATAAAGAGTCACTGGCTGTTGGCATTTTTCGTGTCACATGTTTCCACTGAAGGTCAGTTCATCTGAGAAATTTTATTGAAGGGCACAGAATCAAAATAATTAGAAGTGATTTTTTAAGTAAAAAACCTTTTACTGAGAGATAACATGGATACTGAAAAGTACAGGTATCTTAAGCATACAGCTTGATGAATCTTTACATATATACCCATGTAAGTACCACTCATGAAGACATAGATTATTACAGCACCTTGGATGACTCCCTCATACATGAAAAGGACCACTTTTAGCTGTTTAAAGATAAGTCTTAATCCTTCATTTTACTGATGAAAACAGGAGTTCTAAATAAGGAAAGTGATTTTCCAAATACCATAGAGTGTTCTATAAAGGTGGGGATAGTATTCTGCTGTCCAATATGAAGGCCACTAGCTACACATGGCTATTGAGCACTTTAAACAGGCTAGATCTCATACATGAAAAGGACCACTTTTAGCTGTTTAAAGATAAGTCTTAATCCTTCATTTTACTGATGAAAACAGGAGTTCTAAATAAGGAAAGTGATTTTCCAAATACCATAGAGTGTTCTATAAAGGTGGGGATAGTATTCTGCTGTCCAATATGAAGGCCACTAGCTACACATGGCTATTGAGCACTTTAAACAGGCTAGAAGGCAATGGCACCCCACCCCAGTACTCTTGCCTGGAAAATCCAATGGACGGAGTAGCCTGGTGGGCTGCAGTCCACGGGGTCGCTAACAGTCGGACAGACTGAGAGACTTCACTTTCACTTTTCTCTTTCATGCACTGGAGTAAGAAATGGCAACCCACTCCAGTATTCTTGCCTGGAGAATCCCAGGGACGGGGGAGCCTGGTGGGCTGCCGTCTATGGGGTCACACAGAGTCAGACACGACTGAAGTGACTTAGCAGCAGCAGCAGCAGTTCAAACTGAGATTTAGTATAAGTTTAAGATGTCAATGATTTAGTTCAAGAAAAAAAGAGTATAAATATCTCAAAATTTTTATATTGCTTACATGTTGAAATATTATCAGGTATACTGAGTTAAAGAAAACCCATTATTAAAATTAGTTTCATTTTTTCTTTTCACTTTTTAAAATGGAGCTACTAGCAACTTTTAAATTGTGTATGTGACCTGTATTATATTTCTGTTGGAGAGTACCTGTCTAGAAGAAGATCACAGAAAGTATTATGATTTCATCTGTATAATTATCAAATTGTTTCCCCATTTGAATTTACATTTCATTGATGGCAAACACGAAGTCTCAGTTGGTTTTTTTTTTTTAAATCACTGTATATCTAAGGCTTAAGTATAGTATGCACACAATATATATTTGCTGAATAAATAAATGAATAAAACATCTCAGGGCTAAGTTTAGGGCTCTTTCCCCTATACCACATTGCCTCTAATCAGTCCAGAATGTTCTCTGCTTAATACCTTACATAAGAATAGAAGAAAGCAAGCGTCAGTAGCTCAGTCATGTCCAACTCTTTCTGACCCCATGAACTGTGGCCCACCAGGCTCCTCTGTCCACGGAATTCTCTACGCAAGAATACTGCAGTGGGTTGCTATGCCCCTCTCCAATGGATCTTCCTGACCCAGGAATTGAACCTGGGTCTGCCACCTGCAGGCAGATTCTTTACTGTCTGAGACACGAGGGAAGCCCCATGAATGTAAGAATTATGTTTTATTAATAAATGTAATATTATATTTAATCAAATATAAGAATATAAGCAGGGTCACTAACTTTCCAAGCTAGTTCCTAATCTCACTCTTATGACCATATATAGTTCTATTATCTCTTGTTAAACATAACTAAGCAGCTACAATAAGACTACTCACCTAAAAGACAATTTCTATTACAATTATGGAGTATTTGATCTAAACTGACAATCCTATCTCCATACACAATTAATGCTCATTTAAACCTACTAGCAATAGTATGGAGAAGGCAATGGCATCCCACTCCAGTACTTTTGCCTGGAAAATCCCATGGACGGAGGAGTCTGGTAGGCTGCAGTCCTTGGGGTCGCTAGAGTCGGACACGACTGAGTGACTGCACTTTCACTTTTCACTTTCATGCATTGGAGAAGGAAATGGCAACCCACTCCAGTGTTCTCGCCTGGAGAATCCCAGGGATGGGGAAGCCTGGTGGGCTGCCATCTATGGGGTCGCACAGAGTCAGACACGACTGAACCGACTTAGCAGCAGCAGCAGCAATAGTATGGTCCAATGGAATTACTCCATCCTGGCCTGCCTCAACATCTCCATGAATGACTAAGATGGAGAAGAGAAAACAAACTTATCAGATTTGTAGATTGCAAGAAGTGGGGCAGGAAGACTAATATGTCAGATGACCTAACCATGAACCAAAAGTACTTAATAGACTCTTTCAATGGGTTGACTCTAATAGGGATAAATCTAAGATCCTGCACTTGGGCCTAAAAACACAGCTGTAGAGGTACAGGTGCGTCACTCCCATCTGGGTATGAGAAAGTCTCACAGGCTTATGATGACAGTATACATTCAAGGGAAGTCAAGAGGATAAGGTTGCCCGCCGCAATTAATGGGATTTTTAGATACAGTAATGCAAATATAATATCTTCATGTACAAAGTGAGATTTTTGTTCTGTTCAGCAGAGGTCAGACTCCACTTGGAATATGTCTACAGTTTTGAACATTATATTTTAAGAGACAAAAGGAAGCAAAGAATGATCAGAAGATATTTCACCTGGAGAAAACCAGGACAGTTGCCTTAAATATTACAGAAAAGTGATTAGACTGTCCAAAAGGTAGAATCAGAACCCATGGGTAGATCACAGAAGGAGAAAGAATTACTCAACATTGAATGCTGGAAGTAAAAACTTTCTAACAGGAGAGTTTCTGAAGATTCAAATAACAGAACGAATGACCTCAAAAAGTAGAGAATTCGCAACTTGGCTATCTATCTGACAGAAGTCTGACTACATGATCTTTAAAGTCCCTTGCGACCCTGGGATTTGCTGATGCTGTGATTCTAAATTTATAACTTCAGAACCCTGTTAAGCGCCTAAAAAGTAACATTTTGTGACAATTGAAACAGGTCAAGGAAAAAGGATGTGGCCACTTTATATGATATAGAGTATATTCCAAGGCAGAAACAAATCAGGGAAAGTTCAACAGTCCTTTTTTTCATAAGATTTTTCCTAAAGTTAACCAAATCTCTCATGTCAGCCTCTCCACCTGAAACGACGCTGTGCGTTTTGATGCTTAAGTGTTGTCAGAGGCCAATTCATCAACAGCAATAGTGAGGTAATGGAATTCATTTATATGAAAATTCTGTAGTTTGTTAATACACCTGCCCTCTGAGGTTTAAAAGGCACAGATTTTCTCAGATCATAAACTTACTAACTGTATCAACACGGGGTGAAGTGTTTTTTGTTCCAGAGCAGTTTGTTCTATAGCCTTTACAGATAACAGTCAAATGGTTATCTGGGTTGAAAAAGTAAAGCAAACTAAAGATGGTTTCAAGATGCTGGCTGACATTTAATTCACTCAGTGAACATAAACTGAGTTTCTACTGTGTGGAGATTAAAGTGATGGTTAACAAGAGCCCAGCTTCCAAGGACCAAGAGCTCTAACAGAGAACTTAGTAAGTGTCCCAAAAGGAACACAAAGTGCCATGGGCTGTGAGAGGATTATTTGTGGCTGAGTGGGGTCAGAGAAAACTTCATGGAAAATGAAACACTGTATATTCATTGCAGCACTGTTTACAACAGCCAAGACAGGAAGCAACCTAAATGTCCATTGACAAAAGAATGGTTAAAGACGATGTGGTGTATATATATATAATGGAATATTACTCAACCATTAAAAAGAGTGAAATAATGCCATTTGCAGCAACATGGATGGACCTAAAGACTGTCATCATACTAACTGAAGTCAGACAGAGGAAGAGAAACATTGTATGGCATTCCTTATATGTAGAATCTAAAAAAATGATACAAATGAACTTACATAATGGAAAGAGACTCACAGACTTAGAGAAGGAACTTACGGTTGCTGGGGGGAGAGATGGAGAGAAGGGATAGTTAGGCAGTATGGGATGGACATGTACACACTGCTATATTTAAAATGGATAACCAACAAGGACCTACTGTATAGTACATGGAACTCTGCTCAGTGTTATGTGGCAGCCTAAATGGGAAGGGGAAGCTGTGGGGGGAATGGATACATGTATAGGTATGACTGAGTCCCTTTGCTGTTCACCTGAAACTATCACAACATTGTTAATCAGCTATATCCCACTATAAAATAAAAAGTTAAAAAAAAAAAAAAGAAAGAAAATGAAACTCTGCACCTGGGGCTTGGAAAGGTGAGCTGAAGTTGGACAGGTAAAAGATTAATAAGATCATTTCTAGCAGGTAGAACATCATGAGCAAAAACAGGGCCATGGAAAGCTCAGCACTTGTAAGGAAACAATACCTAAATTTTGTGGAAGGACAAGTATAGGAAACAGAAAAATATGCCAGAAAGGTCATGAAGGGCTTTGAAATGTCAGGCTAAACAGTCTGGGCTTTACCAAGTAGACAAAGGAGAGCCACTGAGCGTTTTTCAGGAAGAAGGGGCATAGTAAGATTAGCACCTTGGCTTTAAGAACAGATGAGTCTCTCAAAAGTTAACCCTTTCTTCCCAGCTGGAAATCCTTTCTTTCCAAGCCTGGAAAATGACAAGAATGTTTACTTCAGGAGAACTATGGTATTCACAACAGTCTGATGTAGAAATTTCAGCCAAAAGTATACCTGTCTTTTGAGAGAAATGCAACAGCAAAGTTTGCTGCAACCTCCACCTAGTTTTGCTGATAACTAAGAGTTTAAAAAATATAGATTCAAGCATGGTAAATGGAAGAAGGGCAAATTCTAATTACTCCTAAAACACTGAACCTAACTAATTCAGTAGACAATTGATGACAATTTGAAAACACTATCAAATATAGTTCTACAGTAAATTTCAGCACACATAGTTACAAAAATAAAACAAGCAGTCTTCTCATCAACAGGAAATGTGCTGAAGATAACCATGAGTTCTACTGGGAAATTAGGATTCTAATCCAAAGGGCTGTCCACTCATCCACCATCACCAAATTCAGCTGACTAAAGGTGCAACTTATTTTTGCCCCGAATTTATGAATCAAATTCTCTAGATAGATAAGGACAGAAAAGTTGTCTTGTTATGAAGAACCTTTTTGTTTGTCCTCTTCAAGGAAAAAGCACAGTTGAAGGCTGGGGCCCACAACTTAGACAAGTCAGCTGCGTGGAATGTTCAGACCAAGATGAAGGTCAATTCTTAGGACACTTAACCTTGAAGCTTACACATTCAATCTACTCCTTTCTTTGTTTAGTAACTGTTTTGAATAGATAATACATGCACATGTTAAAAACAAACAAACATAAGTTCCGTCCCAACCTATATCCCCTAACCACCAAGTTCCTTTCTAACTAAGGCAACCAAAGTTAGCATCTTCTTAAGAAACCTTCCAGCTGTAATCTATACACACACAAGCTTATGTGTATATGTACTCTTTTTACATAAATAGTAGCTTCCCTTTTCTCTCCATTTTCCACAGTGACAGCATTCTCTACATACTTTTCTAATATTGAAAAAACAATCTGTTACAGAAGGATAGAGGTGAAGATATCTCAACTCCAACTCTATGTTTCATCCACAGACACTACAGTTATCCCAGTGAAACTCATTAGGATAATAGTGCTGTGGTCATTTACTCAGCAATTATCAGGCTAACATCTGATCTAGGCTGAATTCAGTTTATCTGGCAACTTTTTCCTATTCTAATATGACTAAGAAATAGGAAGAAAGCAAAAAAAAAAAAATCCTTTAATGGCAAAAATGGACAAATGCTATAATTAAGAGCTAACGCCAGCATATGCCACGCACTGTGCTAAGTGATTCAGATACATTATTTCATTTAATCTTTGTAACAACTGTAATAAGAGACTGGTATTCTTCTGTCCCCACTTAATAGTTGAGGAAACTGAGTCTCAGAGAAAAGTAACTTGCCCAGAGTGACAAAACTAATTGTCAAAACTAAGATCTGAACCCTGATTATCTGATCCCAGAGTTACACTGTTTTTCTGCCTTTTTAATGATTAGAACAAACCTTCCAGAATCCATTTCCTCTGTTTTTCATTTAATCCTCACAAGGGCAATAATTTAAGTTTCAAAACTAGCATCATATTAGAAATAAAACACCACAAGGGGAAAGACTGGCTGCTGCTGCTAAGTCGCTTCAGTCGTGTCCAACTCTGTGCGACCCCACAGACAGCAGCCCACCAGGCTCCCCCGTCCCTGGGATTCTCCAGGCAGGAACACTGGAGTGGGTTGCCATTTCCTTCTCCAATGCATGAAAGAGAAAAGTGAAAGTGAAGTCGCTCAGTCATGTCTGACTCTAGCGACCCCATGGACTGCAGCCTACCAGGCTCCTCCATCCATGGGATTTAGGCAAGAGTACCGGAGTGGGTTGCCATTGCCTTCTCCGCTAACCCGAGGCAAACATACCTACAACAGCAAACAGGAACTCCTGGCAGCCTAAAAGAACCTAAAAATGTATTTAGAACAAACACAACAGCAGTTCAACAAGGAAGGTATAGCTACCCAGTTCAAGTTAAAAGGCAGCCTAGCAAAATAGTTATCAGGACCTCCTGAATGATTAAGAGGTTAAAGTATGTTGGAAGGTAAGAAGAAAATAAGTAAAATAAGTTCAAAATGGTAAACAAGAACAAAAAAGGATCTGATGGACATGGTACCCGCTACCAAACAAAGCCAACCATGTCATAGGCTCTGTCTGTACAACAGTAATGTTTGAGTCATTAGGTCAACTATTCCACAATTGAGAATAGTAGGTTTAAATAAAAGATCAGGACAGCTTTACTTCAATCTATATCATGGATGCATTCCTCGTAATAAAGCTTAAATGTTGAGAGGTCAAATTACATTTTGCTACTGATTAAACGTCATAATTTCAGAGCCGTTCTGGAGGGGGAGGGGAGACTCAACACTAAAACACAGTAAAAACTGCCCTTAAGAATGCAATAGACACTTTAAAAAGTGACAGATTCCGTTCAAACCTAAAACTGCCCCCCAAAATAGTCTTTTTAAAAAATCATTATTTTTTTTTAATTCTTTTTAAAAAGAAACAATCTCGTAATCTTTATATTCCTGTGTTAAATAATTTAATCACTTCATTCAACAAGTATTTACAAAGTACCTAACTCTGAGTAAAGATTTAATCTATGCATAAACTACTCTCTGTTTAGGAGCGATTCCAGTTACCCCTCCCAAGTTTGATGATGTTCTTAAACCCACAATTTATTATTGAGGTTTTAAGCTTCACAGTACTATCCTTGTCTCTCAGTGACTCCAGTGCCTCATAAATAATACTGATCTCTTTTACATATAAGGAAAGCAAATAACCCAGCTAGCAAAGTAAAGGGGAAAAAAAAAAGAGTGTTCAAGCCCTAGTCTGACGGTTCTCTAATATCTCTAAAAGATGGGTTGTTGTTACTGTTTGTTCACTAAGTCAAAAAGACAGGGTGGTGGGGTGGACCTCACTCACTAGTGAGTCTCAAAACATAAAGAGCTAAGATGTAAATTTTGCCTGATGGCAAACAGTAATGATGATTATTACCATTTATTAAGTCCTCTGAGACTTGTCACTGTAAGACACCTTTGCATTCACTGTCTCACAATGTACCTAGTATAACTGGCCATCTACCTAGTATAACTCTCCCCATCTCCCAGGAAAGAAAACTGATACTCTGAGGAGGTGAAAGTTAAGGTTGCTCAGTGGAGGAGAGGGGAGCTGGAGTGAGGCCTGAGCTCTCTGTCGCTCCCTCCAGCCACAGTGCCTCCTAGGGCAGCGTCAGTGCTGACTGCTCCCACAGCCTGGGACAGCACAGCTCCAAGGGCCCCCTCCTGCTAGATCAGACCCAGAGGAAGACAACAGCACTGCCTGGAGAGTTCAAAGGAAGGAGGGTTTCCTCGCCACACTTTCCTCCTCTGCCTAATCTGGGAGGGAAGAATTCTTGTTATTCCTGACGCTGACCTCCTGCCATGTCCTGGCAGCTCCAGCATCCTGTCTTGCTTGCTCTGTTTGGGCCTCCTGACAATGCCAGTTGTGTTCTGGCCTTGTTTCTCCCTCATGGTAGTTTATAAGCTGCTCAAAGAGGATCTGATTTTGAATTCAATGAAGATTAGTGGGCACTTGGGCGGGTTTGTCACTCTGGCTGCTAGGAAGGAATCCCAAAGGGACTTTCACGTAGCCTGTCTCCCCGACTCCGCCACCAGTCGAGGCCAAGAAAACAGGGCTTACACGGCCACACTCAAGCCTCCGCAGTGCGCTAATGAATGAGTTTATTTATTAGTGAGCTGGCACGCTGGCCCTTTCCTGGGGCTGTGTGCATGGCTATCTCCACCTGGTTTCCTAAATTCCCTCCCCACCAAGCCTACCCTTTATGTGGGGAGCATGGGGGCCAGATGACAGTCTGTAGGCAGACAGACAAGTGGGGCGAGGCATTTCCTGAAGCCATCTCACCTGACAGAGAACCTCCTCTAAGAGCTACACCTGGCCTGCGGCCTGCCTGTCAGATCCACTGTAAAGAACAAGCTCCTGGGTAGCAGGTACCAATGTGCGGAGGTTATGCAATGTTGCTAAAATGATGCTGCCTAGGCCTTTCCTTTGGGCAAAAAGCTACATGTGTGGGTGTTTGAACAGAGTGACTCTGACTGGGGGAGGCAGAGAGAGGATGTGCACATGGCAGGGCTCCCCATATATAGCAGGTCTGGAGCTGCTGGAATCCAGCATGAGCTCGA
This sequence comes from Oreotragus oreotragus, assembly GCA_006410675.1. NCBI lineage: Eukaryota > Metazoa > Chordata > Mammalia > Artiodactyla > Bovidae > Oreotragus > Oreotragus oreotragus. Next base: position 114,387 of record SJYX01021682.1, read on the forward strand.
AAGCCCTACAGCTACATCAAAACTGCTGTGGTGGTTTTAAAGAGCCCTCTTGCAAAGGCCGGGAGTGCCTGCCAGGGCAGTTCTCTGGCTGGACTGAGACTGGAACTAGTCTGTTTTCCAACCTGTTCCACCTCCACACTTTACTTCTTTCTCTTCTTCCCCAGAGGCTTCTTCCCTTAGGCTTATAAAAATTTTCCAGTATTCCCCCAACTTAAAATAAAAAGCAAATAACAAAATGCTGCCCCTCTTCTTCCTGCTTTCTGCCTCTAATGACCATCCTCTCTTCTTTCTTTCTCACTTGGAACATCTTACAATTGATTCTTCCTCTCCTAATAATTTCTCAAGACTCCATGTGCTTTAGGTCTAGACCCCAGAAGTCTCCTTTGACTATCCCAGGCTGCCCCACTGCCCCAAGCTCCCATAAGATCGGTATGTCTATCAACAAACAGATCCTATCAAACACAGCACCTGGCACCCTATACGATTTCCAGGTTTACTTGCTGCCTCTCTCAGGACACAGATAGTGAGTGCTAAGAAACACAGTTTCAGAGGGTTGGTGGTCAGTGCTCTGCAGCTCAAATTCAGGACAAGAGACTCCCATCCCATGACTACCAAAAGGGGACAGGCAGACAGGAAGCATAGTGTTGCACAAAGAGCAATTCACACAGTCAGTTTTGGATCTGAGTCTCAAATCTTCCATTACTGATAAAGAAGCCTGTGACAAATCCTTAAAAACGGCCAAAATCATCTCCCCATTTGTAAAAAGAGGAAGCTGGACTAGATCTGTGGTTTTTAAACTGTGCTCTGAGTTTCTATGGAACTACGTAAGAGTCCTCTACCACTGGGCATGCGGCAAACACCTGAAGTGAGCAGCCCATTCCCACTTCTTCAGCTTGAGCAGCGGTCCTTTTATCTATTCATACACTGCGGATGAGCATAAAACCTCATCTGTGAAAAGGGCTCTCCTGGTAACATGACTGAGAACAGTGAGGCCCTTTTGCCCGTAATGGCTTTTCATTCACTCTTTGACTTGCTAACTTCCATTCCTCATTCAGGTGTCAGTCTAAATGCCATCTCTTCAACAAAGCCCTTCCTGAGTGACCCACCCACCTCCAACTAAATTCTGGATCCCTCTTCTTCCACAGAGCCCTATCGCTGACTCCCATAGCATCCATCCCAGTTCTATTTTATTAATGATTTGTTTAACGTGTCTCTCCCACACCCTTAGCCCCATGAGTGAAAAAAAGTGAAGTTGCTCAGTCGTGTCCAACTCTTTGCAACGCCGTGGACTGTAGCCCACCAGGCTTCTCTGTCCATGGGATTCTCCAGGCAAGAATACTGGAGTGGGTTGCCATTTCCTTCTCCAGGGGATCTTCCCGACCCAGGGATCGAACCCAGGTCTCCCGCATTGCAGGCAGACACTTTAACCTCTGAGCCACAAGGAACAAATCTGCTGCATATAGTAAGTTCAATTAGAAAATAAATGCTGTAATTTTACGGATTTATGTTTAAGAATATGCAGGTACTGGGACTGCCCTGGTGGTCCAGTGGTTAAGACTCTGCACTTCCAATCAAGGGAGTATAATAGGTACAAGCCTTGGCTAAGGAACCATCGCACATGTCATGCAGCCAAAAAAATAAATAAAATAAATAATAAAATAGTCTTAAAAAAAGAATAAGCAAATACTTATATCAGTTATAAATAGTAATGGCATTCTCTAAGTCAGAATACTGGAGTGGGTAGCCTTTCCCTTCTCCAGGGGATCTTCCCAACCCAGGGATCGAGCCCAGGTTTCCTGCACTGCAGGCAGATTCTTTACCAGCTGAGCCACACAGGAAGCCAAAGAATACTGGAGTGGGTAGCCTATCCCTTCTCCAGCGGATTTTCCCAACCCAGGAATTGAACCCGGGTCTCCTGCGCCGAAGGTGGATTCTTTACCAACTGAGCTATTGGGGAAGCCCCTATAAATAGTATTAATATTAGATATTACTAGTACTAATTAGTACTAATTATTTAATTAGCTACTTTGATAGTTTCCGTTACCAGTGAGGAAAGGAACTTAACACTCTGCATTAGTCAGACCCATATTTGAATTTCCTCTCCACCATGTACTAATTAGTTCTGTGGGCAAGCTCTCTGACTTGTCTGTCTCTGAGCCCTCATATGTAATAGGAATAAAGTAGTTATAAAAATGTGTGAGACAATATATGTAAATAAATTTTAAAACAATATTGTAAAAGACCTAATAGTTACTGTATCTATGATATACCTGACTTTGATAATTTTAAAAAATACAATCTGTATTTTCCTCTCCACCCCACCTCCATCCTAGGCATATTCTAATTTTATTTGTTCCACTTCTTTTTTTTTTGGCTTGCAGGATCTTAGTTCCCTGACCAGGGATTGAACTGGGGCCCCCTGCAGTGGAAGGTTGGAGTCCTAACCATTGAATCATCAGTGAATTCCCCATTTCCTTTTCATGACAAATTTTAAAATCAGGGTCTCTACAAATCTATTAATATTTTGAACACTAAGATGAACTCCATCTATATACATCTCACCACCCAGGGAAACTTAAGTAGGAGTAGAGCTTTGTCTCTCGTCTATGACCAACAGGCAGTGGCTAGGACCCTTCCAATTGCCACAGGAGCCAACAGAGATTTCGGGCCACAGATTTTATTAAATCAACATCTATCATTGTGAACTCAAGTAAGATATGGGCCTGGGGGAAAAAAGTATCTCATTTTTCCAAAAGAATAATAAAACTAATTCTTGCTCTCAATAAATTCACCATCCACAAAGAAAATAGACTATATTATGATAAAATTTTAAAATGTCATGTGATAAGTGCTATAATAGAAGTGTCCAAAAGACTAAGGGAACTCAGAAGAGGAACTAACTCTGCCTTTGAAGGGAAGGGTAGGCTTCAAAAAAGAGATGATATCTGAGTTGGCTATTGAATGAAACAGGAGTTTGTCAGGTGGAGAGGAAGGAGAAGGGCTTTCTAGGCGAAGAAAGGNTTTTTTTTTTTTCTTTCTAGATTAAATCTGTTTATTGAAACATATTGTTCGGATCCTGAGTGGCCTAACTGGAGCCCACACGGAACTATGGAGGACTATGAGATTTAGCCTGAACATTTGTCTTCCGGAAAGTTGATTTAGTATTCCATTCCTCTGTCATGGCTAATTCATGCAGAAAGTTAATATTTAATATTTACATAGTATTTTACTGCTCAGCAGTCATCATGCCCCAAATATGTATTTGTTCTCAGTTCACAAGCTCACCTATTGATCAGTTCAATAAGGACCCCGAGGCTTTTCCAATAGCCACCAATGGGGAAATATTTCCTTGGCATGAGCTAAGGCTCCCCACTGTGGTCATTCCCCTCCACTATGACCTTCTCATTCACCCAAATCTCACCTCCCTGGACTTTGTTGCATCTGAGAAGATCGAAGTCTTGGTTCGAGATGCTACCCAGTTCATCATCTTGCACAGCAAAGATTTTGAAATCTTAAATGCCTCTCTTCAGTCAGAGGAGGATGTGAGATACAGGAAACCGGGGGAAAGCCTACCTGTTTTGAGTTATCCTGCTCATCAGCAAATTGCCCTGCTGGTTCCAGAGAAACTTAGGGCTGACCTGAGATACTCCGTGGCTATTGACTTCCAGGCCAAGCTAGCTGATGGTTTTGAAGGCTTTTATAAAAGCACGTACAGAACTCTTGGTGGCGAAACAAGGTAAGAGGCAGCTCCAATTGTCCACCGTCTTTTGTAATACTTTCCTCATGGGTTATGTCTCTACGGGGAGCAGGCTTCAGTAGCCATTTACGAAAAGTCAAAAAATACCTGGAAAACTCAGAAGGAGAAGCTCTGCCATTCCTAAAGTAAGTCACAATAAAGATGAAACGATAGAACGCAGAGGCACAAATTGCTAGAGGAAAAATAACCAAGAGGAGAGGCCAGTATTTGACTATGACAAGACTGACATGCTTATCTGCTAAGGGAAATGATCCGTGCAGAGAGAGCTAAAGTGTGGAAGGCTTCTCAAAGAGGGTGAGCCTTGATCTGAGACCAGAAGGAAATGTGCGTAAGATTTGGGTTGGGAGGGAGGAAGTGAGATCATGTACTTTGCCCAGAAACAGCATAACTCAGATCCAGGAGGCAGGAACAAGTCAGTTTGGAGAACTGAGAAATACAGTCTATTCCATCAGCTTATACTGAACACATGCTGTGTGCCAGGCACCATTCCAGGCACTGAGTGTATAGTAGTGAGATACAGACGAGGAGTTCAGAATAATCTAGCCAAATGGTCAGAGAAGTTCTTGCTGTGGAGGAAGTATACTTAAACTGAGATCTGAACTTTTTTTCTTTTAAGGAGACAATCCTGAAGACACCTAAGTGCACAGCATTCCCAGGAAAGGCATCAGCAAGTGCAAAGTCTGTAAGGCAGGAGTAATTGAGAGATGAAGGCCAGCATGAGTGAGGGAGAGATGCAGAGGAGAGAGAGGTCAGATCGTGCAGAGACTTAGAGCCTCTTGTGTTAGGCTTTGACTCAGGGACCGTGGGAAGTCACTGGAGAGTTCTGATGTGATGTATGCTTCATAAAGATAACATGTATGTTGATGGTACATTATAGAGAGGAAAAGGTAGAAGCAAACTGGTCTTTCAGGAGGTCGTTGCAGGTGTTCTTGTTCGGGTCAGAAAGGATGCTGGTTTGGGCTGGCTGGTAGTGCTTCTTATGAAATGATTGAATTCGGCGTTTGTTCCAAAGAAGGGTAAAACAGAATTTGCTGACACTGGTTATATAAGGCAAGAGGAATCAAGGATGCTTCACAGGGAGGGATGACTGACTTGGCTGTCCAGGGCCAGGGTCCATCTCAGGGGTGAAAAGGAATCTGGTTTTGGTGTTCTCCTCTTTTTTTTCAATTGCCAATTTGAGAACCCCCAGTACAATGGTTTTGGCAGACAGGGGGAAGGGGGTGTCTTTCTCATGCAACAAGAAATCCAAAAGCAGAGCCTCCCAGGTTTTCTCAAGTTTACTAATATTATCCAAGACCTAGACTCCTTTTAACTTTCTGCTTAGCCATCTTTGGTAGATGACGTTCCTCTTAATACAAGATGATTCTTGAACCTCTAGGCTTCAAGTTCACATTCCAGGCAGGAAAACAGGGAAATGGGAAAGAGAAAAATGCTAAAAGAAACACTCCAGTCGAGTCTGACACCTTTTCCCAAGCTTTCTCATTCAATAATTTCAACTAGATCAGAACGAGTCATGTGCTCACCAAGCTGCAAGAGAATCTAGAGAAATGATTCTTTTATCCAGAGGCATTGCCTTCCTGAACAAAATCAGGATTCTGCTGAAACTGAAGAAGGGGAATGGGTATTGATAGGTGATTTTAGCAGCTCAGTGCCTCCTGCCACAGTGTCTCCTCTCCCCTTCCCCACCCCAGGGGCTCACTGCCCTCTGGGACTCACGCATGTACCCCACAGCCCCCATCACTCCACTGAGGACAGCATTTCCGCAGCCCATTCTTTCCCTCCCCTCGGGAATGTGTTCCCCTCATTGTGTCCTCAGTTCTCAGAGGCCTGTTCTCAGGTCTGGCACAGTATTGGACAGGAAAATTATCAACTCCTCACTGAGGCGCCACAGGGCTAGTGATGATTTATTTCACTTTCTCAACTGACAAAACCTTCACTTAAAGGAAATACATTTTAAGGATATCATTTAGGGAGACGAGGGAGACCAGTTCAGTTCAGTTCAGTCGCTCAGTCATGTCCGACTTTGTGACCCCATGGACTGCAGCACGCCACGCCTCCCTGTCCATCACCAACTCCCGGAGTTTACCCAAACTCAGGTCCATTGAGTCGGTGATGTCATCCAACCATTTCATCCTCTGTCATCCCCTTTTCCTCCCGCCTTCAATCTTTCCCAGCATCAGGGTCTTTTCCAGTGAGTCAGCTCTTCACAGGAGGTGGCCAAAGTATTGGAGTTTCAGTTTCAACATCAGTCCTTCCAATGAACACTCAGGACTGGTCTCCCCTAGGATGGACTGGTTGGATCTCCTTGCAGTCCAAGGGACTCTCAAGAGTCTTCTCCAACACCATGGTTCAAAAGCATCAATTCTTTGGCACTCAGCCTTCTTTATAGTCCAACTCTCACATCCATACATGACTACTGGAAAAACCATAATCTTGGCTAGAGAGACCTTTGTTGGCAGAGAGGGTAGTTTTTTAGAGTAGCAGCTTGAAAAGTAACTACTTTCCAGCATGTCTCTCATAATTAACTGAAGGCTATTTCCAACTCGTCCTATGATTAATTTGTCAGCTCACTCCATACTCAGGGCAAGTAGGTCTTAACGTGTAGGATGATTTGCGGGGCAATGTCAATGGAATTTCATGACCGCTCTGTCTCTCTTTTTCTTATTTACACACACGTGTGCACACACACAAGTTAAAATGCAAAAATAATTCAGTCGACAATAATTCTTTGAGAAGCAGGAAGTCACTAATTTACATGCAGCACTAAAATAATTAATTGTGTAAATAGCAAAAAAAAAAAACTTTTGACTCTCAGTGTTAGACTTTCTAAACCAAAATTTCACATTAATAAAACTTATTCCAGGTACTTGGGATTCCTTTAAATGTATAGGACCTGCTACCAAATCCAAGTAACATCAAGGCCCCAGATAAGACAGCTAGATCCCTAGCCTCACTTTTCTGGTCTGAAGTAGGGAATTAAACTGAGGCAAAAATTATCCTAGCAGCTCCTCTTTATTCCCCTCCTGGTCCTTCCTCACCCTTTCTCTGTCCCTTGAGATTTTCTATTCTGCCTTCCTCCTCCAGTGGAAGTATGCTCTCTAGGTTTGCTTCCTAATTAAAGTCTTCAGGTCCAAAGAGTAAATTTGTAATTGTACCATTTCAAACATCTTCAAGGTGATGGGGTATAGAGGTTTGCCAGGATATCTACCTACATGTTATAGTCTGAAAACTGGAGCTGCTTTGCTTGCAAGTAGAGAGAGCGACAAATGTCTAAGCGGAGCTTGGGTCCTCCAGGAAGAACCTTAGCCCAGCTCCTGCCTCCAGTAGGAGGAAAGTTGAAGATGTAGTTTCCATTCAGAGCTGCCCAGGGGTGAAGCTAAAGTTGGCACCTGGCCTGACTTCTTCCTCTTCCCTGTCCTGCTTCCTCTGCTTCTTGTTGGCAGCTGCTGCTGCTGCTTCTAAGTCACTTCAGTCGTGTCCGACTCTGTGTGACCCCATAGACAGCAGTCCACCAGGCTCCCCGTTGTTGGCAGCATGCTCTCGTAAATCAGCGTCTGCTTCCTGGGAACACAACCTAAGACATCACTCATCTCACAAATATGCAAAGCACTGACTGAGACCTTCTCAGGCTTATTGATGATACTAAACTACTAACTTCTAGTCAATTTTGAAGTCAAATGGGGCATATCTGTTGAGAGGGTAACAGGCAGGAAGGTCAGGGGTCTCCAAATGGAGGAAATAGGCTTCAAGTGTCAGACATTTTTTTTTAATCTCTCTCTTAAGCAGCAAGAGGAAACAAACTACAAGTGTTAGGTTTTTTTTTTCCCTTCCCTATACAAATTTAAAAAGAGGTTTCTTTTAAAATTTTGTGTTGCCATAATGACACCTGGTTCCACCTGAACTTAACTTTTCTCACACCTTGAGCTAGCCAATGCATTTTTCTTAAGGAAATGTTTTTCTTAAGCTGTGTTAATGAACTATGTATTTACCCTAGCCTCTGTCTTCAAATTGGTTGTACCTAAGACTCAGAACCAACTTGACAAACCAGTTAAGTTTTACTCATACAATTGCTCTCCTAATGTATGTCAATGAAACCATGTATTTGCTTGGAAACCTGCCTTTCAAGCTTTCATGGCCTGGGATGACTCACCTTGTGCCAATGTTATCTCAAAATGCATGCTGTGGGTGAGGGGCCTGGTGTCACTCTGAGTTTCGACACGTTTCCTTTCCCTAATTAGCAGACTGCTAGTAGCCTGGTGGCCTGCCGTCTATGGGATTGCACAGAGTTGAACACAACTAAAGCGACTTAGCTGCAGCAGCAGCAATAGCTATATAACATCCAGCTAAAGACTAGCAGGGGGGCACTCTTTCTGCCCTCTTCTGATGTCTATGTAGGAAGCTTTCTCTATCTCTTTTACACTTTAATAAAACTTTATTACACAAAAACTCTGAGCATTCAAGCCTTGTCGCTGGCCCCAGCTTGAATTCCTCTCCTCCAGAAGCCAAGCATCCCAGCGTTTTTCACGGCTCAGCAACAACCTTTCACTATCTCAGCCATTTGTCAATAATAGGTAAAGATCCTAGTAAAGTCACCTAAGTTCTCAGACCCTCAGTATCCTTATCTGCCATAAATATGAAGACAATCATGTAAATAGAGTGCCCGGCACAATGCGTTGTGATGACTGGCAGCTGCTAAACAAATTTTACCTTCATTTTCTTCAAAAACTAAGAGTCACTAAGGTTATAGTTTGAGAAATCAAACATATCACTTCCAGGTTTGATAAGCTGTGTTCTGAAGATAAAATTCTTTCCCGTTCTTTTATGATTTCGCTTGTGTATTCTGACCGGGATGTACTTCTTTCCATAGAACGATTGCAGTAACGGATTTTGAGCCAACCGAGGCACGGATGGCTTTCCCTTGCTTTGATGAACCGTTGTTCAAAGCCAACTTTTCAATCAAGATAAGAAGAGAGAGCAGACATATTGCCCTCTCCAACATGCCAAAGGTATTGCCACTTTCAGAAACTGTGGGAAATTGTTCTCAAAATGAACTTGGTTTTTGTTGTGTTTTAATATTTGCTTTTTTTTTGCAGAACTTAAGCCATTAAATTGTTCTTACTCCATCTACATATTGCACAATAACTCCATTCCGTCTATATTTTAAAATCATTCTGATTGAGCATTGTTACATAAGAAACTTTTTGTTTTAAAGAAAGTGATTTATATTTCACTTGCGTTTATATGGAAGCAGTGTTCTTTTAAATCAGTGTTACTTGGCCAGCGATGAAATTCAGAATCACCCAGAACAGCACTTCTCAAACTTTAATGTTCAGATGAATCATCTGAAGATCTTGTTAAAATTCAGGTTCTGATTCAGTTGGCCTTGCTGTGAGGCTCAAAATTCTGCCTTTTTATTAATAGCAAGCTCCCAGGTGGTACCACTGCTGCTGATCCAGGCACCACATTTGGAGTAGTAAGGATCTAGAGAATGCTCCATTGGCCCATCCTGCAAATTCTGATCTAGGAGTCTGTGATAGAACTTAGAAATCTTTTTAAGTTCCATGAGTAGTCCTTAAAATTATTTATGAAAATTATTTGAAAATCATATGAAAAGCTACAAACTTTTTAATTGAAAGAGACCTCTGAACACTTTTATTTGGCTCACATTTATGCTCAAAATGCAGAGACTCTGAATGACACAGTAGACCCTTGAGTCTTATTTGATATTTCCTCACTAATGATGTACTTGCCTTTTTTTGCCGTTGAATGAAATGTAAAATATTTCTCCATTGCTACCTAGAAAGTTGGATAAAAATAGAGGCCCTCCTGACAGTGCTTCAGGAGGGTGAGCTCAGAAGCAACCATATCATCATAACCCAGCCAGTGACTCCAGCCCATTTTCCTCTCTGCCCTCTTCGGTGACTGTCTTCTGTGGATAAAGTAGGAAATGAGTCCATAAGTTAGAAACTGAATTTCCCCCAGATTTCTGTTTAACACTGGAAAAGTTTTTGCTTTGAAATGTTTGCAGAGCAGATCAAGGGGGAAAGTAACATACGCCACATGACATATATCCCACCGTTTTTTTCATGATCGTGCAGACAGCAATTTAATTAGCCTACTCCCTTTCAGGTAAAAAGGATTTGCTGCTTAACTCCAAGTCTTCTTTTTAATGGAATGTCCATTTAAGGGCCATTCAGTCTGTTTCCTGACAGCTTTTTATTACTATAATTTTTCACATGAATCATCATGGAGGATAAAATAAAAATACAAATAGTAATGCCTTTTAATTAAAATGTGATGCAAACATAAATTGTCATTTTGTTATATTAGGATTTCAGCTTTCTGGAATGTTCAGAAATGTTCAGTGTCTCATATTAAAGAAAAATAAGTGAAAAAANAAACTAAGAGTCACTAAGGTTATAGTTTGAGAAATCAAACATATCACTTCCAGGTTTGATAAGCTGTGTTCTGAAGATAAAATTCTTTCCCGTTCTTTTATGATTTCGCTTGTGTATTCTGACCGGGATGTACTTCTTTCCATAGAACGATTGCAGTAACGGATTTTGAGCCAACCGAGGCACGGATGGCTTTCCCTTGCTTTGATGAACCGTTGTTCAAAGCCAACTTTTCAATCAAGATAAGAAGAGAGAGCAGACATATTGCCCTCTCCAACATGCCAAAGGTATTGCCACTTTCAGAAACTGTGGGAAATTGTTCTCAAAATGAACTTGGTTTTTGTTGTGTTTTAATATTTGCTTTTTTTTTGCAGAACTTAAGCCATTAAATTGTTCTTACTCCATCTACATATTGCATAATAACTCCATTCCGTCTATATTTTAAAATCATTCTGATTGAGCATTGTTACATAAGAAACTTTTTGTTTTAAAGAAAGTGATTTATATTTCACTTGCGTTTATATGGAAGCAGTGTTCTTTTAAATCAGTGTTACTTGGCCAGCGATGAAATTCAGAATCACCCAGAACAGCACTTCTCAAACTTTAATGTTCAGATGAATCATCTGAAGATCTTGTTAAAATTCAGGTTCTGATTCAGTTGGCCTTGCTGTGAGGCTCAAAATTCTGCCTTTTTATTAATAGCAAGCTCCCAGGTGGTACCACTGCTGCTGATCCAGGCACCACATTTGGAGTAGTAAGGATCTAGAGAATGCTCCATTGGCCCATCCTGCAAATTCTGATCTAGGAGTCTGTGATAGAACTTAGAAATCTTTTTAAGTTCCATGAGTAGTCCTTAAAATTATTTATGAAAATTATTTGAAAATCATATGAAAAGCTACAAACTTTTTAATTGAAAGAGACCTCTGAACACTTTTATTTGGCTCACATTTATGCTCAAAATGCAGAGACTCTGAATGACACAGTAGACCCTTGAGTCTTATTTGATATTTCCTCACTAATGATGTACTTGCCTTTTTTTGCCGTTGAATGAAATGTAAAATATTTCTCCATTGCTACCTAGAAAGTTGGATAAAAATAGAGGCCCTCCTGACAGTGCTTCAGGAGGGTGAGCTCAGAAGCAACCATATCATCATAACCCAGCCAGTGACTCCAGCCCATTTTCCTCTCTGCCCTCTTCGGTGACTGTCTTCTGTGGATAAAGTAGGAAATGAGTCCATAAGTTAGAAACTGAATTTCCCCCAGATTTCTGTTTAACACTGGAAAAGTTTTTGCTTTGAAATGTTTGCAGAGCAGATCAAGGGGGAAAGTAACATACGCCACATGACATATATCCCACCGTTTTTTTCATGATCGTGCAGACAGCAATTTAATTAGCCTACTCCCTTTCAGGTAAAAAGGATTTGCTGCTTAACTCCAAGTCTTCTTTTTAATGGAATGTCCATTTAAGGGCCATTCAGTCTGTTTCCTGACAGCTTTTTATTACTATAATTTTTCACATGAATCATCATGGAGGATAAAATAAAAATACAAATAGTAATGCCTTTTAATTAAAATGTGATGCAAACATAAATTGTCATTTTGTTATATTAGGATTTCAGCTTTCTGGAATGTTCAGAAATGTTCAGTGTCTCATATTAAAGAAAAATAAGTGAAAAAATTTTTAATATTTTATATAATCCTTGAACTTTGCATTGCTTCAGTTGACTGGGCCAGTTTTCTGGATCATGGCTTTTTTTGGCAAACACTGGCTTAACTTTCTGCTCCATATTGACATGCCCTACCCGGGCTTCCATGGTTATCCAAAAAAAAAAGGGGGGGAGTTTGGGGAGAGAGAGCCGAAGTAATGCTATGATCATACTCTTTGGATAATACCTGTGGCACTTAAGATGGGTTGTGGACTGGTGAGAAGCAACACCTAATAAGTTCTCAGTTGGTTTATTTTTAGAAGAAAAGAATACAAGTTAAGAATACAAGAAAGTGAGGCAGTCAGCCAAGTGCTAGGAGAGGCAGTGTATATCTTTGGGGCATTCCTTTGTCCCCTTCATTCCTTAAGGGAACACACACCTGCGGGTGACACTTGCTATGTAAGTCGAGTCCTGCCGAACTTGAGAAAACAGCTAAATCCTTCTATAGCAACAAGTGAGTTATACTTGGAGCTTACATCACCATCCTGGAAGAACTTACGCCAACACCGCAAACACTTCTATTTAAGGCAATGCTAATCTACACGAGTGACTCCAGGTTCCTGCACCAAATTCAGCTTCCATGGGCTACATCTTTACCTGGGAGGAGGGATAAATCAGAGGGAATGCCCACCTGTGTCCTCACCAGCCCTGCCACAGACCCATTTCTCCATGGTCCCACAGTCTCTCCTCTTCCTCTCCTCACCCATCTACACTCTTGACTAAATGGTTTTGCTGCTGAGCTTGGTCAGAGGACCACAGTAATAGTGTGCCCTCCTCAGCCCCTACCATAACCTCTCCTCTGCTAGGGGTATGTACCCATAGAACTGTGGTTCAATCAGACCCCTTACAAAGGAGACTGTTTTTGGACAAAATTACCTTTCAGATAGAGGTGAAACTTAAAGCCCTGTATATACTACCACATTTTTAGGATACTTGGTCAGTGTTTCCTACTTTATTGGAACTTAGGAATTGAATTTTTGATAGAATTCTGTAGAATCAAATTCCACAAAATTTAATAGCACAAACATTTGTCATTGACATAGGCTAGCCAGTTTGTGATAATCCTTCAGGCTATTCTTTCTCACCAAAGCAAACTGCAATCTTATACAAATACACAAAATATACTTAATAATCTGTGGTTAGCACTGCCACAACCCTGACGCCTTAAAAGGGGTTTGGAGAGGATGAGCAACAAGCCAGGTGAAAATGTTACCAATTTGAAGAAAGTGGTATTTTCAGATAACAGGATCTGTGTCCTTTCAGAATTCAGGGGCATTGTACCATGGTGAAGACCATCTTTGGAACCAGCTATCCGGAGCAAATAAAGATAGAATTCAGTAATTACTCAGTGAATTTGATGGATGCAGCTGACCAGTCTATAGACTTAAAACTTTCTACTTCCTCAGTAGATAGGCAGAAGCTTAAATTACTAATGACCTCTTTGGCCTGACTGCTTTCATGGCTGAATCAATGAAGCAAAGATAAAATAAGGCTATGACTCAAGCTGTCACACAGCAAGTGCCAGAATGAGCAATGTCTTTGGAATCACACAGCCACATCAACATCTTGGTCCTACCGTGAAACTAGCTGTGTGATCTTGGGCAACAGTTAACATTTCTGAGACTGTGTTTCTTCACCTATGAAATTATACCTACCTCATACACACATAATAGGAGGATTAAAAGATGATGCAAGACATCCAGCACGGTTCTGCTTCCCATTTCCTTCTGCAACAGAGATTTTATTTATTACATAACAAAGGGAAGGGGACTCGTCTCTGGCAGTTTTGCTTAGAAGTACAAATGTTGGATTGATGCCAGTGTTGGAGATGACTGCATTTCAAGAATATGGAACCATCTAAGATATTTCTATGCTTTCAAGCAACAAAATAGGCATCATTTTCAGATCTCTAAAGTAGCACATTGTGTCTTTGAGGAAGTCTAGAGATAAAAGATGGAGAAGGCAATGGCAACCCACTCCGGTACTCTTGCCTGGAAAATCCCATGGACAGAGGAGCCTGGTA
>SJYX01021683.1:14053-28808 GCA_006410675.1 Oreotragus oreotragus
ATTGTGATCCACACAGTCAAAGGCTTTGGCATAGTCAATAAAGCAGAAATAGATGTTTTTCTGGAACTCTCTTGCTTTTTCCATGATCCAGCGGATGTTGGCAATTTGATCTCTGGTTCCTCTGCCTGTTCTAAAACCAGCTTGAACATCAGGGAGTTCACGGTTCACATATTGCTGAAGCCTGGCTTGGAGAATTTTGAGCATTACTTTACTAGCGTGTGAGATGAGTGCAATTGTGCAGTAGTTTGAGCATTCTTTGGCATTGCCTTTCTTTGGAATTGGAATGAAAACTGACCTTTTCCAGTCCTGTGGCCACTGCTGAGTTTTCCAAATTTGCTGGCATATTGAGTGCAGCACTTTCACAGCATCATCTTCCAGGATTTGAAACAGCTCAACTGGAATTCCGTCACCTCCACTAGCTTTGTTCTTAGTGATGCTTTCTAAGGCCCACTTGACTTCACATTCCAAGATGTCTGGCTCTAGATTAGTGATCACATCCTCATGATTAGGAATACTTAATAAAACATATAATGAACAGACATTTAACCAGGTGATTTAATTTCTTTAAGAAATTGTTTCCTTCAGTTATTGAAGTGTAATTGACATATAACATTATATTAGTTTCATGAGTAAAACACAATGATTTCATATTTATACTTATTTTTAAATAGTCACCACAATAAGACTAGTTAACATTCCATCCATCATTACATATACTTAAATTTGTTTTTGTTGTACAAGAACTTTTTAGATGTATTCTTTTAGCAGCTTTCAAATATACAATACAATATTCTTAACTATAATCACAGTGCTGTAGGTTACATTCCAATAACTCGTTTATTTATTTATTTATTTTTTACTAGGAGTTTATGCTTCTTGACACCTTTCATCCATCTTGCCCCACCCCACACACCTAACTCTGCAACCACCTATCTGCTTTTCACATCTATAAGTTAGGGGGGTTATTTGTTTTGTGATTCCACATGAAAGTGACATGATATCATCTATGCCTTTCTCTGTCTGATTAGTTTTACTTAGCATAATGCCATCAAGGTCCATAGGTCCATTCATGTTTTCACAAACAGCACAACTCCCTTCTTTTTTATGGCTGAATAATATTCTAACACACATACACATATTGTTTCTATTTATTCATCTATCAGTGAAAGCTAAAGTTCTTTCCATGTCTTGGCTGTTGTAAGTAATACTGCTATGAACATGAGGGTGCAAATATCTTTTTCAGTTAATGTTTTCATTTTCTTCAAATAAAGAGGCAGAATTAGAATTGCTGGATTGTTTGGTAGTTCTACTGCTAATTTTTCAAGGTAACTCAGTATTATTTCTATAGTGGTTGCATTAGTTTACATGCCCAGCAGTGCACAAGGGTTCCCTTTATCCACATACCAAACAACACTTGACATTTCCTCTCTTTTTGATAATATCCATTTAGACAGATGTGAAGTAATATCTCACTGTGGTTTTGATTTGTGTTTCCCTGCTTAGGGATGCTGCCATCTTTCCATGTGTCTGTTGTCTGTCTATACATCTTTCTTTCAAAAAGTCTAAATCTTCTTCCTATTTTTCAGTTGGATTGTATGTTTTGTATGTGTGCTTGTGTTGCTATTGAGTTGTATGAGTTATTTCTATATTTTTATACTAACCCTTTATCAAATATGTGATTTGCAAATCTTATCTACCATTCAGTAGGTTGTCTTTTCACTTTGTTGATGATTTCTTTTGCTGTGCAGAAGTTTTTAGTTTTATGTAGTCCCATAAAAAAGCTTCCATTTTTTATTGCTTTTATTGCATTTGTGAGAACCAGTTTTTAATATTTGAAGATCAAAGTCTGATTGCATTATCTCATTATCTATTGAAAGTGAAAGTGAATTCGCTCAGTCGTGTCCGACTCTTTGCGACCCATGGACTGTAGCCCACCAAGCTCCTCTGTCCATGGGATTCTCCAGGCAAGAATACTGGAGTAGTTAATAACAAAGGTAAAAATAATAGTTTACTTACCAAAAGTAAGAGACAAAGAATAATTTGTTCAAATATTTAAAACATTTTAAGATTTTTAAAATATTCAGCATTTTATGCAATGTCTTGTCACTCAGTTGTTTTAACTTTATTGTTTTCTTAAATTTATGAACCTTATGAACTGAACACTAAGAAATATTTCCCACCTTGAAGGAGGTCAGTCATCTCTCTTATGAAATTTTTACAAGTTATTTCATAAGTAACTCATCAAAAATGAATTTTGTTCAATATCTTTCTAAATTAGTTCAGTCTATAAATATTGTCACTGCAGTAGAGGATGACATATGATAACTGTTTACATAAGTCAAATTCATTAAAATCCCAAGTTTATAAGCCAAAGCAAGCTTTAAAAGCTTCCAAAATGTATTGCATGCCACATGTGCTAAATAAACAATACCAACCGANCCAGAGTTTCTCATGATGTACTCCTGTCTCTTATACACATCTAGATGTGTATAAGAGACAGAAGGAGGTCAGTCATCTCTCTTATGAAATTTTTACAAGTTATTTCATAAGTAACTCATCAAAAATGAATTTTGTTCAATATCTTTCTAAATTAGTTCAGTCTATAAATATTGTCACTGCAGTAGAGGATGACATATGATAACTGTTTACATAAGTCAAATTCATTAAAATCCCAAGTTTATAAGCCAAAGCAAGCTTTAAAAGCTTCCAAAATGTATTGCATGCCACATGTGCTAAATAAACAATACCAACCGATGGTGAGTATCAAGGTACTTAGTACTGAGAGTCATATAACCAGAGGCCAGTTTGTTTCAGCATTTTTACACATTTTGCAGTTAAACCTTGCACCCTCTCCAGTGCCCGTCTTTCCACCAAATTACTTTAAAAACATAAGTAAAATAATGGCATATATAAAGATATTATATATTCACCAATAATAGATTTCTTTCTTTAAAAGGCTAAATGAATAGAGCTGGTAATCATTAACCTTGGACTCTATACATAATGTATCTTGATTCAGACTAGTTGTACTTACTGAACACAGCAACATTACGCACTGTCGTCTTTGCAAACTATTGCCTCTAACTCTCGAATAATACTATTCCCAACCAAAACTGTCACTTAATACATAGGCAAGGTGGAAAACTATACCAGGATGGAAATATTATAAAGCTTTGGTAAGCAGTGAGTACCTAACCATCAAGGGACTTACCAGGTGGTACAGTGGTAAAGAATCCACCTGCCAATGCAGGAGACACAAAAGACGGGGGTTCAGTCCCAGGGTGGGGAAGATCCTCTGGAGTAGGAAAGGGAAGCCCACTCCAGTACTCTTGCTTGGGAAATCCCATGGCACTGGAGCCTGGCGAGCTATAGTCCATGGGGTTGCAAAGAGTCAGACTCGACTGAACATTCACACACACATGCATATAATCATAAAACCTCTCCCCTTTACTAACAAAAATAATCTCATAAGACCACTATTCATAAAAATAAAAACCTGCAGCAATATTAGAAATGAAAGAAGGCTGATTTCAAAATGACAGAAAATACGTTTCTGCCAGATGCATAGAAGTTGGGAAAAGAAAGAAGAAAAACTATTGAATATACTATTAAGTGACTATGGATAAATTATATCTAACCTAGCCAGGAATTATTTTACTTTAAAGTTTTAAAATACAATGTCTAGCTTTATTTGTAGCATTTGGGAATTCCAGAAAAGAGTTCCAGGCATACAGAAACAGATACTAGGGCAGTAGGGTTCAAAAATGTGTGGTCGATTAAGCCCTCTCAGGGATTTGGATACACGTTCAAGTTTGAGAAACACTACATTAGACAAATGGTTTCACTAATATAATAAGGAAGTCATCATCATGTTAACTGAAGAATTGTATTATTCATTGAACAGAATCAAAGAGAGTTTGATAAAAATAGATAGGGGAACCTAGAATGGTTCCAAACCATGTTCCAGTTCTGAAGCCGTCAAGAAGGTATATAGATCTGGTGACAAGAGGACTTCATCTTGAATACAAAGAGCCTGGAGGTAGCAAGACTGGTTGCTATTAGTCCACGCTGGGTAGAGATGAGGAAACCTAAATTGGAGCAGCAGTAATTACAATGAGTTAAAGACTACTGAACTGTGTAGGACACATTATTGGCAGGAATTTATCAACGATTGAGTCCAGGGAATGAGTTGCAGAGGAACTTTTACAAGCTAGGATTTTTAACATTGTGCTATATTATGCATCCTAGACACACACTAAAGCTTTCCTTCCCTTTATGTATTTATTTAGCAGAATTATTTAGTGCCTGCTATAGTATATATATATATATGCTACATATATCATATCATTGTATTTTCTTCATTTTCTTCTGTTGTTTAGCCGTATCTTTCCTGAAATCAGATGATCTCTTTCGAACTCTGGCAGTTTTGTAATGTAGTTAAGTTCACTGATGTGGGCAAAGGGAATTGAATAGAATAAAACAACAGTGAATGAACAGAACAACAAATTCCCTCCCTTCATCTTTACCTTTTAATTAAATAGACAGAAAATAAGCAAATAAATATTTCTTAGAATGTCAGCTGATAAGAGCAATGAAGGAAGATAAAACCATAGGAAAGTAGAGTGGTAAAGGGTGCTATTTTCGATAACAAATTGGGGATAGCTCTATCTGAGGGGATGACCTTTAGAGCAAGACAAAAAAAAAAAAAATCACAGAGATGAGATAAAGTACATTCTAGCTGCAAATGTAAATGCTCTAAAATGGACCATATTGAACATGTTGAGAAACACAAAGGAAGATAGTATAGCTGCAGCTGAATGGGTATGGTGAAGCAGGATTGGAGATGAGACTGGGTGTCTAGAGAGAGCCAGATTACACAGGCCCCCGAAGACCACTCTGAGGAATCTGTTTTATGTTAACTGTGATGAGAATCCATTTAAAAGTGACTCCTTTAAATGATGGAAAGCATATTATTTAATGATTGACTGTTAAATTATTTGAAAACAGAAAATGGGAAAACACGAAGTACTAGTGTCTTGAAAAACGAAGTAGTAAATGTACAAAGTTGATGGTAGGAATTGCGTCAATATATGCACAGTGGACAGTTGCAAAATATGGGAGTGAAACCATAGCTGCTTCATATCAGGAAAAAGTAAATAGGCGGAAGAGCTCAGGAACAACCAGTAGGGCAGTTAGTTGGGGGTGCTACATCCTGAGAAGCCAAGTGAGATCTCCTTATTTTCTCTTCAGCCACAGATGCAACTCAGTGCAGGTTTAGAGCTCATATAGCCCTGGTACTCAAACTGGGCAAGCATGCAAGAGAATAAAAAATTACAAATAAATTTTGCCAATAAGCCAAGACTTAGAAACAAAAAAGAGATTAAGGGTAGAGATACACTAAAAGAATATAATTTGATAACCAGTTAAGATTCTTTTAATAAAGTAAAAACTATCCAACAATGGATATCTATTAACATGGTTCAAAAAACATGAGGATTAAACATAAAAATATATATGATCATTTATATAGTGGAAACCACTTTTATTTATTTTTTTTAATTTTTTTTATTTTTTTCACATTGTCTTCTTTTTTTTTTGTATTTATTTATTTTTTTACATGAACTCCCAAACATGAACCCCCCTCCCACCTCCCACCCCACATCATCCCTCCAGATCATCCCCATACACCAGCCCCAAGCGTCCTGCATCCTGCATTGAACATAGACTGGCAATTCATTTCTTACATGATAGTATACAAATTTCAATGCTATTCTCCCAAATCATCCCACCCTCTCCCTCTCCCTCTCCTTCTCCCTCAGAGTCCATAAGTCCGCTCTACACATCTGTATCTTTTTTGCTGTCTTGCATACAGGGTCCTCATTACCATCTTTCTAAATTCCATATATATGTGTTAGTATACTGTATTGGTGTTTTTCTTTCTGGCTTACTTCACTCTGTATAATTGGTTCCAGTTTCATCCATCTTATTAGAACTGATTCAAATGTATTCTTTTTAATGGCTGAGTAATACTCCATTGTGTATATATACCACAGCTTTCTTATCCATTCATCAACAAATTGGGGATAGCTCTATCTGAGGGGATGACCTTTAGAGCAAGACAAAAAAAAAAAAATCACAGAGATGAGATAAAGTACATTCTAGGTGCAAATGTAAATGCTCTAAAATGGACCATATTGAACATGTTGAGAAACACAAAGGAAGATAGTGTAGCTGCAGCTGAATGAGTATGGTGAAGCAGGATTGGAGATGAGACTGGGTGTCTAGAGAGAGCCAGATTACACAGGCCCCCGAAGACCACTCTGAGGAATCTGTTTTATGTTAACTGTGATGAGAATCCATTTAAAAGTGACTCCTTTAAATGATGGAAAGCATATTATTTAATGATTGACTGTTAAATTATTTGAAAACAGAAAATGGGAAAACACGAAGTACTAGTGTCTTGAAAAACGAAGTAGTAAATGTACAAAGTTGATGGTAGGAATTGCGTCAATATATGCACAGTGGACAGTTGCAAAATATGGGAGTGAAACCATAGCTGCTTCATATCAGGAAAAAGTAAATAGGCGGAAGAGCTCAGGAACAACCAGTAGGGCAGTTAGTTGGGGGTGCTACATCCTGAGAAGCCAAGTGAGATCTCCTTATTTTCTCTTCAGCCACAGATGCAACTCAGTGCAGGTTTAGAGCTCATATAGCCCTGGTACTCAAACTGGGCAAGCATGCAAGAGAATAAAAAATTACAAATAAATTTTGCCAATAAGCCAAGACTTAGAAACAAAAAAGAGATTAAGGGTAGAGATACACTAAAAGAATATAATTTGATAACCAGTTAAGATTCTTTTAATAAAGTAAAAACTATCCAACAATGGATATCTATTAACATGGTTCAAANTATATATAGAAAACTATAAAACACTGATGAAAGAAATCAAAGAGGACACTAATAGATGGAAACCACTTTTAAAATTCAACACAAATTCATGTTTGAGATCATTTAAAAAGTAAAGTGCAATTCTTTCTTTTCATGAAAAAAAGTTTGTATGAGAAATGCATGTATACAGGAAAGCTTCAGCAAACACTGTACTATATTTTGAAATTTGGATGCTCTCTCTATAAAATCAGAAATGATACCAGAATGCCCAGCATAGTATTAGTGTTTCATTCAATTATGAACTGTGTGTTGAATACACATAACACAGTGAAGAAATGGTGAATACAAGGATAAGAAAGAGACAAACGATTTTCTTATGGATGTTATTGTCATCTCCTTAAATAATACAAGTAGATATTTATGAAAACTAACATGAAAGATAAACAAGCAGCCAGATACAAATAAGCATAAAGCAATCAATTGCTGTCTATACATTTAGAAAATGAAAGAAAATAGAGATCCTATTAAAAAGGCAGAGAAGAAGGACGGAGGGTGAAAATGGGAAAACACAGGCAAATTATTAAACAAATATGCATAAGAAAGTGGTGGAGAAAATTATCTTACCCTATTAGAGGTCAGAAAAGAGATGGAAAATATGATAAGAAAACTGGATGTGTGGATAGGATGATTTTATATTGTAAAAGCGTCAAGTTTCCTAAAAGGTAGTCTTTAAATTCAACTCAATAACAGTCAAGTCCCCAAACAGAATTTTGTTAGAAATTGACAATGTGTTTCTAAAAGTTACCTGAAATAGTAATTGTAAAAAATTGGATATAATTTTTCAATAGATGAAAGCACTTGCAAGGGACCTTGGGAAATATCATTCCCAGCGATAGAAAACTAGGATATATATGAGAGTAGACAGGCAAATGTCCAGCACAGTCTTTTATCCTCTTAATAAAATATCCCTTTGAGTTTGCACTGAAATTGCTTTATTCACAAGAATAAAACATATGAAGCAGGGGGAATGAAAATTTGATTTCCAGCAGATTCTCTGTATAGTGATTCAGGATCTTCAATGTTGTATTCTAGCTGGAGGCTAAAATAACCTTTCTTCTAGATATGCTTTCCCCCAGCCTAACCCACCTTTCTGAGGAATAGGACTAAATATAGAGATTAAATGTTTTATTTATTTTTTCAATAACCTGCTATTCTCTCAACTTTCTTCTTTGAAATATGGTCTTGAATTTCATAATTTTTAAATGAACAGATTACTCGTCCAAATCAATAACAATTTAATGTTCAGCCAAAAGTTAGTTACCTAACATTAAAACAAAACACGATACCCGCAGCATAAAACTATGAAACTGTCTGTTCTGCAGTCTCTTTTACTGCCATTCATGCTATAAAAGGCAGATATCTCTGATGGAAATCTGATGTTACACAATTTCCATCACCCCATTTATGACATCTGATATGCACTGTTTTATAAAGTATCTTTTCTTTCTCTGTTCTTTTAAACTGTATTGTATAATTTTAAAAAAAACTATGTTTTTTAAAAATGTAAACAAGTTAGTTTTTTTTTTCCAGAAAATAATCCAGTGGCCATTTTCTTATGGCCATTTGTGTATCTTATTTACTGTAGGGTCTATCATAAATGAGCTTATAAAAAACACTCAGAATAATATTAGTGAAAAGGGTAGAGTAAGGAACTCCAAAATCTGGTTATTTGGAAACACAATGAAAAAAATTGACAACAGTTGTTAGTTGTTTTGCAGCAATTAGGGGAATGCTTATTCTATAAAAGTGGAGTGACTGAATCTCAGTAAGAATGTTAGTTTTTGGGGATTATAACTTTCCCTAGTCCCACACCCTGCTTACCAGCTCAGTCCCGCTCAGCTGTAACCTTAATAGCCTTCATTTCTATTATCAGTCCTGGAGGAACAGTGTGGACCTGATTTGGAAAGAACTGTAATTGCTTTTCTTTGCCTGTCTGGTAGTTCAAAGTGGAAGCAGTTACAGATTGTATTTTCTTGGACTCCAAAATCACTGCAGACGGTGACAGCAGCCATGAAATTAAAAGATGCTTGCTCCTTGGAAGGAAAACTGTGACAAACTTAGACAGCATATGAAAAAGCAGAGACATCACTTTGCTGACAAAGGTCCACATAGTCAAAGCTATGGTTTTTCTAGTAATCACCTATGGATGTGAGTTGGACCATAAAGAAGGCTGAGCCCTGAAGAATTGATGCTTTCAAGTTGTGGTGCTGGAGAAGACTCTTAAGAGTCCCTTGGACAGCAAAGAGATCAGGCCAGTCAATCCTAAAGGAAACCAACCCTGAATATTCATTGGAAGAACGGATGCTGAAGTTGAAACTCCAGTACTTTGGCCACCTGATGCGAATAGCCATACTCTGGGACCCTGACTCTGGGAAAGACTGAAGGCAAAAGAAGAGTGTAGTAGAGGATGAGATGTTTATTTAGCATCACCAACTCAATAAACATGAATTTGACCAAACTCCAGGAGGTAGCGAAGGACAGGGGACCTGGCTTGCTGCAGTGCACAGGTTCGCAGAGTTCTACACGACTGAGCAACTGAACAACAACTGGGAGTTCATGGAAAGACTGGCTCGAAAATTTGCCCTTCTGTCTACTAATTCAGAACTCACTTAGTGCTAAAGTTGTTACCAAAGAGGTATTTGTGAAAAACAGTCACAGGGCAGTTGGCCTCAAAATGTTTTAGGTAGCCTCCTTTCTTTGCTATATGGTTGTACAAGTAAATCGCCTCAGGTTTGATTATCCAGTGCCCACTTTCAATCTTTTTTAAAAATTATTGTTTTATAAAGTAATACCATTGTTGCTGCTTTCTGTAAATCATACTTCTCTGATTGCTTGCTATTCATTTCCAGTAATTAAGGCTACTTTGTTTCTGATAATTAACGACAGCTATCTGATCCCTATTTTGGATCCTAGAATCCTCATCATCGGTGGGGAACTGTTACTTTCTAGCTTTACTTACCTTCAAGCTTCAGCGTATGGAGGAGAGCTACCACTGGGCTTCTCAAGGATACTAGTACCAACTCACCAGTACACTCCTTATTACTTTAGTAAATTGGGTGCCATCTAGCTTGCCCATGGAACATAGATTGTGTGTCCTCAGGACTTACGTAGGATATCCATTCTAGCACTGCCATTTGCTTCATGATTTTCAGCAGAAATTCTGGCTTTTCTACCTCACTGGTATGAGTTTTCATGTTTCCAAACTATCAAGAGTCATTCTAGTAGCACATCAACATAGTCTTCCTGAATCTTTGCCAAACTTTATTCCTATGTCTTCGGATAGTGTTTTGTACCAATAAACTCAATGGTATCCAACTTTATGCCCTTCTCCCTTCATTCAGCACCCTTGGTGTCATTCATGTGTTGGCTTGGCTCTTCAGTTACCTTCACGCATGGATCCTTTCTACCTTAGCTGAACCGTAACGTCCCCTCTGTGATTTTTAATTATATTTAATTGTAAACACGTGTCTGCGGTTACCGAGAGGGGAGTTTTGAGCAGATACTGAGAACAGCATTTGCTTTCTTTTAAGGCATTAACCTTTACAGAGTCTTGAAGGTGCATGTGGGAAGCACCGTTAATTGGGAGTAGTGGCACACAATTAGGGGAAGACTTGGATTCTGCACGTTCTGGAGTTTCACGTTTCTGAAATGCTTCAACTCAGATGAATCAATTCACTGTGATTTTATTACCTATTTCTTGACCACATCAAGCAGCGAAAAATGATGCCTACCTAAATGCAATGTTGCCTTGACTGTGAAAATTTCTTCTTTTGCATTCATTCACTTAAAGTTATTTCCTAGAGTACATTTATAATAGTAGATGCTGTGGTGTCCTGCCCAGAACCCCACTTCAGGATGAGTCACTCATTTTTTTAAAGGTGCTAGGTGGCAACAACTACTTTTCTTTCAGAAAATTATCATCTGCACAAGATCAAAAAGTTTCTCTATAAATAGCCCTCATCTAGTAACATGTGAAGTTTGAATACAAAAAATCTAGACCTTTTGTTCAATTGAAAATAATTTTTTAAATTTCATTTCTTTTTATTGAGATATAATTAATATAACATTGTGTGAGTTGGATATTATGTCATCTTTTTCTTGGGTTCCAAATTTGTAAAGCATTTCTTGGAATCTATTTTCTCCCCTTTTTCCTTTGATTTTAACTTTGTTTTGTTGCTGTGTAAGGGGTGTTAGTATTTAGGAAAGATTTGTTAGAAGTCAACCCTTTTAATAATTTAAAATTTCTATAGTTTAAAATACTTGCAAGTAGCCTGACATTTAATGTAACATCCAGTCTAAAATAATATTTCCTGAGAATCGTGATGTCACTGACACACTATCTTGGAGTAATGTTTGCTGATGAATAATAAATTTCCAATCTGGTTCTCTTTTCATTTGTTGGCAACTTGTTCTTGCTTCCTGAAAAAAAATTCTATTTGCATCTTCTTTTTATTTTAGAGTTGAGATTTTCATAATGGTACATCTTTGGGTGTGCTTATAGTCTGATTGATTCTATAGGACGGTATTTATGAGTTACAGGCAAGTGGATAACTCTACCACAGCTGAAATAAGAAATGCCTTCCTGTAGGTTTCAGATCCTCTTCAGGAGCTCTATATCTCTCCAGAAAGATATCTATTCATTAAAGAAAATTTCTGGTTTGGATTAATTTCAGATACCACAGATTCTAATCTCTGTAGGAGGCTGAAGTACTGGAGAAGAACTTAGAAAAAAAATTGACCCCATTACTCCAACTACAATCTTTTGATTAATTCCTATAACTTCTAAGTCGTGGGCTATAGGTTTCAGATCCTCTTCAGGAGCTCTATATCTCTCCAGAAAGATATCTATTCATTAAAGAAAATTTCTGGTTTGGATTAATTCCAGATACCACAGATTCTAATCTCTGTAGGAGGCTGAAGTACTGGAGAAGAACTTAGAAAAAAAATTGACCCCATTACTCCAACTACAATCTTTTGATTAATTTCTATAACTTCTAAGTCGTGGGCTTCTTGTTTTCTAGACTAGCTAACACAGAGCTTGGGAAGCTCTTTGGTGCTCAGAATATCTGCCTCCACACCAATTAAACACTTTTTTTCAGTTACCATGTTCTAAGTTCTAACCTCTTTTATCCTGATTTTTTTAAAAAATATTATTCTCCTTTTTTTTCTCTGCAATTGTAAAATAGCTCCTCTAGTAATAAAAATCACACTTCTCCCATTTCTTAAGAGCCATGCATGTATTTTACATGTGTGAACATTTTCTAAATCATTTTGATTGAATTTGAGGAGGAAGCATTGTTAGTCGTTTGCTTGTTTTTTCTTTTGGGACAGAAATTCATATATTTATATATCTGCATTTTATTTTGTGGTGTGAATGTTTTACTGCTTAACATTTATATACTATTTTGCATCTCATACTTAATATTTTAACAGTTTATTTTGTTTATTTGTACAATGGACCAAAGAGCAGCATATATTTCCATGTAGAAGACTACAAATAATCAACACAAACATGTCAGAAATTTTAACTTCAGTTTTTGTGGAATTGCTGTCTTTAAATTTGTTTAGTGTCAAATGCTTGACTGCATCTTGATTTTGCCATGCATTTGGTCACTTATAGACCCATTTTATTTGAACCAAAAACCATTAACTTTATAATGCCATTGGGTCATTTGTATCATTTAATTATTAACAGTAATTATAGACATTTGCAAAATGTTTCACTAGCTTAATTATATTTTAACAGATTAACACTACATACTTATACAGTAAAATTATTTGTAATATTTGAGAAAGATATCTAAAGTATAAAAGAGAAAGGTGTCTATTATGTTGTATAGGTTAAAAAGTATAAATGGAAACAAGCATGGTTCCATATCTTTAAATCAAAGTGCTATCTTATTTTTTTCCACATCCAGACCTCAAATATCTGCTTTGAATATTTTCTTCTCTCAAATCTATTTCGAGATCCTTGGTATATTATGTGAATGTCTCCAATTATACACAACCTCTACTCTGTCTTATTTCGAAACACTTAATCTTTTCTTTTCCATGAAGTATCAATTTATGTTCCTTGTGACCATCTTTGAAGTACAGTAACAGCTACATCTCATAAACAAATACTGCTGCTATCAACTTAGTCAGTCATCCAAATGCAGTCAGGGAAATTTGCTTTATAACTTCATTTTTTATACTCCACAGTTTTCAAAGATAAATGGACAAGAAGATATATGTCTGTGTTAATGGGTATACAAAATATAAAGACATAATTTGTAACAACAATGAAATAAAGTGAAGTTGCAGAATATAAAGGAATAAAGTTGCTTTTGTTAGTGACTGAAGTTAAATTTATATCAATTTTAAATGAAATTTTAAATTTTAGGAAGCAAGTCCTAATAAGATTTGTATGGTAAATCCTCGAATACACTAAGAAAATATAAATACAATAAAACTTTTTAAAAGGTATTAAACTGTTTATCAGGACTTCCCCGGTGGTACAGCGATTAAAACTCCACACTTCGAACACAGAGGGAAAGAGTTCAGTCCTTTGTCATGAGGCTAAGTTCTGACATGGTGCATAGCATGGCCAAAACAGTGTTTATTAGAAAATATTTGATTAATGTATAAAAGAAATAAAAGAAGAACAGAGGAACAAAGGAGGCATGAAATATACAGGAAAATGAAATGAGAGAAACAAACTCAACATAAACAACACTAACATTAAGTGAGAATGGATTAATGGATCCACCAAAATGCATAAATTGTCAGGCTAAATAAAAAAAAAAGGAATACAACTATTTGCTATTTATTTTTAATTTATGGGGCTTCCCTGTTAGCTCACTGGTTAAGAATCCATCTGCAATGCAGGAGACCCTAGTTCAATTCCTGGGTTGGGAAGATGCTCTGGAGAAGGGATAGGCTCACCACTCCAGTATTCATGGGCTTCCCTGGTGGCTCAGATGGTAAAGAATCCACCTTCAATGCGGGAGACCTGCATTTGATCCTGGGTTTGGGAAGACCCCCTGGAGGAAAGCATGGCAACCCACTCCAGTATTCTCGCCTGGGGAATCCCCATAGACAGAGGAGCCTGGCAGGCTGCAGTCCATGGCTTTGCAAAGAGTTGGATGCTACTGAGGGACTAAGCACAACACATTTGATATTTATAGGATACACGTTTTAGATTCAAAGGGACATGTATTTTGTAAACGAGAAGATGGAAAATCTATATCACACAAACTAATCATAAGATGGATGGTATACTAAACTAGTATCAGACAAAATAGACCAAAAATTATTTTTATTGAATACAACGTTGTGTTAATTTATTCTATACAGGAAAGGAACTCCGTTCAGTTCAGTTCAGTTCAGTCACTGAGTTGTGTCTGACTCTGTGCGACCCCATGAATCGCAGCACGCCAGGCCTCCCTGTCCGTCACCATCTCCCGGAGTTCACTCAGACTCACGTCCATCGAGTCCGTGATGCCATCCAGCCATCTCGTCCTTGGTTGTCCCCTTCTCCTCCTGCCCCGAATCCCTCCCAGCATCAGTATTTTCCAATGAGTCAACTCTTCGCATGAGGTAGCCAAAGTACTGGAGTTTCAGCTTTAGCATCATTTCTTCCAAAGAAATCCCAGGGTTGATCTCCTTCAGAATGGACTGGTTGGATCTCCTTGCAGTCCAAGCGACTCTCAAGAGTCTTCTCCAACACCACAGTTCAAAAGCATCGATTCTTCAGCGCTCAGCTTTCTTCACAGTCCAACTTTCACATGCATACATGACCACAGGAAAAACCATAGCCTTGACTAG
>SJYX01021683.1:30467-41927 GCA_006410675.1 Oreotragus oreotragus
TATTACACACATCAAAACAAATCAAACTATACATTTTAAATATGTGCAATTCATGTATGTCCTCAATAAAAATATCAATAGAAAGTCTACATCTTATAATAATAAGGAAAATGCCACGTTATAGATTTCCAAAATACAATTTTTAAAGAGTATTTTCCTTGGACGGAAAACACTGGATTATAAGAAAATCTGAGCACCAACTATAATGTATACATATATCAGTAACAACACAAGAGCAACTCAGTGCAGTGTCAGAGACTAAATGAGGTGAGGAGGAGGTCCTGGGAAGGCAGCTGAGGGCACCTGTCAGAGCCTAAAAGGTAAGAGCGCGTCCAGGAAAGGAGGGGACAGAGGGGACTCATGGTTTTCAAGAGCTACAGCAATAAAAACAGAAGTTTAAGAGTATGTGTAGTGAGGTGTAACAGGTGTGTGCATGCAAGTCAGAGGACTTTGAGCCGTGACACCCCAAAATCAATGAGTGTGCCAGAACTTAGATCTTGGTCTCTAAATACCATTCTTTACTGAAAGGAACCGGCCCTTGGGAGAAATGCTTGAGTCCGGGGCTGGAGGTCAGGAAAGTACATGATGACATGGAACATGTTCTTGTGCCAGAAAGACAAATAGCACTCAAAGAATTATGAAGATATGTTTAAAAAAAAAAAGAAAATTAGATTGCAGGGTTCCTTCTTTGCCTAAAATGGACATTTTGAGCTTCAGAATGAATGTCAGAACAGATTTATAACCCTTTGAATAAAGTAGGAATTTATGAGTTCATTATAATACAAATTAACTAATAAAAGTTTGACAAGAAATAGGATATTTACATAGACCCAAATACTGTTTCACAAAATTCTTATTACTTACAAAGGAAAAAGAGTAACTTTACAGTGAAGAAATCTAGAAGACACTACCTTTATCAAATGATCAAAGTAAACATCACCAGAAACTGGGACAAATACCCAAATCACTGCAGACAGTGACTGCAGCCATGAAATTAAAAGATGCTGGCTCCTTGGAAGAAAAGCTATGATAAACCCAGACAGTGTATTAAAAAGCACAGACATCACTTTGCTGATGAGGGTCCATATAGTCAAAGCTTCAGCTTTTCCAGTAGCTGTGTATGGATGTGAGAGTTGGACCATAAAGAAGGCTGAGTGCCAAAGAACTGATCTTTCAAATTGCGGTGCTGAAGAAGACTCTTGAGAGTCCCTTGGACTCCAAGGAGATCAAACCAGTCAGTCCTAAAGGAAATCAACCCTGAATATTCATTGGAAGGACTGATGCCGAAGCTCCAAAACTTTGGTCACCTGATGCAAAGAGCCAACTCATTAGAAAAGACCCCGACACTGGTATAGATTGAAGACAAAAAAGAGAAGGGGGCAGCAGAGGAAGAGAGGGCTGGATGGCATCACCAACTCAATACCTATAAGTCTGAACAAACTCTGGGAGATAGTGAAGGACAGGGAAGCCTGGTGTGCTCGTCCATGAGGTCGCAAAGAATATGACCCAGCTTCGCAACTGAACAACATCACGGAGTGCGCCAGCTGACAGGATGCGATGAGAAGAACACAGCATCACTTTTGAGATATTCCTGACAAAGTTCCAAACTCTGAGTTTAATTTTTTTAAAAAGGGGGCAGATGGTCAAATCCAAATTGAGGAACATTCTATAAAATAGCCATCCTGCAATCTTTTTAAAAGATCAAGGTCATAAAAGAAAAGAAACTAAGAAACTGTCCCATGCTAAAAGAAGACTAACAAGAGGCATGACCAGGTAATATAATGCAAGACTCTGAGCTGGGTCCCTCACTGGTAAGGGGAGACAACTTACACAGCTGGGGAAAACGTCAATGGATTTGAAAATTAGCTGATAGTACAGCAATGATGTTAATTTCCAAAGTCAAATGATTGTTTTGTGACTATGTGAAAGAATGTCCTTGTTTTTAGGAAATAGAGTATAAAGTACTGGAGGATGCTAGGACATCATGTCAGTAATGCATTCCTAATGGACTTGGCGAGATAAGGTTTCTTTGCATTTCTGTACTGCAGTTGCCACTTTTCTGTAAGTTTGAGAGAGAAGGAAGGAGGAAGGGAGGAGCAGGGGGAGGAGGTGGAAAAGCCCCATGATCTAAAGTAAAATGTGTTTAATTGAAAGAGAGTATTCATGTGTCACTACTAACCATAAGACTAGGCATGCGCAAGAAGAAACTGAATTAAAAAACATTTTTTTAAAAATCTGGTTAGAAGTTACTGTTACAAATTACATGACTATTCCAGACACACATGTGCCTGATTTTAGAGAAGACAGGAAGAGACGTCTCAGACAAACGGCAGAGTATAAGAGGCATGCTGCCAAAAGTCAAATAGGTCTTTTGAAAAAGGAGAAGTCTGGATCACAGCAAACAGTGCAGGCAGAGTCATCCCACCAAGTTTTGCTGTATTTCCAAAAGCTAAACAAATATTATACAGAATTAGAAAGACACATTTACATTCAATGCAAAACAAAGAAAGGGCAGATACCCCACAAAAGTGGTCCTAAGAATGTCTTCTGTTTCCAGGATACAGGGAAAATGTGACAAGGTACCACGCTCTTTGAAGACGCTGGATTATGAAATTCCTTCTGCCAGCCAGTGAGAATAATCTCTTCCAGATGTTGTTTGGCCCATAAAGTGTTATTCAAAATATGAAAGTTTTGTTTATTTTCAGAGTTCAAGAGCCAAATAAGAAATCTCCTTTCCTTCACTAACTTCTAATTAAATCAGAGATTAACAGGTTTTTTGTGTTTTTTTTTTTTTAATCAGCATACATCCTAAGTCTAGACTTATACATCCTATTCAAAGTTTTAAGGGCGAAAAAAATCAAACCTGTTGAATATAACCCTAGTATCTACTTCACGATGGGGGAAAAATGAGGTACTTCATCTCATTTCCTTTCTTGCTATAATAGAACATCACTTTTTTTCAGTGAAGTCCCTCTTGGCAATAACTTTATAAAACAGTAGGCAATAGAGGGAAATCTAAAGGAAACTAGTATTGTGCTGTGTGATGAGTTATTCTCAGCTGGGCTAAGGAGATGGGAAGACTGTAGGTTTTCCTGAGAATTCACATATACACTTTTGAGAGAGAAGGAAAGGCTGGCCTCGTTCATTAATATAACAATGCTGTGAGGAACATTTCAAACACTGTTACCCTGTGGATGAAATCAGGAATGTGAAGCAAGGGGAATCAAATGACTCTTCTCTGTTCACAATAATCCAGTAACCATGATAACAAATAAATAACAAAAACAGGGGGCTCCTCCCTAACTTTCACGTGAATGGTAAACGAACTTTTGTTTTCCTTTTATGAACGAGTTTTCAAATGTAACACAGGGTATCTTTCTAAATTATCACTGAGGCTGTTTATCTCAAATGCAGCAGAATATGAAAAGGAAAAGAAGTCTTTTTATAAGCTGTGAGAAGATAATAAAACCACAAGTAGCCACAAGTCCCTCTGCTTGAGATATGACCTAAAAACCAACTGGAGACCTAAAAACAGCTGTAAGGCACACTTTAAACTAGACTTCTAACCATCTAACCATCAGCCTGAATGATGCTGTCCTGAATGTCCAGAAAAAATCATGGGGAAATCCAAATACGTGGAGGATGAAGAGTGTCACACTGAAAGCTTCTAGCTAGTGTGAAAGGGATCATATGGCCACTCCAAAGAAAAGATAAGGCTTTAGAATGTGAAATTCCGATTATGAAAGGGATCAGGGGGTAAAAAAGGCTTCGCTAAACTGTTATTACCTAAAAAATCTTGGGAGATGAAGAAACAGCTCAGTGGCAGCAGTCTCTACCTGACCAAGAATTTCCTGAGGTTTGAAAAGGAGTGTGCTATACGACCAGACTTAGTGTGACTGCTGCTTTAAGCCAAGTCAGGGAAATAAAATAAGCAGACAGCACATCTATAAATCCTCCGTGTTCCAAGGTGTCGCCATTTTACACTATTGTAGTTGTTTACACTATTGTAGTTGTGGGTTCCAAGAAACTGAATGTAGAATTCACCCTGCTGCAGAGAAGTGGGTCCACAGGGAAACAAAAGGTCACCTCAAACCACGCCAGTTTCCTGGGTGATGGCTACGGAGGTGACCAGGATGACAAGTAACGACACTTCTCCCGCTGGGGCCTGATGGTTTTGTTTTGGAGCCTAATCTCAGATCCATGTTACATGAACTCCTCTCAGTTGGAGTTCAGAACACCACACGGATTTCTTTTGGCCTCAATCCCGTAATTGCAGCTGTTTGTACTTATTTGAGGTACGGTGTATTTTGAAACAAAATGAGCCAGACTTCCCCTACTGCCTATGTCAGTGCCTGGTACTAGGAAACATTAACTCTTTCACAGCCAGGCAACTGATGACTGTAGTGCATCCATCAACTGGCGGAAACAAAGAAATACTGACCAAGATATGGGAAAGCTTCACCAAAGAGGAAGCTCACTTCAAAGCAAAGGCAAATATTCCATCGCTGACTCAGTTTCTGGCTTCCCCAGTAGCTCAGTGGGTAAAGAATCTGCCTGCAATGCAGGAGACACAGGAGATGGGAGTTCAATCCCTGGGTCGGGAAGATGCCCTGCAGAAGGAAATGGCAAACCTACCTCCTCTAGCCCTTCATAACTACAAGTCTGTTCTACAAAATACTCTGTTTTTAAATTAATTAGTTTATATATAATTGGAAGATAATTGCTTTACATTGTTTTCATTTCTGTGCAACAACTCAAATCAGTCATAACTACATATATATATTTCCTCCAAAATAGAGTTTTAACAAAAAAACATAACTAGATATAAAGAAACACATTCTATATTGATAAAGAAACAATTCATCAAGAATATCATACAGTTATAAAAATATGCATCTACCAACATACTCTCAAAATATATGAAGCAAAAATAAAGGGAGAAATAAAGAATATAACAATGATACTTAGAGACTTTATACTTCACATTTAATAGTCAATAGGAAAACTAGGCAAAAATGAACAGGGAGAATAGAAGGCCTGAACAATGCTATATACCAACTAGACAAAATTGGCATGAATTGAGCATTCCTTCTATAAAAAGAAAAATATATATATTTTTCTTAGGTGCATATCAAATATTCTCCTGGATAGATCATAATCTAGGCCATAAAACACGCTTTAGTAAATTTAAATGGTATTGAATTAATATGAAGTAAGCTCTCCCATCAAAATGAAATGTATTCATAATTCAACAACAAGAGGCATTTTGGAAAATTAAAAAAGAAAAACTTAGGAAATTAAGTTAACATTGACTCAAAAATGTACAAGATAAATTAGTATATTAAGATGAATGAAGATGAAACATAACAGATCAAAATTTATTAAGTGAAGTGAAAGTATTTACTAAGAAATTTTGAAGTAGGTAATGGCAACACACTCCAGTATTCTTGCCTGGAAAACTCCATGGACAGAGGAGCTTGGCCAGCTACAGTCTATGGGTTGGCAAAGAACGGAGCACACACATTTCTGATGGAGCACACACAAACACGCAGGAAGTTTAAGAGTATAAATCTATACTTTAAAAAGAAAGATCGCAAATCAGTAACGTAGCCTTCCATTTTAACACACTGGAAGAAGAATGAACTGAACCTAATGCACATAGAAGGAAAGTAATAGTAAAGATTCAGTTCAGTTCAGTGCAGTCGCTCAGTACTGTCTCTTATACACATCTAGATGTGTATAAGAGACAGGATGAGGGATGAGATGGCAGAATTCTCTGGGGTCTGGACCTCACAGTTGCCCCATAGTTGGTGCCAGTTCAGTTCAGTTCAGTCGCTCAGTCATGTCCAACTCTTTGCGACCCCATGAATCGCAGCACACCAGGCCTCCCTGTCCATCACCAACTCTTGGAGTTCACCCAAACTCACGTCCATCGAGTCAGTGATGCCATCCAACCATCTCATCCTCTGTCATCTCCTTCTCCTCTTGCCCCCAGTCCCTCCCAGCATCAGAGTCTTTTCCAATGAGTCAACTCTTTGCATGAGGTGGCCAAAGTACTGGAGTTTCAGTTTCAGCATCATTCCTTCCAAAGAACACCCAGGGTGGATCTCCTTCAGAATGGACTGGTTGGATCTCCTTGCAGTCCAAGGGACTCTCAACAGTCTTCTCCAACACTACAGTTCAGAAGCATCAATTCTTCAGTGCTCAGCTTTCTTCACAGTCCAACTCTCACATCCATACATGATCACTGGAAAAACCAGAGTTGGACACAACTGAGCGACTGAACTGAACTGAACTGAACTGACTAGACGGACCTTTGTTGGTAAAGTAATGTCTCTGCTTTTGAATATACTATCTAGGTTGGTCATAACTTTTCTTCCAAGGAGTAAGCATCTTTTAATTTCATGGCTGCAATCACCATCTGCAGTGATTTTGGAGCCTCCAAAAATAAAGTCAGCCACTGTTTCCACTGTTTCCCCATCTATTTCCCATGAAGTGATCAGACCAGATGCCAATATCTTCGTTTTCTCAATGTTGAGCTTTAAGCCAACTTTTTTGCTCTCCTCTTTCACTTTCATCAAAAGGTTTTTTTTAGAATGCAAATTAATGACACAGAGAATGGAAAAACAATAGAGAAAATCCTAAAAAAAACCTGACAAATCTTTAGCTAGGCATACTAAAAAAAAAAGAAAAAGGAAGAAAAGTATATACTATATACTAGTAGTTTCAACCAGGTTGCAGGTACAAGATCAATATTTTAAAATATACAGTATTTTTATATAATGTGTGCTCTGTTGCCCCAGTCATGTCCAGCTCTTTTCAACCCCATGGACTGTAGTTCACTAGGCTTCTCTGTCCATGGACTCTTCCAGGCGAGAATAATAGAATGGGTAGCTATTTCCAACTCCAGGGCATCTTCCCCGATTCAGGAATTGAATCCTTGTCGCCTGTGTCTTTTGCATTGACAAGCAGATTCTCTACCATTGTACCACAAAAAATTTGAAATGAACTTAAGAAAACAACTTCACTTGAAACAATGTTGAAAGAATAAAATAATTAGGAGGGATAAATTTCAACCCTTTTGCAACCCCATGAACTGCAGCCTGCTAGAATCCTCAGTCCATGGGATTTTTCCAGGAAAGAAAACATGCCTTCTCCAAGGCATCTTCTCAACCCAGGGACTGAATCCACATCTCTTGTCTCCTGTTTGGCAGGCAGATTCTTTGCCACTGAGCCACCTGGGAAGCCTGGTATATCCAATAATGAGATGTAATTGGATAGCAAAAGTAAAACGTACTGATGCCTGTTCTAAAATGTGAAAGTGAAAGTCGCTCAGTGGTGTCCAACTCTTTGTGACCCATGGACTAAATACAGTTCATTGAATTCTCCAGACCAGAATACTGGAGTGGGTAGCCTTTTTCTTCTCCCACGGGATCTTCCCAACCCAGGATCAAACCCAGGCATCCCACATTGCAGGCAGATTCTTTACCAGCTGAGCTACAAGGGAAGCCCGAGAATACTGGAGTGGGTAGCCTATCCCTTTTCCAGCGGATCTTCCCCACCCAGGAATTGAACTGGGGTCTCCTGCATTGCAGGTGAATTCTTTACCAACTGAGCTATCAGGGAAACCCATGTATTATCTAACATAAATTATCTAACATATATTATTGCAGAAAATTTTATGCTATGTGAAATAATTCTGCTTAAAAAATACTACATATTGTAAATGAAATGTTCAGAATAGGTAAATCTATAGGAACCAAGAGAATGCTGATACTTGCTTAAGTCTTGGGATAAAAAGGGAGAGTGATTGCTAATGAATAAAAATTTATTTTTTGGTGTAGTGGAAATGTTTTAAAATTGATTATGGTTGTAGCTGCACAGCCCTGTGAAAATATTCAGTTCAGTTCAGTTCAGTTCAGTCATTCAGTCATGTCTGACTCTTTGCGACCCCATGAACTGCAGCACGCCAAGCCTCCTTGTCCATCACCAGCTCCTGGAGTCCACCCAAACCTATGTCCACTGAGTCAGTGATGGCATCCAACCAGCTCATCCTCTGCCATCCCCTTCTCTTCCCACCTTCAATCTTTCCCAGAATCAGGGTCTTTTCAAATGAATCAGTTCTTCACATCAGGTGGCCAAAGTATCGGAGTTTCAGCTTCAACATCAGTCCTTCCAATGAACACCCAGGACTGATCTCCTTTAGGATGGACTGGTTGGATCTCCTTGCAGTCCAAGGGACTCTCAAGAGTCTTCTCCAACACCACAGTGCAAAAGCATCAATTCTTCGATGCTCAGCCTTCTTCACAGTCCAACTCTCACATCCATACATGACTACTGGAAAAACCATAGTTTTGGTTGACTAGATGGACTTGACTAGATGGACCTTTGTTGACAAAGTAATGTCTTTGCTCTTTAATATGCTGTCTAGGTTGGTCATAGCTTTCCTTCCAAGGAGTAAGCGTGTTTTAATTTCATGGCTGCAGTCACCGTCTGCAGTGATTTTGGAGCCCCCCCAAAATAAAGTCAGCCACCGTTTCCACTGTTTCCCCATCTATTTGCCACAATGTGATGGGATCAAATGCCAAAACCTCTAAATTGTACTCTTTAAATGATAAATTATACAGTATATATATTGTATATCAACAAAACTATTAACAAAAAAAATCCACTTCTTTGCTGTCTTTGTTATCAGTTTTAAATACAAGAAAGAATGTATATACAGTTCATCTGACCATTTTTCTTATTAGTCATTTAATTGCCTAAACGTTTAGGTAACTTTTCAGTAGATGCTGCTGCTGCTGCTGCTAAGTCGCTTCAGTCGTGTCTGACTCTCTGCGACCCCACAGACGGAAGCCCACCAGGTTCCCCCATCCCTGGGATTATCAAGGCAAGAACACTGGAGTGGGTTGCCATTTCCTTCTCCAATGCATGAAAGTGAAAAGTGAAAGTGAAAGTGAAGTCGCTCAGTCATGTCCGACTCCTAGCAACTCCATGGACTACAGCCTACTAGGCTCCTCTGTCCATGGGATTTGCCAGGCAAGAGTACTGGAGTGGGTTGCCACTGCCTTCTCCATTTCAGTAGACAGACCACTTAAATTTGAGATATTTGTTTTTCATAAAAAAAGTAGCATTTATATATGCTTGTGATTATATGTAAATTCCTTCTCTATGGAAAAATAAGTGTATGATTTATATATGTAGAAGAATAACAAAAGATGTTTCCTCCTATCTCATAGTTTTACTCAGCTGACATCCCACAGTTGAAATAAGTGGGTGATAAGTGCTGTCACAATTTAAGGAGAGTGCAAGGTTTCCAAGACTAAGAAAAAGGAGTCCAGAAACCTTCATCACTTTACCCATCTCCTTCTTATACAAAAGAAGACTAGAGTTTCAGCAGCTGCTTTGAAGAGAATTCAAATGATGAGAGAATTCTATGTCATTCTGTCTCAGCAGAAATCTGACCTTTCTTCTGTTCAGTTTAATATCTATTTATACTTGCTTATAATTTCCTAAAAGTTTTAAGATAGGTGTTTTAACAGTGTTTTAATTTTATTTTGTTTTATATTTTGACCTCTTAAGATTTAATTGATATAAAGAGGGACAGGGATTGGATTGATTCTTGGACTGATAATGTGAAAAGTGCGATTCCAGTTGATTGATGGAAGTCAGACAATAATTCCTAACTGTTACTGTTGAAAATAAATTTCCATTGAAGAGAAGGGAGCCTTTCATTAAGGATATTAGGGAGTGAATAGTAGTTGGGAAAGCAGATAATCCCGAAAGCCCGTTCGATGTCTATTATTCTATTACATGTTTATTCTCATAGCTTTTTTTGAGGTATGTTTTAATTTTTTTATCATGTCCCATGAATGAATAAGGAAAAATTATTTATCTTGACATACTTTCATTTTCATAGCCTATAAATAATTCTTATTAATAGTACTGTATTCCATATCTGAAATTTTCTAAGAGTAGATCTTAAAAGTTCTCACCAAAGAAAAATAACTGTAATTATGTATGGTGACAGATGTTAACTAGACTTACTATGGTGATTTATAATACATACAAATACTGAATTATGTAAAAAAATTTTAAAAATCCAAAATAAAAAACATAAGGCACAATAAGTTAGGGTTTGAGAGTAGTATAGTTACCGAGAGATTAATTATAAAAGTAGGAATGAGTATGGGAGAACATTGAGTTAATTCATAGTTAAAAATAATAGTAAAATATTTATCTGACAAAATTAGAGAGCATATTCACAGCAAAGAAAAAAGGCTTAATTCTAAATAAATGCAAGCTGTTTTCTGAAGTTCTGAACAATAAATTTTATATGGAATGTTGCAGACATTTCAACATCATATATAAGAATATGTTTTGATTTTACCATGTTAATAGCAAAGATCAGGTTAACTGTTGGAGTACAGGAGTTTCCTAAAAGTATGCTCAAGATTGTGAAATGTGTTATGGTAGTATAAACTCCTGAGTGAAAATTCTGGGATAGATCAATTTAAAGAAAAATACATAAAGAATTTGAAAGTGAAAGTGTTAGTCACTCAGAGGTGTCTGACTCTTTGCAACCCCAGGACTGTAGCCCACCAGGCTCCTCTGTCCATGGAATTCTTCAAGCAATAATACTGGAGTGGGTTGCTATTTCCTTCTCCAGAGGATCTTCCAGACTCAGGGATTAAACCCTGGTCTCCTGCATTGAAGGCAGATTCTTTACTGTCTGAGCCACCAGGGAAGATTGGGAAATTAACAGTATTAAAACAATGCATATTTAGATGCTTCTTACAGCATCTTTATATTTCCCCAGTGTCTTACATCAATGTTTGAAGACAACTATTGAAGACATGATTTTCCCAGCAGAAAGTAGGAAGAAAGGAAAAGTTTGTTTCTCCTTTTATTCATCGTTTTTAGAGGTACCTTTAAAGTAGTTGCTTCCTTTCTGTATTCCCAAATCCCACCATTGCTTCCTGTTTGGTGAATTATTTTGGGAGCTTCTCTGTGATTGAAGCCTACTAAGGTGTGTTTTTCCTCCCCTGTTTTAGCACTAACTGAGCAGAACCCTGAGGAGTGCAGAAACAGGATCCTGGTAGTACCCGTTCCTTTGTTAATCATCTCCTGTTCGAGGAATGCTAGTGGCTTTTAAAGTTACTAATCTCTAGGTATCAGTCTTGTTTGTTTTACTTATTCTTTACTAACAAACTTATCCTTTTCTGCCACACACCTTTTAATAGCTGAGTAACTGATTCTTTTTAATTAAAGTTGAAATTTTTAAAAATTAAAATAAAAAACTGTTATATTACATTTTTTTCTGAATTGGATTCTCTGATAAACTAATTAATATAAAACTGAACAGCAAGCACAGATCTAGCTGAGTAAGGAAAGAAGTAAGTTGATCAGAGTGTCTTGGTCATAGTTTATTTGTAGCTTCACTGAGAAATTAAAACTTTC
>SJYX01021683.1:45940-60038 GCA_006410675.1 Oreotragus oreotragus
ACAATATTGTAATTAACCTCCAATTAAAATAAATAAATTT
This sequence comes from Oreotragus oreotragus, assembly GCA_006410675.1. NCBI lineage: Eukaryota > Metazoa > Chordata > Mammalia > Artiodactyla > Bovidae > Oreotragus > Oreotragus oreotragus. The sequence continues at coordinate 45,981 of SJYX01021683.1, forward strand.
ATATTTAAAAAAAAGAAACAGGGGTTTGATACCTGCGATGGAAAGATACCCTGGAGGAGGTCATGGCAACCCACTCTTGTAGTCTGGGCTGGAGAATCCCATGGACAGAAGAGCCTGGTGGTTTACAGTCCATAGAGTTGGGCACCACTGAAGCAACTTAGCATGTGTGCACACATATTAAAATTACATAGTTTGATGGAGAAAATATCTTTGTTGAAATTCACACTCAAGAACATGTTATTTCTCTCTAGGTTTTAATTTTTTAAATACATTTGTAGTATTTTTAAAACATTGTTTAGTGTTTAGCTACATACACATTTAGATGATTGCTATTTCCTATTTTCCTATCATAATTAAAATTAATTTTTTAAAAACACCAACTTTTAAGTTTTGCCTTTGTACATTATTTAATTTTAAATATTAGAGTATCATATAATTTTTAACTGCTCTTACAGTTTTGGGCTTCCCAAGAATCCACCTGCCCATGCAGGAGACACGGGTTCACTCTCTGGATTGGTGTGATCTCCTGGAGAAGGAAACCCATTCCAGTATTCTTGCCTGAAAAATCCCATGGACAGAGGAGCCTGGTGAGCTACAGTCCATTGGGTTGCAAAGAGTCAGACTCAACTGAACAGGCACACACACACACATACACACACACATATTAGTTTTCAGTTCAGTTCAGTTCAGTCGCTCAGTCATATCTGACTCTTTGCAACCCCATGGACTGCAGCATGCCAGGCCTCCCTGTCCATCACCAACTCCCAAAGTTTACTCAAACTCATGTTCACTGAGTCAGTGATGCCATCCAACCACCTCATCCTCTGTCATCCCCTTCTCCTCCCACCTTCAATCTTTCCCAGCATCAGGGTTTTTTTCCAATGAGTTAGTTCTTCACATCAGGTGGCCAGAGTACTGGCGTTTCAGCTTCAGCATCAATACTTCCAGTGAATAGTCAAGACTGATTTCCTTTAGGATGGTCCAGTTGGATCTCCTTGCTGTCCAAGGGACTCTCAAGAGTCTTCTCCAACACCACAGTTCAAAAGCATCAGTTCTTCAGCGCTCAGCTTTACAGTCCAACTCTCACCTGTTAGTTTTACTGGTGATGAATCCTCTCAGTTTCTGTTTACCTGGGAATGTCTGCTGCCTCATTTTTAAAAGATAAGGTTTACCATGTATACTAATCTTGGCTGGCAGTTCTTTCTCTCAGTTCTTTGACTATATTATTCCCCTGGTCCTGGCCTGCCAAAATGTACTAAAGAGGTAGAGAGGGTGCTACTGTATGTTGCAAGACAGCTCTAGTGTTTTCCAAGTTCTCTTTTTTATTTTTGCAGTTTGATTACAACATATTTTTGTGCAAATCTCTTCAGATTCTATATATATGTGGTCGTTGAAGCTTTATGAGTTTTGATATCCATTTCCCTCCTCAAATTCCAAAATTTTCAGTAATTATCTCTTTAAGCAAGTTTTCTGTCCCTTTCTCTTTCTGTTCTTCTAGGACTTCCATAATATTCACTGTAAGAGCAATGGGAAAATGTAAGAATAAAGTGAAGCTGCAAAGTTGTCTTTTCTACCCTACTCAGTGCATCTTTTCTCATTTCCATGTTGCACTTGGATGTTTTAATCTCTCACCTGGATTCCTGAGTTCTCATGTAGTTATTTTGTTCCATGAGTAGATGTCAATTTCTTTGTGAGAAAAAAGTGCTCAACTCTGTTTTGTCATCTTTCTGATGACAGTGCCAAAATATTTAGGCATCATTTTATGCAGTCATTGGTTAAGCAACTTTCTGCATTAATGGATTTAAGCTCAAATATTAAAGGTGGCATGGGTGGGGAAGAGGAAAGAGGGTCAAAATTATGCTAATAAATTCATTAACCAACATGATATCTCATGAATTGAAGGTACTGAAAAGCATTACAAAATTAAGTAGGTAATATGTTGAGACAGCCCAGAGTAGAGGTGGCTTGAGTTACAGTAGCGAAGAGCAGCTTCTTCAGTGTGGCTCAACTTTTCATTAAGTATGAAAAGATTGAGCAACAGCAGCCCAAGAAAAGGATGATCTGGTGAACAGACAATCAGGATTCTTTAAAGGGTAGGAAGAGGAGACACTTGACTCAAATAAAGTGAATAAATGTACAACTCAGCAAGACTCCTATTGAAAATCAAATCACTGTAATAATAAATAATGAGATACTTATAGTGAATGCAGAGGAACAACAATTCAAATTAGTTAGAGATAATATAAAAGATGGGCTTTCCTCATAGCTCAGTTGGTAAAGAGTCTGACTGCAATGCAGAAGACCTGGATTTGATCCCTGGTCAGAAAGATCCCCTGTAAAAGGAAATGGCAACCCACTCCAGTATTCTTGCCTGGAGAATCCCATGGACAGAGGAGCCTGGCAGGGTACAGTCTATGGAGTTGCAAGAGTCGGACCCGACTGAGCGACTAAGAACATAATGTAAAAGATGTGGAGGGCAAGCTATTGACTTTCAAGGTAGTTAACTCTAATTTTTAAAAAAAGTCATAAAATGTAAGAAATAAGAGGAAGGCTATAATAGAATATTCTTGAACAAAAGAATTGGCTGTAATTCAAGAATATTATTTGTTCTAGAAAAATGTGACTAGGAATTATGGATAAGAAAAATATATTGCAGTTAAGTTATTTAATTGTAAGTATGAAAGTAATAGGGAGACTCCCAGGTGGCAATCAGTTCAGTTCAGTTCAGTTGCTCAGTAGTGTCCGACTCTTTGCGATCCCATGGACAGCTGCATCCCAGGCTTCCCTGTGAATCTCCAAGGACAGGGAAGCGGTGGTAAAGAATTTTCCTGCCAATTCAAGAGTTGCAAGTGATGCGGGTTTGATCCCTGGGTCAGGAAGATTCTCTGGAGTAGAAAATGGCAATCTACTCCAGTATTCTTGCTTAGAAAATCATATGGACAGAGGAGCCTGGCAGGCTACAGTCCATGGGGTTGCAAAGAGTCAGACATGAGTGAGTACACACACAGAGAAAGTAATAAGCACAGAGCTAGAAAGTCCTTTACCAGCAGAAAAAGTCAAGGTGATTTTAAAGTTCTCCACAATGTTTAATCCCAGAAGAAAGTTGTAAATTGTACAATATCCATAAAATTTAGGAGCAAGGAAGGGTGACCAAAGATAACAATTTGTAAACAGTCATATTCTCAACTGTTTAAAAATTATATATATATATATATACATATATATTTATACACACACACACACACACACACATTTTATTGTGACTCAGTGGTAAACACTCTGCCTGCCAATGCAGGAGACATCAAAGATGCAGGTTCAATCTCTATGGCAGGAGATCTCCTGGAGAAGGAAGTGGCAACCCACTCAAGTAGTCTAGTCTGGGGAATCCCATGGGTGGAGGAGCCTGGCAGGCTATAGTCCCTGGGATTGCAAAGAGTTGGACATGACTTAGCGACAGACTTTCACTTTCACATATATATATATAAACTACAGGTGGCTCAGAGGTTAAAGCATCTGCCTGCAATGCGGGAGACCTGGGTTTGATCCCTGGGTCGGGAAGATCCCCTGGAGAAGGAAATGGCAACCCACTCCAGTATTCTTGCCTGGAGAATCCCATGGACAGAGGAGCTTGGTGGGCTACAGTCCACGGGGTCGCAAAGAGTCGGGCACGACTGAGCGACTTCACTTCACTTCACATTTAAAAATATATATATATAGTTGCTTCTAGAGTAAAAAGTGCTTTATGAAGAAATTAAATAAAATGATGATTAAAGAAGTTGTGGTAAATCAATAGGAGGTTAACATTCAGTTTATGTTAATATGATACTGAAGCTAAACAACCAATGAATTAAGTTTGCAAAATATAATGTGTGTATAAATCTTGGCAATGAAGGAAAAATTATTAATACTTTTGATCTGTGGTGTTGAAGAAGACTCTTGAGAGTCCCTTGGACTGCAAGGAGATCCATCCGGTCCATCCTAAAGGAAATCAGTCTTGACTATCCATTGAAAGCACTGATGCTGAAGCTGAAACTCCAGTACTTTGGCCACCTGATGAGAACTGACTCCTTGGAAAAGACTCTGATTCTGGGAAAGATTGAAGGCGGGAGGAGAAGGGGACAGCAGAGGATGAGATGGTCAGATGGCATCACCGACTCAATGGACATGAGTTTGAGTAAGCCCCAGGAGTTGGTGATGGACAGGGAAGCCTGGCATACTGCAGTCCATGGGGTTACAAATAGTCGGACATGACTGAGCAACTAAACTGATCGACTGATAGTCTTTAAATGATATTGAAAGGAATGTGGAAGGAAGGATAAGAATGCTAATTTGTTAATATTTCAAAGTAGAAAGTAAGTAGAGAGTCTCTAAAATTAAACTGTAGTTAATTTTAATTAAAGCAGTGTTTGATAAAACTATTTTTTCCCCTTAACTTTAGTGCATCAGTTGACTCCAAGTGACAGGATTTATCTCAAATTTAGTGATCACTTTAGTTTTAAATCAGAAATAATTTTTTGTTTCTCTCATTTGGATTAAAGCTAAATGTAAAGAACACTTCACCAAAATCATCTTTGTTGATCTTCTCTTCATGTGCATAGAGATAGACCTGAAATAATATTCTTCTCATCATATTGATGGTCATTTTTGGTCACTGGATTTCTGTTAATAAGGTGCTTTCATTTTATGTAATTTCAAATTATACTAAATATAATTTCAAAATATTATCACCAATTTCATTTTTTAATTGTAAATCAAACTATCGATTTCTTTTTTTTTTTTTTTCTTACACCTGAGGTATTGCATTGTTAAGGACACTCAGAAAGGTCAGCAGCCAATTTCGCCAGGTCCATCATTCCTAGAGACAGAGTGCCAGCAAGCATTCAGAGGCTACCTAGGAGTAGTAGGAAGTCTTTTTCATGATATCCCCACACATCCATCAGAATTATCGATGTGCTAATATGTCCCAGGAAATCTTGTTTTTCCTTGATGATAATAAGAACTCTAGATGTGTCTATCAGATCCTGTCATTGTAACTGCTTCCTATATTGTCACAGCTGAGTTGAACTTCCATCTCTGCTGCAATAAACATGTTTTAATTAGTTCAATAGCATTTTTTAATTAGTTCAATAGCATTAGTTTTAATTAGTTTAATAGCATTTTGTAAAGAAGACCCTGTTGTTAAGAAGAATTTAATTTTGCATAGGTTCCAAGGCATGCCTTCTCAGTTTTGTCTGGCATTTCTTTGTTTATAATTGATAGATGAACACTTACTATTTTCATGTCTTTGAAATAAAAAATTCAGTGACAGATTTTCATCTGTGTAGATGACTGATGTCATTCATAGCTTGGATTTGTGCAGTGTCTTTGGGCAAAGAACAAGAGTGTTTGTCACACGTGATTGGTAGACCCCAGCCTTTGGCTTAGAGACATGGTAGAATGAAGTATGTGGGGGTCTTAGATTCAGGAGTTCTTCATCTCGGATCCTAGGTCTTTCACTTACCTTTAAACCTGAACAAGTTACTCAGTGTCTATGAAACTCAATCTTAACATTTAAAAATAAATAAAATTAAGATGCAGCACTTTAATTCTTTTACAGTATGATTTTCTTTCTTTCTCTGTGATTTTTGTTTTGACTGTGCTTTTAAAAGGTTGAATTGAAGTTTCATTAAGAACATGACATCTGTAAGGATTTTAATTAAAGGTATATGATAATGCTTCTTTATGTTGAATTTTAATGTCCACCTGGAAACTGTCATTTTCATTTTAGAAAATGAACAAAAAGTTAAAGAGACTGAGCATATTTAAGGTACAGTCCTTCTATAATCTATTTTTTAAGATAGGGACACAACAATTTAAGTAGACTCTTTTCTGATGATCAGAACATAAAGATATATTGTCAGGATTGTACAGTGGTTAAACCACTAAATATCTGTTAACAGTTTAATAAAATAAATAACCTTTGTCAGCTAATAAATAGAAGTGCTAGGATTATTGATTTCAAGATGCCAAAATAAACACAATGCTCAGTAAAATATCTGGAAATACAAGGAAGACAGGTAAAAAGACAGAAAAGCACATTTTCAAGCCCTTTTGTCTGGACTAAATGTAGCAGCAGTGGCAGAGCCTCAAAGACCATACCACAACCAGGAATTGTGATGCTTTCCTTTTCTGTAGCATTCCCCATGAGCTCCAAATTGGTGGCTGGAAAGAGACAGCAGTACCTAATCCCGTAATCCCTAATGTCACAGGATGCAGGACAGCTGACTCGGGGAGTAATTTTATTTTTTCCAATTCTGGATTTCCCAACTCTTGGAACCAATAGGTTCCAAGCTAGAGGCACACTGCTCCTTACTGGGAGGGTTCTTGTTCCCCTAGGGAGCATCCCCAGATGCAGCAGTTTGTACTGCACTTGAAAGAACCCCAGAGGATACTCACACAGTATGCACAGTCCCTTTAACCTTGAGGAAAACACTTCACTGAAATATTGTGCAAAGTATCTGTCCTTCAACAGGCAACAGACTGCCAGTAGTACTTTTGTCCTTTGATGATCTTCCATTACCTTTCACAGAATGGCCATGTGATCTGTATTTTTAAATAAAATAATTTATCAAACCTTCTTTAAACCTTGTGAAGAATCTTCATGATATTGAATAAAATTATAGAGACTGAGTCGGGAGATGAGAAAAGCTGAAGTGCAGTGTTGCATAAGCTTCAAAATTCTTTAATTTCTGTGTTGTAAGATCCCCAGGGTCTTTGACAAGAATGATACAGGCAATGCTGGTAAAAAGTCAAACAAAAATGGATATGCATTCCACACTGTGTTCTGTATCATGTCAACCAACATGGTAAAGGGGAAGTACCATTAGGCTGGAAAAAAAAAAAAAAAGGATCCTGAAGGTCTCATAGTAATAGCTCTGTTGGTTAGTGGGAATACATCTTTAGCTCTGATTTCATAGTCCTAATTTTCCACATTGTTTAGATGAGAGATTTCCAGAGAGATAGGAAAAGTTATAATCTTTAAAGATTGGAGTCAAAATTAATTTTTGTTCAATTCGAGTTTCCTTTTCTTTTTACCATTGTTATTTAATAACAAAACGTTAGAGAATCAGTTGAATAGTTTCTCATTGGAGCTGAAGACATTTAGATTAGACAAAGCTAGTGGAGGTGATGGAATTCCAGTTGAGCTATTTCAAATCCTGAAAGATGATGCTGTGAAAGTGCTGCACTCAATATGCCAGCAAAATTGGAAAACTCAGCGGTGGCCACAGAACTGGAAAAGGTCAGTTTTCATTCCAATCCCAAAGAAAGGCAGTACCGAAGAATGCTCAAACTACCGCACAATTGCACTCATCTCACACGCTAGTAAATTATGCTCAAAATTCTCCAAGCCAGGCTTCAGCAATACGTAAACTGTAAACTTCCAGATGTTCAGGCTGGTTTTAGAAAAGGGAGAGGAATGAGAGATCAAATTACTAACAAATTGCCAATTGCTGGATCATCAAAAAAGCAAGAGAGTTCCAGAAAAACATCTATTTCTGCTTTATTGACTATCCTAAAGCCTTTGACTGTGTGGATCACAATAAACTGTGGAAAATTCTGAATGAGATGGGAATATCAGACCACCTGACCTACCTCTTGAGACCTGTATGCAGGTCAGGAAGCAACAGTTAGAACTGGACATACAACCACAGACTGGTTCCAAATAGGANATTCTGAATGAGATGGGAATATCAGACCACCTGACCTACCTCTTGAGACCTGTATGCAGGTCAGGAAGCAACAGTTAGAACTGGACATACAACCACAGACTGGTTCCAAATAGGAAAAGGAGTATGCCAAGTCTGTATATAGTCACCCTACTTATTTAACTTATATGCAGAGTACATCATGAGAAACCCTGGGCTTGAGGAAGCACAAGCTGGAATCAACATTGCTGGAGGAAATATCAATAATCTCAGATTTGCAGATGATACCACCCTTATGGCAGAAAGTGAGGAAGAACTAAAGAGGTTCTTGATGAAAATGAAAGAGGAGAGTGAAAAAGTTGGCTTAAAGCTCAACATTCAGAAAACTAAGATCATGACATCTTGTCCCATGACTTCATGGCAAATAAATGGGGAAACAGCAGCTGACTATTTTTCTGGGCTCCAAAATCATTGCAGATGGTGATTGCAGCGATGAAATTAAAAGACACTTACTCCTTGGAAAGAAAGTTATGACCAACCTAGATAGCATATTAAAAAGCAAAGACATTACTTTGCCAACAAAGGTCCATCTAGTCAAGGCTATGGTTTTTCCAGTGGTCAAGTATGGATGTGAGAGTTGGACTATAAAGAAAGCTGAGTGCTGAAGAATTGATGCTTTTGAACTGTGGTGCTGGAGAAGACTCTTGAGAGTCCCTTGGACTGCAAGGAGATCCATCCAGTCCATCCTAATGGAGAGCAGTCCTGGGTGTTCATTGGAAAGACTGATGCTAAAGCTGAAACTCCAATATTTTGGCCATCTGATGGGAAGAGCTGACTCATTTGTGCTGGGATCCAGCCCCAGAAGGATCCAGGGGTACCCTCAGGGGAGACGGCATTGGTGAGAGAGATTTAGAGAGAGATAAAGAAAGAATGTTGCAGATAAGAAAACAGAGGAGAGAAAGAGATTGATATTCCTTCGTTTACACAGAAAGCCAATAAAGCCCCAGCACAGGACTTGCTCTGTTCACGTAGGCCACAGGCTCCCTCCTGATTGGGAGATGGTGCAGAGCACCTTCTAGAGAGGGTCTTAGAAGCTTGGGCAGGAAAGTGAACTCAGAGAGCCTCTGCGCTCCAAGGGATCAGCATGAAAAAGAAAGGGAGAGAGAGAAAGAATGACACAGGGTGACCAAACTTCAGTGAGTGAGGCCCATAACTTTATTTTCAAAAGGAACTTTTATACCTTGACTTGTACATAGAGGGAAATGAAAGATGCAAAGTCATGCAGAGTCAGCCCAAACATTACATCTATTTTGTCTTTATTGAAACCAGGATTTTTTCTGCATACCTTTCCCATAAACAATGCTGTGTACATTATCTTCTGGCCTTGGAGGCCTGTGGACATTTTATGACCCTCTTTTGATAAAGGCTGCTCAACCAGAAAGCTTATTTTCCCTTGAAGTGTTTTTTCTTTATATTTCTAATCTATGTCAGCCTCAGAAAGTATTAAATAGAGTTACATTCTCACGGAGCAAAGGTGCAGTGAGTTACAACAAAGAAAGAACCAATTAGTTCAAAGGTCTGATGTGGTTAATTCCAAGGCTACTGCTTGTTTTTCTTACATTCCAACTATGTTAACTAATGCACTCCCAGGTGCACAATGGATAAGGGATATGGGAACTTGGCAGCAAGCATTGGCTCAACAATGAAATCCTACACCAGCACTACTCTAATAGTTTTTAACTCTTTGAAAGGCTCTATATTTTTAGAATGTTTTAAGCTTCCCGAGCCTCTCACAGGTGGGAGGCTATAAACAATCACATGCATAGCTACAAGAGTCTGGATAAACCTGCCAAGCAAGCTAGAATGCCAACAAAGGGGGTTTGAATTGAAACACTCCTATCATGTCCAGGAGACTTATTAACTAAAGCCCTAATTTGACTTTTTTCAGAGAAAGGTGGTCAGGGATAGCCCCTCGTTAATGTCAGAAGAGTTGATGAAAGGCATAAAATAGTAAGACAGACAGATTCTGGTTTTGGGGTAGATGCTCGAGCAGGTCCAGTGGGTCCCTCGAGTCCTGATCCACCTTGCTCGTCAGGTCTCTTCCACATGACCTTGTCATGGGTGGGACCTCCCGTGCTGGCTCCCGGCACATTTGAAAAGACCCTGATGCTGGGAAAGATTGAGGGCAAGAGGAGAAGTGGACGACAGGATGAGATGGTTGGATGGCATCACTGACTCAATGGACATGGGCGTGGTGGACTCTGGGAGTTGGGAGGACAGGGTGGCCTGGTGTGCTGCGGTTCATGGGGTCGCAAAAGTCAGACACGACTGAGCGACTGAACTGAATTGAACTGATGTAAAATGGTAGTCATTCCAAAAGAAGGCCAAAACATTCAAAGGAGTTGTATAGAAGACAGCATACTTGGCATAAAATAAGGCTTATGCTGATATTTCCTTTACTCCTCTCTTTTTTCTTGCGTGTAAAACATCAGGATAGTTTTTTGGCTGTACCCTTACAATGCATCCAGACTCCAACCACTTCTTTCTACTCTCACCACCCACCACAGTCCGTGATCATTTCTTGCCTAGATTCGTGTCATTGTGTCTCTGCTTCCATTTTTGCTCCCCAGAAGTCTAATATCAACACAATAACTAGAGCCTTCCATCTAAGACAGGAACGTGTTACTTCTTTATCAAAACCCCAAGACAATTTCCAGTCTTACTCCAAGCAGATGCTAACATCCTTATATCAACTTAACCTCCCCTTATTAGTTAACTCTGTGTTTCCATTTCTCTGAACTCAACACCTACCTCTCTCACTTTCATGTACTCTACTTCAGTCACACTGAATTCTGGTTTTTGAACTAGAAATGTTCACTTGTTTTCCCTGTTTGAAGCAGTGCTTCTCGATATCACTGTGTTTTTTCACTCTGCTTTAAGGCTAGCTGTGTTCAAATGTCACTTTATGGACATAAATGTGATGGTGGTGGCCAGGAAGGAATGTGGTGTTTTCTATAATTACCTCACCAGTGATAGCAACTTCCTACCATTTCTGTCAATATCTATCATCATTTCTGTCTTTACAGCATACCTTGTCATTACACATTATCTTCATAATATATTTTATNTGTTCAAATGTCACTTTATGGACATAAATGTGATGGTGGTGGCCAGGAAGGAATGTGGTGTTTTCTATAATTACCTCACCAGTGATAGCAACTTCCTACCATTTCTGTCAATATCTATCATCATTTCTGTCTTTACAGCATACCTTGTCATTACACATTATCTTCATAATATATTTTATCTATCTTTACTCTAAAATTGAAGATCTACTTTTGGTTTTACTGACTGGTATATTTTTAATGCTTTTATACAGTATCTAGAGTGGAGCAGGTGCCCAGTAATGTCTTCTGAATGAATGAAACCAGCTCCACCCTTCTGCATCACACTATCAAAACAAGAGGTACTAGGCAATGCATCCACTCCAGTCTGCTAGCCAGGGCTTCGCTTGTCATATGACCATTCTCTTATTTAAGGAAAAAAAACCACCCTCATACTAAAATCACAACCTCCAAGAATTACTTTCAGGATATAGCAGAATTCTTAGAGTTTATACTGATTACCATTTATCATTGTAAAACATATGCCAAGTTCTTTTTCCTTGGGTTCCATCACTTGTATACAGTGTAGATTTCTATATTGTTTGTCCCAACAAAATTTTCCACTAATTTTCTCCTTCCTGAACCCTTTTTTTAGTGCTTCTCGCTCATGACTTACACATCACTCTATGTTCTCAGCCTGCTTATTGTTTGGTCTTCTTTATCACTTCTTTGTTTTCACTGAAGACAATATTTCTTTCCAGTTTCCTCAGATGTGTCTAGTGTATTTTCTTAAGCCCTATGATGGAAGATGCAAGATGGAAGGAGCTTATCTTTCTTTTCCTTGTCCTTTTGCTTGACGCTACCACTAGAAAATCATATCTCTTATGCCACATCCAACTTATAAGTCACATCATTTTATTTATGTCATATTAAATCAGTCCTGTATTTCTTTTCTTTGTGGTTTCTATAAAAATGTAAATATTTTAATCATTTTTAGGTAATTGTATTATTTCTCCTTGGTTGTATAGGACATGCTGTAGGATTAAATAGCTATTTGTTTAATGAAATAATGACTTTGTATTTTAAAAGCTACATATTATGTTGAAATTACTACTGTGAAATAGCACTATTCATTTCAATATTGTATCTTACAAGAAACACTTATTTGGACATTCAGTTGAGAAAATCTATTTCATATATATATATATATATATGTGGTTCATGGCTTATAACTCCCCATAATCAATCGTCAGACCCCACAGCTGAACTACCCACATCTTTCAGAAATCTAACATATATTCCTAAATTATTTCACTCTCCCTTTAGTTACAACTGCTGTTTCCAAACTTCACTTTTAGTTAATATTTACTTTATTTTTTATTATTATTTTTTGCTTTACAATATTGTATTGGTTTTGCCATACATTGACTTGAATCCACCATGGGTGTACACATGTTCCCCATCCTGAACCTTCCTCCCACCTCCCTCCCCATACCATCCCTATGGNGTCATATGACCTTTCTCTTATTTAAGGAAAAAAAACCACCCTCATACTAAAATCACAACCTCCAAGAATTACTTTCAGGATATAGCAGAATTCTTAGAGTTTATACTGATTACCATTTATCATTGTAAAACATATGCCAAGTTCTTTTTCCTTGGGTTCCATCACTTGTATACAGTGTAGATTTCTATATTGTTTGTCCCAACAAAATTTTCCACTAATTTTCTCCTTCCTGAACCCTTTTGTTAGTGCTTCTCGCTCATGACTTACACATCACTCTATGTTCTCAGCCTGCTTATTGTTTGGTCTTCTTTATCACTTCTTTGTTTTCACTGAAGACAATATTTCTTTCCAGTTTCCTCAGATGTGTCTAGTGTATTTTCTTAAGCCCTATGATGGAAGATGCAAGATGGAAGGAGCTTATCTTTCTTTTCCTTGTCCTTTTGCTTGACGCTACCACTAGAAAATCATATCTCTTATGCCACATCCAACTTATAAGTCACATCATTGTATTTATGTCATATTAAATCAGTCCTGTATTTCTTTTCTTTGTGGTTTCTATAAAAATGTAAATATTTTAATCATTTTTAGGTAATTGTATTATTTCTCCTTGGTTGTATAGGACATGCTGTAGGATTAAATAGCTATTTGTTTAATGAAATAATGACTTTGTATTTTAAAAGCTACATATTATGTTGAAATTACTACTGTGAAATAGCACTATTCATTTCAATATTGTATCTTACAAGAAACACTTATTTGGACATTCAGTTGAGAAAATCTATTTCATATATATATATATATATATGTGGTTCATGGCTTATAACTCCCCATAATCAATCGTCAGACCCCACAGCTGAACTACCCACATCTTTCAGAAATCTAACATATGTTCCTAAATTATTTCACTCTCCCTTTAGTTACAACTGCTGTTTCCAAACTTCACTTTTAGTTAATATTTACTTTATTTTTTATTATTATTTTTTGCTTTACAATATTGTATTGGTTTTGCCATACATTGACTTGAATCCACCATGGGTGTACACATGTTCCCCATCCTGAACCTTCCTCCCACCTCCCTCCCCATACCATCCCTATGGGTCATCCCAGTGCACCAGCCCCAAGCACCCTGTATCATGCATTGAACCTGGACTGGCGATTCCTTTCACATATGATAATTTACATGTTTCAATGCCATTCTCCCAAATCATCCCACACTGTCCCTCTCCCACAGAGTCCAAAAGACTGTTCTATATATCTGTGTCTCTTTTGCTGTCTCGCATACAGGGTTATCATTACTATCTTTCTAAATTCCATATATATGCATTAGTATACTGTATTGGTGTTTTTCTTTCTGGCTTACTTCACTCTGTATAATAGGCTCCAGTTTCATCCAACTCATTAGAGCTGATTCAAATATATCCTTTTTATTGGCTGAGTAATATTCCATTGTGTATATGTACCACAGCTTTCTTATCCATTCATCTGCTGATGGACATCTATGTTGCTTCCATGTCCTGGCTATTGTAAACAGTGCTGTGATGAACATTGGGGTACACATGTCTCGTTTGATTCTGGTTTCCTCAGCGTGTATACCCAGCAGTGGGATTGCTGGGTCGTATGGCAGTTCTATTTCCAGCTGTTTAAGGAATCTCCACACTGTTCTCCATAGTGGCTGTACTAGTTTGCATTCCCACCAACAGTGTAAGAGGGTTCCCTTTTCTCCACACCCTCTCCAGCATTTATTGCTTGTAGACTTTTGGAT
>SJYX01021683.1:61835-104345 GCA_006410675.1 Oreotragus oreotragus
GCTTTCTCTTTTGTTCCATTGATCTATATTTCTGTCTTTGTGCCAGTACCATACTGTCTTGATGATTATGGCTTTGTAGTAGAGCCTGAAGTCAGGTAAGTTGATTCCTCCAGTTCCATTCTTCTTTCTCAAGATTGCTTTGGCTATTCGAGGTTTTTTTGTATTTCCATAGAAATTGTAAAATTATTTGTTCTAGCTCTGTGAAAAATACCATTGGTAGCTTGATAGGGATTGCATTGAATCTATAGATTGCTTTGGGTAGTATACTAATTTTCACTATGTTGATTCTTCTGATCCATGAACATGGTATATTTCTCCATCTATTTTTGTCCTCTTTTATTCCTTTCATCAGTGTTTTATAGTTTTTTATGTATGGGTCTTTTGTTTCTTTAGGTAGATATATTCCTAAGTATTGTATTCTTTTCATTGCAATGGTGAATGGAATTTTTTCCTTAATTTCCTTTTCTGTTTTCTCATTGTTAGTGTATAGGAATGCATGGGATTTCTGTGTATTGATTTTATATCCTGCAACTTTACTATATTCATTGATTAGCTCTAGTACTTTTCTGGTGGAGTCTTTGGGGTTTTCTATGTAGAGGATCATGTCATCTGCAAATAGTGAGAGTTTTACTTCTTCCTTTCCAATCTGGATTCCTTTTATTTCTTTTTCTGCTCTGATTGCTGTGGTCAAAACTTCCAAAAGTATGTTGAATAGTAGTGGTGAGAATAGGCACCTAGAAACAAGTTATTTACTTTTTAATTTGAGAGCTCAGTCATCACTTGCTCTAGAAAACTCTTACTGATTCCCATTACATTAATTTCCCTTGACAGAGATTCTCTTAGAACCTTCAGTTTTTCTTTAACTTATCACCAGTGATTGCTCGTCCATGTTTAGCTTTCTCCATAAAAACTGTCTTTTAAAAAATAGTTATTATATGTGCTTATTTCACAGTTCTACCTTCAGTCTGAATACAGCCTCTTCTAATATCTCATTTTCAAAAACATTTTTCTGCAGTTAAAGACAACTTCCTTTTACAACAGAAACAAGGAAGGATAAAGATGACATCTTTCTTTTCTCAGTCCAATTGTCATTTTAATCCTCAAAATCCACTGTCATCAAATTCATTAGTCAGGGTGGTTTGCTCAGAATAATCTACACTCATCGACCCTACTTTGATGTTAACACGTCTGTATGGAACAAACACCTTTTCCAATTTTAACCCATTTCTCCCTTCAGATTCAGTTCAAGACTCCTTCTACTGAGAAAAGAAAGAACAATTTGGGTGGAATGTAATAATCTTGAAGGCAGATTAACTAATCTAAACCTATCTTTTCTACTTAATGGCTATGAACTTTGGAAATTTTTAGTATTTTGAACCTCACAGTTCTTACCCTTGTCATATCATGTATATAACTACAAAATCTGCTTTAATGTATTTTGTGAGGGCGTTAAAACATAGTATGTGCTGAAAGTGCCTGATAGTATGTGAATATACACTGAATAGCTGTTAAATCTCTAATGGAATAGGAATCATTACTTCTTCCCTTCTGACTTAATTGTTTCAGCTCACAGCTGGGGGAATATCTGCCCATAGTTTAGCCTCTGTTTTGGAGAACACTTAATTTGAGTGGTTAATTGTTGAACATATTCTGGGCTAAAATCAAGTAAGCACTGTGTGTATGTATTTATTTATGTTTGCTGTGTTGAAGGAAGGAACAGACTCTTTTTCTCTTTCACTTTTCTGGCCTGTATGCACTTTAGGCAGATCTGTGTTCTGAAGCTAGCAATGCCATATTTGTTAATGTAATAGGTGGATTTACAGAATGCTCCACAATCCCAACTGTTCTTTTTTAAAAAATATTTATATTTCTTTTATTTTTAAATTGTTATTTATTTTAATTAGAGGCTATTTGCTTTATAATATTGTAGTGGTTGTTGCCATACATTGACATTTAAAGTAAGGCTCAGGAATCTTCTCTTTGCCTGCAGAACAGGGCTAGGTGTGCCTAGCTTTCTAGCTCTCTGTTGATTTTTATTACAGTAGAGTTATTTTTCAAATGAAGATTTATCATGATCCTTTTCATCAAAACTCTGAGCAAATTTTTGTTGGGAGTTTCAGACATAGCATCGATGATTTTTCTAGTTCATTTTGGAGTTAGGAAGATTTGGGCTCAAAACATAATTATATTCAGGCCTATTTCTGTGAGTTTATTTTATTTTTCTTAAGCCTTACTAACTGTATCACTTATCCTATCTATGGAATGAGAAACATTACATCCACATCTATGAAGGCTGTGAGAACGAAAGAGAAAATGTATGTAAGCATATGTCCCACCACACATTATGATCAATAATTATTTTAGCCCTTTTTGTATTTTTTAAGTGTAATGCACTGTGTGCTTCCTGAAGGTAGACTTGTATATTCATGATGGTTTAAAATCCCACATCTTCTTACTTGTAGGAATACATCATACACTGAAGGGACTGAAGACTCATCTCTCTTCCTGTTATAACTAAGGTGGATATTGCCTTGTAGTTTACGACACAACCAGGTGACTGAATCAAAACTGATGCGTGCTTGTTTACCTAGATAATACTACTTTATTTTACTCTTATCAGCAAAAAGTTTAGGGAGAAGGAGGAATTGGAGCAAACTGGTAGAAATCTGATAGAATCGTTTCTGTGGAGTACGGACTTTGGTTTTTGCTTTTTCTTGCTTCACATTGAAGCAATTTTATTTTTAACAAATCATGCTGCCAGAGAGAAACTGAAATAAAGTATATAAAAGGGCCATTAAGAAATAAAGAAGACAGATTAAAAAGTCCCATCAAACATTTACTAGTAATTATAGAAGAATACAATATAGAAGAAGGAGTATGGACTTTGGTTTTTGCTTTTTCTTGCTTCACATTGAAGCAATTTTATTTTTAACAAATCATGCTGCCAGAGAGAAACTGAAATAAAGTATATAAAAGGGCCATTAAGAAATAAAGAAGACAGATTAAAAAGTCCCATCAAACATTTACTAGTAATTATAGAAGAATACAATATAGAAGATGATGGGAAAGTAATATTTAAAGTGTAATAATTGAACATTCTGAAGAATTAAAAAATTATGCCTTTTGATTGTAAAGACTGAAAACCAAGGAAATTTTTTTAGCTAATTAGCTAATTCTAATTAGCTGATATACTTCTCATAAACAAAAGTAGAAAAAATGGTGCAGTTTGTTAAACCTATCAAACACAAAGGGAAAGCTATGGTAAATTTAAAATTGTATGAAGTTTCACTAAGCAAAACAAAACAATCCTTACATATAAAGAAAAGTAAGTAGTTTTATCATGGATAGATACCCAATATAGGAGTCATAAATCACAAAAATTGTGGGTTATTTGAATAGTGGTGAATACAGTAATTTTAAATCATATGGGCAAATTTCATTTTGTGTTACAAAGAAAAGAAGTAAATTATTTTACATATAAAAATAGAGCCACAAAATAACTAGTAATAAGATAGAGAAATGCTCAGTGCTCACTTAAAATATTCTACATCTTTTTAATATATTCCAGGAGCATATAAATGGAAATAGTTTCACCTTGTAAAAAAACTTCCAGGTCTATATTTTGTATTTAAAAATTAGAAACAAGCACACACATCAATAAAAATAAGTTTCTAATAAGTTTTCTAGAGAAAACTTATCTACAAGTATGAAATACAGAAAAAAAGTGGATAAACAATGGAATTAGAAAGTAGGGAATAAAATGCAAAAAAAAAAAAAAAAAGAAAGTCTAAAATATGTCAATAACCAAATAAGGGTTAAGTATTTATTCTTAAATGTGGGGAGAAATGAAAAGATTATCACAGTAGTGTGGAAACAAAGCTAGCTATCAATGTGGTACTCATAGGTGATATATCTATGACAAAACCTCACAGAAAAGTCTGAAATACACAAAAAGAAGACAAATGCCAAGTAAACACTAACCAAAAATGATAAAGTGGTGTGTAGGTACATTAATGTTGGGCAAAAAAGAATTTAAGGGAAAAAAAAACCAGACACAAAAAGGACACTACATAATAATGGAGTTTATACATCAAAAGGATAGAGAAATCATATGTGTCCCTAATAAGACAGTGGTATGATATACAAAGCAAATTTTCAGAATTGTGAATTATAACAAAATTGCAATCACAGAGTTTGAACTAGGTATGATATCTAACAAACATAGAACACATAGAACAAATTTAGTACAATTAAGAGTGATTTTAAAAATAGTGGACAATTACATTTTCACCAAACTTGATTATATATGTGTATATTTACTCATGTAGATGTGTATGTGTATATATGAAGTTATGTATACATACACAATGCATATATCTATATGTGCCATACAAGTTCAAATAGATAATTAGCAGTCTATTTCATTCATTGCATGATCAAATGTAAATTCACAAAGTAAAGCTGTCAAACCACAATATAAAATTAATGAAATAGAAAAAGAAATAAAAATAGGAATGGTGAACAGAGCTGAAAAGAGCTTATTCTTTGAGGTCAGTCATGTCTTCCCACACCTCACACCAACAAATCCTACAAAGGAGAACAACTTCTGTTTGATTTCAGTACCTTTTTTAAAAAAATAAATTTATTTATTTTAATTGGAGGTTAATTACTTTCAGTACCTTTAGACCATAAAAATTTTGCACCTTGTTTTATGTCCCTAGATGTTGTCTCCTGGTTTATAGCCTATGGGAACTAGAATATAATTTGTAACCTGCTGTTGTCTGAAAATTGTATAAATCTTAATTATGTTGAATTGGTTCACAGTGCTTTTCAGGTCGACTACATCCTTGTACTTTTCTATTTGTTCTATTAATTTTTGAGAGTTTGATATTGAGACTTCAACTAAAATCTTAATTTACTTAAGAATTCTAATGTATAGTGGAACTGTGTATAACTTTGCTCTGTATTTTACAAGTCTCCAGTAATTGTATCATACTTTCAGAATTTAAAAAATAACTTCAAAAAAGAAACAAGGCAAGATTCAGAGAGAAAAAAGGAAGGATATCCCAGATAGTTTGAACTAATTCAATAGATTATGGGAAATAACTATGAGGAAAGTAAAACTTTTAAAAATAATAAAGGAATAATACAAATAAAAGAATGTCAATAATCTTTGAAGAAATATATCATTAAAATGAACTAAAAAGGAGATAGAAATTCTGAGTGAACAAAAAGTGACATTAAAATTGTAATCAGAATTATCCCTTCCAAAAGGCTATTAGATGGCATTATATACAAGTTTCAGCAAACCTTCAAAGAATAAATAAATCCTGTATTATGCAAACTCAGAGAATAATGAAACAAGATCCTAATTAAAACTTTATGAGGTTAATATAAACTGCATACTTTATTTGAAAAGTACAATTCATAAAATATGAATTCATCTCACCTATAAGAGATTTGCAATAGTAAACCAAATTCAGCAATGTCCAAAATTTTTTACAGGAAAAGAAGATATTGAGCAATAAAAAGGTGATAATTTTATGATAGCCTCAATATCTATATATTATCTTTCTATTTATCTATCAACCTACCTTCCTAAGAGCTGAACAGTGATCAATATCTAATATAGTTGACTCGATGGACATGAATTTGAGCAAGCTCCAGGAGTTCGTGATGGATAGGGAAGCCTAGCATGCTGCATTCCATGGGGTTGCAAAGAGTTGGGCACGACTGAACAGCTGAACTGAACTCATCAAGTAAATACATGTGACTATAGGTTAATTATTGTATAGCATTCAGCACATATGATAAATATTTTCTCTAGGAAATTGCTAACATGTCTAATGGATAACAGCAAGGGTCAACAGAAATATTTTTTTCTTATCTTGAGTAATATAAGGCTGCTTAATATCATTGCCCATGTAATAAACTGAAAAATACAATGGGAGGCTCATAGTGTTGAAATATAAAGAGAAAACAAAAAGTCATAATTTACAAAATATTATCCATGTACAAATAATCCAAAAGTTATGGTAAACTATTAAAAAAGAGTTCAACATGGGAGCTGGATGAAATACTAACAGGTGAAAAACACTTCCTTTATATTTCCTTTTTTCTATTAATATTTTATAAAATATCTCAGAATATCAAGTAGAAAAAATAATATGAGTGTATTTTAACCATCCTGTATCTAATAACTTTGGTAAAAATATCTGTATCTCTCTCTTTACCTCTTCCTGACCACACCAATTATTTTTTCTTAACTCTTTATAAGAGTTAAAAACTTATTTTGAAAGAGGAATGGCATAATTACACCTTTTTTAGGATTTTAATATATTTCATTTACTTAATATGTTATTATTTTGAAGGTGTTTAAAATAATATTGTTGCTATCAGCATGCTGTTTATTTTCTTAGTCTTATATTTGGATACCCATCCACGTCATCATCAGTTCAGTTCAGTCGCTCAGTCGTGTCCGACTCTTTGCGACCCCACGAATCGCAGCACGCCAGGCCTCCCTGTCCATCAGCAACTCCCAGAGTTCACTCAGACTCACGTCCATCGAGTCATACTTGAGTATATTTTCACAGCTTCATGGTATTTCATGTTGTATTACGTTCTTTTAGGATNTAGATGGCATTATATACAAGTTTCAGCAAACCTTCAAAGAATAAATAAATCCTGTATTATGCAAACTCAGAGAATAATGAAACAAGATCCTAATTAAAACTTTATGAGGTTAATATAAACTGCATACTTTATTTGAAAAGTACAATTCATAAAATATGAATTCATCTCACCTATAAGAGATTTGCAATAGTAAACCAAATTCAGCAATGTCCAAAATTTTTTACAGGAAAAGAAGATATTGAGCAATAAAAAGGTGATAATTTTATGATAGCCTCAATATCTATATATTATCTTTCTATTTATCTATCAACCTACCTTCCTAAGAGCTGAACAGTGATCAATATCTAATATAGTTGACTCGATGGACATGAATTTGAGCAAGCTCCAGGAGTTCGTGATGGATAGGGAAGCCTAGCATGCTGCATTCCATGGGGTTGCAAAGAGTTGGGCACGACTGAACAGCTGAACTGAACTCATCAAGTAAATACATGTGACTATAGGTTAATTATTGTATAGCATTCAGCACATATGATAAATATTTTCTCTAGGAAATTGCTAACATGTCTAATGGATAACAGCAAGGGTCAACAGAAATATTTTTTTCTTATCTTGAGTAATATAAGGCTGCTTAATATCATTGCCCATGTAATAAACTGAAAAATACAATGGGAGGCTCATAGTGTTGAAATATAAAGAGAAAACAAAAAGTCATAATTTACAAAATATTATCCATGTACAAATAATCCAAAAGTTATGGTAAACTATTAAAAAAGAGTTCAACATGGGAGCTGGATGAAATACTAACAGGTGAAAAACACTTCCTTTATATTTCCTTCTTTCTATTAATATTTTATAAAATATCTCAGAATATCAAGTAGAAAAAATAATATGAGTGTATTTTAACCATCCTGTATCTAATAACTTTGGTAAAAATATCTGTATCTCTCTCTTTACCTCTTCCTGACCACACCAATTATTTTTTCTTAACTCTTTATAAGAGTTAAAAACTTATTTTGAAAGAGGAATGGCATAATTACACCTTTTTTAGGATTTTAATATATTTCATTTACTTAATATGTTATTATTTTGAAGGTGTTTAAAATAATATTGTTGCTATCAGCATGCTGTTTATTTTCTTAGTCTTATATTTGGATACCCATCCACGTCATCATCAGTTCAGTTCAGTCGCTCAGTCGTGTCCGACTCTTTGCGACCCCACGAATCGCAGCACGCCAGGCCTCCCTGTCCATCAGCAACTCCCAGAGTTCACTCAGACTCACGTCCATCGAGTCATACTTGAGTATATTTTCACAGCTTCATGGTATTTCATGTTGTATTACGTTCTTTTAGGATTTCTCTGGTGGCTCAGATGGCAAAGCGTCTGTCTACCATGCGGGAGACCTGGGTTCAATCCCTGGGTTGGGAAGATCCCCTGGAGAAGAAAATGGCAATCCACAATCCACTCCAGTTCTCTTGCCTGGAAAATCCCATGGACAGAGGAGCCTGGTAGGCTACAGTCCATGGGGTCACAAAGAGTCGGACATGACTGAGCGACTTCACTTTCACTTTATGTTCTTTTATTTTCAAGAAGTGAAAGAGAAGTGAAGTCGCTCAGCCGTGTCCGACTCTTTGTGACTCCATGGTCTGTACCCTACCAGGCTCCACCATCCATCATTTTGGGCATTTTATTTGATTTCAATGGCTTTGTGATTAACTGCTTGTATGTACATTCACATATACAAGTCCCATTCTACCGTTGTGAAATGCTTAGTATAGAGTTTATATATAAAAATTGGTGTCATAGGCTATATGCATCTTCATCTTTAGATATATTACCATGCTGCTGCTGCTGCTAAGTCATTTAAGTCGTGTCCGACTCTGTGCGACCCCATAGACGGCAGCCCACCAGGCTCCCCAGTCCCTGGGATTCTCCAGGCAAGAATACTGGAGTGGGTTGCCATTTCCTTTTCCAATAGATGAAAGTGAAACGTGAAAGTAAATTCGCTCTGTGGTGTCTGACTCTTAGCGACCCCATGGACTGCAGCCTACCAGGTTCCTCCATCCATGGGATTTTCCAGGCAAGAGAATATTCTCCCCCAAAATATGGATAAAAATTCATACTCCCAATGGCACAGTAAAATGATAGTCCTTATCATTGTATTGACAGATTTTTAAAAATTCTGTATCTGAAGAATATTGTAGTTACCCCTTTATTAAGAAGAGTGAATCTTCTCACATGCTTATTGGTCACTTGGGTTTTTTCTCCTAAGATTGACTTAATCTCTTGTGTGTGTGTGTATACTGAGGATTATCTTGCTCACCATGCATTTCAAATCCTTTCTAGAAGGCCAAGCCTGGGAAGTCAAATCAACAATTTCAAAATTCCTTTAGTTTGCTGGTTTCTTCCTGTCTTGCAGGATTTGAGAGATGTATTCATATTGCTCTTTGATGTGGAAATAAGACATCTGGGGCAAGAGGCAGTGTGGGTTACATCATTTTGCTTATGTTGATTTTGACAAGGTGCTGAAATTCTAAGGTCAGCTTTCTAATTTTCTCCGTAAACAGCTCACGTACCTTTTAAAGCATGCCCTAGGGTGTTATCTAGTTATTTTTTTATTGATTTATTTATCCATCTCTTCAATTTATTTACCCATTCAATATGTACTTCCATGTAGCTTCTCAGATGACTGAGGTCATCTGAACTCCACAATATAGAGACATGCATTTACATGTAGAGCTATTTATATTTTAAATGTTACATATTTGGTAGATTTTTTATTTGTTGCTCAATTTCACTGTAAAATAAGCCAGCACAAAACAGTCACATATAAAAATAGGCATTTATTTTCATGCTCACAGATCTGCAGTTCAGCTGAGGTGACTTCACTTTAGGTTGTATATCTGTGGGTCAGCTAGGGCAGTTCTGCCCCCTGAGTGTTCATCTGGAGCCCAGACGAAACCATTGGCAATGACCCAATTTGCCAAATTTTAGTTACTTCACCATATCCTTGTTCAACTTTGCAGCAAAGGTCTTTGAAAGATCAGTCAATAATAGGGTTGGCAAATCATGAAATTACAAAGAGCACTGTTAAAATAATTATGTAATTACTAAAGACAGTACAAGTTTATATTTTTCTTCTTTCTTCCCTTAACTGATGTTGAAAACAATTGCATAAAACAAAATCTATCTAACTGTATTATCAGAGATCTAAAATATAAAATATATTTGCTAATAAAAAAAAGGAAGTGGATGGGAGCAAAGCTATATTGGTAAGGAAACTAAGTCAAATGGTAACTGAAACCCACAGGAACAAATGAAAAGAACCATAAATGGTAAGCAGGAAAATAATATAAAAAAGCCCTGTAAATATATACTCATTCTCTTTTAATCTGAGCTTCTTCAATTAATACAATGTAATAATTGTAAAAATTATTACAATATAATAAATGTAATATGTATAGCAATATTAGCACAAAAAGAAGGGGATAGAACTTTATAGTAGTAACATTTTTTATTTCAATGGATTGTTAATATAAATCTTAAGCTGATTCTGATAAGTTTAAATGTATATAGTTAGAACAATTCACTGAAAATAAAGTGATAAATTTCATTCAAGGAATTAAAATGTTACACTTTAAAAAGAAACAACAACATTATGATTCATTCTAAATTTGTTGAGGACAGAATAGGAAATAGATCTGTTTCTAGTATTGTTCAACATAATGACCGAAGATTATTTGGTTTAAATTCTCAGATGTTAGAAAAAGAAATTAAAAGCTTGAATGAAATGTAAAAATTTCTAAAAAATATAAAGAGTCATAGAGAGTGAATTAAAAAAATAACATTTAATAGGTCAAAAAATTTAAGTGTCTAGTAGTCCTCTTTTCTCTGCAGGTTCACTTTCGAAGGTTTCACTTTGTTCAAAAAATCCAAAATATTAAATGGAAAATTCTATAAATGAAAAAGTCATAAGTTTTAAATTTTCACCCTGTTCTGAACAGAGGGATGAAACCTCACACACCCATCCCCCTCAAACCGGGACATGAATCATATCCTTGACAAAGTGTATCCCATTCATTTGTGTCTTAGTAGCTCTCATCAGATTGACTGTCAAGGTATCTCAGTGCTTGTGTTCAGGTAACTCTTGCTTTACTTAGCATTGATCTCAAATCACAGGACTAGTGATGCTGGTAACTCAGATATGCCTAAGAGAAGTCAGAAGTGAAAAAGTGAAGGTTCTCAACTTAATAAGGAAAGAAAAAAATGTTGTACATTGAGTTCAGTAAGATTTACTGGAAGAGTGAATCTTTTGCTAGTGAATTTGTGGAGAAGTAAAAAGAAATTCATGGTAGTCTTACAGGTTGTACTTCAAACTGCCAAAGTTGGAGCCAGGGTGAGTGACCAGTGCTTGGTTAAGAAGGAAAAGGCCTTAAGTTCTGTGTAATAAGGTATTTTTAGAGAGAAAGAGATTATATTAACATAACTTTTTTTTACAGTAAGTTATTATTTTTCTTTTTTATTATTATTGTTAATCTCTTACTGTGCCTAATTTGTGAATGAACTTTATCACAGGTGGGTATGTACAGGAAAAAGCATGGCGTGTACAAGGTTCAGTACTACGCATAGTTTCAGGCATCCAGTGGGGATCTTGGAATACATCCCCCTCTGGTAAGGGAGCACTGTGCTTGTGTGCTAAGCACTTAGTTGTTGTCAATCATGTCCTACTCCTTGCAGCCCTATAGTCTGTAGCCTGCCAGGCTCCTCGTCCATGGGATTCTTCAGGCAAGAATATTGGAGTGGGTTGTCATGCCCTCTTCCAGGACTACTCTAAATTGCATAAAAGACATACACATTGGAAAAGAAGAAATAAAACTATCCCTCCTTGCAGATGACATTTTATATAATTTCAATGATTTAAGAACAAGTACTTGTAAAACATTAATTCAGTGAGGTCAATACATAAAATCCAATTGCATTTCTATATACTCTATCTTTAGTGTTTTATTGGTTGACCTGAGTATTATACTTAACAGCTTAGTATATAACAGTCTAGTTCAGATTAATACTAGTTGAATTTTGCTCATTAGACATTGTTTCCTTTAGTTCCTTTATTTAAAATAGCTGCTTTGAAGTGTCATTTAGTAAAAGTTCAACATCTGGGCTTGTTCAAAAATAGTTTCTATTGACTGCTTTTTAAAAATTTTGTATGGGCCATATTTTCTTTTCTTTTTCTTTTTTTTTTGTGTGATATATCTGTGAGATTATAAGTCACATGTCTTCAAATACCTTATACAAAGTGATATATTGTCTCCTTATGTTTTTCTAGAACTTATTGCCTATAGACATTGACATTTTTGCCTTTATTTTCATATGTGTTAACTTTTCTTTTATTCATTCCACCTATTCATTTTCCTGGTAAATAAATTTAATGCTATAAAAATTTCNTCACATGTCTTCAAATACCTTATACAAAGTAATATATTGTCTCCTTATGTTTTTCTAGAACTTATTGCCTATAGACATTGACATTTTTACCTTTATTTTCATATGTGTTAACTTTTCTTTTATTCATTCCACCTATTCATTTTCCTGGTAAATAAATTTAATGCTATAAAAATTTCTCTGAAGTATCTCATTTCTCTAGTTCTTGAATATTTGCTGTTTCAGAAGCTACATTGAGCTTGACTGTTTGAGTCAGCCATGAAACACTTAACCATTTTTTGTATCAGACTTAATGAGTTAGGTACCAATTACTGAACCACTTTCCAAAATTTTGTTTGTTGGTGTGATTTTGTCTTTGAAAAGACAATTTTCGCAATGTCTTGGCCATGAATAACTGGAATTTAATACTTTATTTTTAAAAATTTGAAAAGAATATGAAAAGAGCAAGTATTAAAACTAGGTATTTAGTATTCAGTTTTCATTATCACAGTGATAATGGGCAATGGGCATGAACTTGGGCAAACTCCAGGAGATGGTGAGGGACAGGAGGGCCTAGCATGCTGCAGTCCACGGGGTCACAAAGAGTCAGACACGACTCAGCAACTGACAACAAGAGCATCTAATTTTCTAGACGTTTTCGGATTATTATATTTAATAGTTTAAAAGATGTGGTAGTGATTGGATTGGAGAAGGAAATGGCAACCCACTCCAGTATTCTTGCCTGGAGAATCCCAGGGACGGGGGAGCCTGGTGGGCTGCCGTCCATGGGGTCACACAGAGTCGGACACGACTGAAGTGACTTAGCAGCAGCAGCAGCAGCAGCAGCAGCAGTGATTGGAACTGATATTTTGACTGGTTTATTGTTAAAGTCACACTTTATTTAGATATTCAGTGATTTTTTTCCATTAAATTGACTCAAGTTCATTTATTCTGCTTAAATGTCATTTCATAATCTAGGTCAAGACCTTTTCCATTTTCCTCTGGGATCATTGTTATATGCCTGTTCATTTGATCCACTTGTTTCTTTTATTTTTTCCTAATCATTATTATTCATTTTGTGCCAGTTTTCTTCTAAACCTTTTATGCCTTAAATTATAAAACTTAGATTTATTGTTAGTGTTAATAATAACATTTATTTTCCAATATCTGAGTAAATTTATTATCTGTCCACAACCTACATACAAGTAAGCACAAATGTAAGATATTTCATATTCTCTCTGGCTTCACAAACATTTGAGTAGTTCTCTGATTATCCTTTTTGTTTGTGTGCTTTTTAACTTCCCTATACCTGATATGCTTTCCCACCATCTCAGAAAACTTCAACAACTTCTTCAAATCCAGCTCTTATACTGCCACTCAACTCAAAATTTTACCCTGATAGCTCTCATCTCTGCAATTTATTATTCATATTTATTTTACAAATTTTTTTTTCTTTTTTTTATTTTTTTACACGAACTCCCAAACATGAACCCCCCTCCCACCTCCCACCCTACATCTTCCCTCCAGATCATCCCCATACATAAAAGTTTGTACTGTACTAGTCACTGATCCCTTTAATTTTCATGGCCCATTACATTCATCTTTTGGTCTGAAACTTCAAAATAGTGTACCGTGTAAGCAGCTTTTAGTCTTTCATGTTAACCAGCATAGTACTGAGCTCTGAAATTAAAAATACTTGTTGACTGATTCTTCCATTTTTAGGACAGTTGAATTATAGTGTCATCAATTGATGAGGTTAAATATTACTTGATAGATTATCTCACTCTACATAGATTGGTTGGACAGGTATTCAGTCAGTATGATGATTGTAGATCAGTGGGGAAAGTCACCACATGATTGACTGCCAAGCAGTGGGAAAGTACCTGCCTGCCAATGCAGGAGAAATATGAGATGCAGATTAGATCCCTGGGTCAGGAGGATACCCTGGTGGAGAGCATGACCACCTGCTCCAATATTCTTGCCTGGAGAATCCCACGGGCAGTGGAGCCTGGCAGGCTACAGCCTATACAGTCACAAAGAGCTGAACGTGACTGAAGCAGCTTAGCAAGCACACACAGTAGAATAGGATATATCACTGAAAAATATTCCAAGGTATACAGTCTTCAGAAAAGTATAAAATAACAAGTGATCATCTATGATTTTAAGAATGTAGCATTTGTTGCTCAGTCATGTCTGACTCATTGTGACCCCATGGACTGTAGTCAGCCAGGATCCTCTGTTGATGGAATTCTCCAGGCAAGAATACTGGAGTGGGTAGCCATTCTCTTCTCCAGGGATCTTTCTGATCCAGGGGTCAAACTCAGCCTCCTGCATTGCAGGTGGATTCTTTACCATCTGAGCCACCAAGGAGCCATAAGAATGTAGAGTATGGATAATTTTAGATGCACAGACAAGTTATGGTTCTGAGGCTTTGCAAAACATTAGTCTTTGATAATCAATACAGCAATTGAATCAAGTGAGTCTGGATTGTCAGGTGCACTAAGACAGTTCCAAAAATAGCTATTGTCATGTGAAATAAGGAAAATTAGCTTTTGTGCATTAGGAAAAACAGCTGTATGGCATCAGACCTAATTGGAGATTGCTTTAACTATTTTGTTGGAAATAGTTGTAGGAATTCATTATATCGTCTGTGACATCTGTTGTTATAAGAAGTGGCATCTGGTTGCAAGATCACTGGTCTTGTATAATTAGACATTTTTTTTCTTTTTCATGTATTTAATATTGGTGAGTTGTGGTGTTGGATATCTAACATATTTTAACATGATCATTTTAAAAAATACATGAGTACAAAATCTATGCATTATAACTTTCTGTTTATCTTTCCTTTTACTAGGACCTAACTGAGCAGTGTTTGAAATGAGTTATTATCTGTCATCTCAGAGCATTTCAGCTATAGGTAATAGAAAACAATTACCTATTTCTTGAGGAATGAGAAAGTCATTTCCTCATAAGATGTCCAGAAGTAGTGCAGTTCCAGAGTTGGTTAGTTCAGCAGATCTGGAGCGTTATAGAATACCCCTTCATTTATTAATTCACTCATGTATTCACTCAACACGTGTGTTCTAAGCACCTATTGTATTATCAGTCTGCTTCTAAATATTTGGTTTGTATCATTGAATAAAACAGTTGTAGATCATTGCCTTGTGAAAATTATGTTCTCATTGTGGGCAGATGATGAATATTATACACTATATATGTTAAAAAGTAATTTAGGATGTTCAGTTCAGTCGCTCAGTCGTGTCCGACTCTTTGTGACCCCATGAATCACAGCACACCAGGCCTCCCTGTCCATCACCAACTCCCAGAGTTCACTCAGACTCACGTCCATCGAGTCTGTGATGTCATCCAGCCATCTCATCCTCTGTCGTCCCCTTCTCTTGCTGCCCCCAATCCCTCCCAGCATCAGGGTCTTTTCCTATGAGTCAACTCTTCTCATGAGGTGGCCAAAGTACTGGAGTTTCAGCTTTAGCATCATTCCTTTCAAAGAAATCGCAGGGCTGATCTCCTTCAGAATGGACCAGTTAGAAGATAATAAAAGCTACGGGGAAAAATGAATAGAGGAAAAAAAGATGGAGAATGCTGAGTGTGCAATTTCAAGTAGTATGAGCAACCATTGAGAAGGTGTTTTTTGAACAATCTTGAAAACAATGATGTGGTTTTCCAGGCACATATCTGGGGGCAAAAATCTAATTAGAGTTAACATCTAATGCAAAAATTCCAATGTAATATTATAGCTGACAAGCTGGAAGAACTCTAAAGATGTCAAGAGGCTATAACAAAGTTGGCAAACAACAGAGCAGAAGAAATCTAATTTAGAGAATGAATCAGAACTTTGAAGTTAATTCTAAATGCATTGGCTTTTTTATAGTTTGGAATGCTAAACGGTTGCTAACTTTTAATTAGGGGAATAGTATTAAATAATTCACTATTTTAAAGGATCACACTGGCCGCTATGTAGACAACGTACTGGAAGTTTGTAGAGCAAGATTAGAAGTAGTTTTCAATAGTTCAGCAAAGAAAATGGGACTCACAGCAGGGAGCTGGTGATGGTATATGTCAATGGAATCTGGGTGTATTTGAAGGCAAAGGTGACAAACTTTTTAAACAGGTTTGAAAAAGAGAAATAAAGGATGACTCCAAATTTCTGTATTTTTATTATTAATAACTTTGATCATTAATGATAATAGCAGCCCTTAAAAATACCATAATAAAATAATATATGTAAATATATTGTACATATATATTATATGTAAATAAATAGTAATAATATGTTTTATTACTTTGTTCTTCATAAAGTACTTCACACCTAGACAAATAAATGATATTCTTATTTTAAAAAATAAATCAACCAACCATTCAGGGATCATCTGCAAACTGATATGGAGCTGTTAATTACTTATAAAATCCACGCAAAGTTTAAATATACAAATACCTTAAATAGTAAGTGAAAACTATGTTTGAGCAAGCTCTCAATGTCCTTATTTGCAGGATTGGTTACCAAAATATATTTAAATGGTTCATGTTTTCTCATCATTCTGGATATTTTAAATAGAAATTTTCAGGGAAAAACCATGTCACACAAACTTCATAAAATAAAACAGAAATAAAATAGTTTTACATTATATTTAACAAGGCTTATTTTATACCAAGAATTTCCCTTTCACTTTTAGGTTTCACATTTATGACTTCCCCAAGGATCCACACTTTACTATGAGTTTAACTTTTTGATATTTTACTTCACTATCACAATTTAATTGCGATTTTATTTTTTATGTTTTTGCCTTTAAGAATAAATATCATGAATATTTTCAGGGTTTCCACCCAATAATTCCTCTTCACATAAATTGATTTATATAAGTTTATATGTTTTTCTTAAATTAATAAATTACTGCACCATCATATTATTTGTGCGTATTTTCTGAAGACTGTACTTTAAGAGACGATTGAATTTTCTATTTTGGATTCCCGAGATTCTTTCTTCCTGCATTACCACTTCTAATTTATTTTCAGTATCACTTGCTACCCCAACCGAAATATGACATATGTGCTTCTCTTTTCCATTTCAAACACAAGTCCAATTATGTTAATTCCATATTTAAAAGCCCCAATAATATTTATCACACCTATGATAAATATTTTTCTTTTGGGGGGATAGCAAACATTTCCTTCAAAGTTGTTTCTTCCCACTGACTTTTTCAGCCTCATTCTTGCCATATCCTCTGATCACTCCATTTGGGCATCCTTTCCTCACTGTGTTCCTTCATACTTCTTGTGCATTTCCTTAGAAACATTTCCTTTACTGAACCTGGTTAGTACCTCTTTCATAGCATATTTCTTACTGTACTACAGGAAATAAATAATCACTATTCTTTTAGATGTAAACCATCCATTGAAGAGAAGAACAAGATATAGATATTTGCAACTACTAAGTACCCTCAAAAACAAACTGTGATTTGGCAACTAAATGTCATACTCAAAATGAATATACTGGGAAACAGTTATGGAAGATAATTAATATTGACTACAATAGAAGGTGGGACATATGATTTATTTTCTTCAATTGACATTTTTTAATAAAGCTATTTTCAGCACTACCTATACAACCTTGTGGTTGTCCTACCTTCCTTTCTTTTAAAACCTCCAACTTTCCTAATTGTGTAATAGATAGTCTACTAATTAAGATAATATCTTAAATTCATGAAATTGTAGTCTGAAACAATTTCTGGTTATTATAAATTAGCATTTGATATAATAGATATTCTGTCACAGAGAGAAAATCCATAAGGGACTATAAAATCAACTCCAAAGAAACAGCATAACTTACTGGGGGCAAAGAATTGATTTATCCACACTCTTAGTTATTTACCTTTTGTTTTGCCTTGATTAGCTTTTTCATAGATCGAAGCTGAACTCAGGCTTTTCTGACTTTTTTTCTCTGCCGTTACAAGGAAGGAGTAGAAGAAGAGGAAAATGACAGCTGTGACATCTTGATAAAGAAGATTTCAATAGTTAACCAACATGCATGTCATCAATAAATGCATTGGCACTTGACCACCTGGTTTCTTAAGAGACACTTAAATAAGCAGTTGCTTCTGACCTAGTGACCATTTTAGAAACCTATTCCATTTAAGCTTTGACAATTTGCTTGAGACAGGCTGGTGTTTCTCATCAATTCTGTCATCTTTAAGACTTAGGAAGATATTTACTACAAAAAATATTTTCCAAGATGTGAAAAATAAAATTTAAAGTATGCACATGTATTTTAATTTAAATTTTACCTCTTTAACAAATAAAGATGATGGGGTATATATTGTAAAAAAATGAATTATTGAATATTTAAAATAATTCATATCCTGTTATCTCCCCTGATCCACCTTAAACACCTTTTGTCTTTCCTTGACATTTCCATGCTTTGCATGGTTTTAACTATGTAATCCCTTCTACCTCTACTTCCAGACTTAATTTTATTATTTCCTTTACTGAGATTTCACGGATCTTTCCTAGTCCAAAGTAGCCATTCTCTTTCTATATTCCCAGAGCATTTCATTCATAATGGCTACATTGAATTAAAAAGCTGAATTATACAGGAGAAGTAATTGCTTTTACCTGCCCATTATTG
The DNA here is from genome assembly GCA_006410675.1 of Oreotragus oreotragus. Classification (NCBI taxonomy): domain Eukaryota; kingdom Metazoa; phylum Chordata; class Mammalia; order Artiodactyla; family Bovidae; genus Oreotragus; species Oreotragus oreotragus. The sequence goes on from SJYX01021683.1 coordinate 80,531, forward strand.
ATACGTGGCAGGAATTCCTTTGAAAATGGAAAGACATAATTTTATAAATGTTTTACTATTTTGTTGCTGTGCGTGTATGTGTGTATGTTTAGAGAGATTAATTTAAACTAAGATTTGAGTTTAAGCATAAATTCAGAAATAGCATTAAAGAAAAGAATGGAAATATAGCTCCTTATTCTGTGTAAAGTACAATTAATGTCCCAGAAAAAAAAATGCAGCTTCTAAGTTAGAGACATTTACTATAATTTTGTCCTTATTTATAAAAGCATGTGTAAATTTGCATTTTTGTGCTAAATCCACTGTATGAATATTTGAGTCAGAAAAAGTATAGAACTAATATTAGGATGAGTAACGTTGGTGTAATAAAATGCATTATTCATGAAGAACATATCATTTCTGAATAAACATAAATTCTAGAAACATGGACAAATGAATTAATCTTTCCAACAAGGAAGAAACAAAATTTCATGTTTTACAATACATTTGTATTCTTTCTAAGCAATAATTCTCCTGGATTCTCCCTTAGAACTGAGGCAAGTCACCTAGATTCTCAGAATTTCCAGTATTCAGATCAGAAAAAATCTTCAAAGAAAGAATAGAAACACTGGAGCCTACACGTGCTTCACCATTTAAGCATTGTATTAACATTTACCATTTCTAGAACAACTACTCCGTGCTTAGGTGCTGTGTTAGGGATAATTTATATTTATTCAGTTTAATTCTTACAGTAGCCCTGCTGCTGCTGCTGCTAAGTCGCTTCAGTCGTGTCCGACTCTGTGAGACCCCACAGACGGCAGCCCATTGGGCTCCGCCATCCCTGGGATTCTCCAGGCAAGAACACTGGAGTGGGTTGCCATTTCCTTCTCCAATGCATGAAAGCGCAAAGTGAAAGTGAAGTCGCTCAGTCGTGTCTGATTCTTAGCGACACCATGGACTGCAGCCCACCAGGCTCCTCCATCCATGGGAGTTTCCAGGCAAGAGTACTGGAGTGGGATGCCATTGCCTTCTCCGACAGTAGCCCTAAAAGTCTAAAAATAAGAAATACAGGTTGATGAAATGCAAGTTTTTTGTTGAGGTTCATACAACCTTGAAATATTATAATAAAGAGAAACATTCATGTCTGAGTGAGTCTACCATTTTGAGTTCTACTAAATTTGTATATGCTAAGAAGGAAATAAGAGTGAATATAACCACAATGGGGCTTCCCTGATGGCTCAGATGGTAAAGAATCACCTGCAATGCAGGAGACTCAGGTTCAATCCCTTGATCAGGAGGATCCACTGGAGAAGGGAATGCCTACCCACTCCAGTATTCTTGCCTGGAGAATTGCAGGAACAGAGGAGCCTGGTGAGCTATAGTCCATGAGGTCACAAAAAGACATAAACTGAGTGACTGACACACCTTTCATAATCACAGTGGTGTGATCACTCACCTAGAGCTGGACATCCTGAGGTGTGAAGTCAAGGGGGTCTTAGGAAGCATTGCTAAACATGAAGCTAGTGGCAGTAATGGAATTACAACTCAGCTACTAAAAATACTAAGAGGTGCTTCTGTTAAAGTGCTGCACTCAATACGTCAGCAAATTTGGAGAACTGAGCAATGGCCACAGGACTGGAAAATGTCAGTTCTCATTTTAATCCCAGAGAAGGGCTGCTGCTGCTGCTGCTAAGTCACTTCAGTCGTGTCCGACTCTGTGTGACCCCATAGACGNGACTCTGTGGGAGAAGGCGAGGGTGGGATGATTTGAGAGAATAGCACTGAAACATGTATAATATCATATCTGAAACAGATCACCACTCCAGGTTTGATGCATGAGACAGGGTGCTCAGGGCTGGTGCACTGGGATGACCCTGAGGGATGGGATGGGGAGGGAGGTTGGCCGGGGGCGGTGTTCAGGATGGGGGACACCTGTACACCCGTGGCTGATTCATGTCAATGTATGGCAAAAACCACTACAATATTGTAATTAGTCTCCAATTAAAATAAATAAATAAATAAAATTTTCTGACTACAAAAATAAATAAATAAATTAAAATGTCACTAGAATATTACCTTCTGTCTTTAGGAACAGGCAACTGGCTGGGCAGGAGATCAGCTTTCTGTATATACTTCTCATTTTTTTTTAATTTAGCTTTTGTTGCAGTATAGATGGGTTAGATTCTGGTGTGTAACTAAGTGATTCAGTTAAACATATTATTTTCCAGATTCTTTCCAATTATTATTTATTACAAGATACTGAATATAGTTCCCTGTGCTGTACAGTTAATCCTTGTTGGTTATCTATTTTATATATAGCAGTATGTATCTGTTAATCCCGAACTCCTAATTTATCCCTCTCCCACCCTCCTTCCTCTTTGGGAACCATGTTTGTTTTCTGTCTGTGAGTTTATTTCTGTTTCATAAATAAGTTAATTTGTATAATTTTTTAAGATTCCACAAAGAAATGATATCATACGTTTTTGTCTTTTTCTCTCTGACTTTATTTACTATGATAATCTCTAGCTCTATCCATGCAGCTGCAAAGGGCATTATTTCATTCTCCTTTATGACTAATATTCCCTTGTATATACACTTTAAAAATAGACTTAATTTCTTGGATTAGTTTTAGGCTCACAGTAAAGTGGAGCAGGAAGTACGGAGAGCTGCTACATTCGCGCCTCCCCGAGCACACACAGCATCCGCATAGAAAGCTACGCCGACTGCAATCCATGAACCTACACTGACATGTCATTATCACTCAGAGTCTACTGCTGATACTGGGGTTCATGCTGTACATTCCAGGGATTCTGACAAGTATCCCTGATGTTTGCTGCTGCTGCTGCTAAGTCGCTTCAGTCGTGTCTGACTCTGTGTGACCCCATAGACGGCAGCCCACCAGGCTCCCTCATCCCTGGGATTCTCCAGGCAAGAATACTGGAGTGTGTTGCCATTTCCTTCTCCAGTGCATGAAAGTGAAAAGTCAAAGTGAAGTCGCTCAGTCGTGTCTGACTCTCCGAGACCCCATGGACTGCAGCCTACCAGGCTCCTCCGTCCATGGGATTTTCCAGGCAAGAGTACTGGAGTGGGGTGCCGTTGCCTTCTCCAGTCCCTGATGTTTACCTACCATTATATCGTTGAACAATCTATGCAAAGCACTGTTACCCAAAAATGCATTTATTGTAGAAAATACCAATGTGTAAGGTTATTTTAGAAAAATCTATAATAAAAATATATGATACTTGTAGAAATTCAGTGTCATTCTTCTGACAGGTGGTGTTATATAAGGTGCCGTATGCTATGTTCTCAGTCATGTCTGACTCTGTGACCCCATGGACCATAGCCCACCAGGCTATGGATTTCCCAGGCAAGAATACTGGAATGGGTTGACATTCCTCCTCCAGAGGATCTTCCCAACCTAGGGATCAAACCTGCATCTCCTGTGTCTCCTGCATTGCAGACAGGTTCCTTACCCACTGAGCCAATAACATTTGTGTGATTATATATGGTAGTTTTGGATAACTGCTTCCAATTATATCTTTCATTCTTTTTTCCTTTTTTTCCAGTAATAACTTAAAATTTTCCATCAGAACCTTCATACCTGACATGATGGCCTCCTTAGGAACAAATTTCCTTTACCAAAGCTGATCTAATATCTTATCAGCCCGAAGCAAACTAAAAACCAACAAGCTCTTTGACAATAAACCCTGTGTTCAAAAGGTGTATGGTGTCAGAGGACTCCTGCTATGTGTCAAGATCCATCACTCGATAATCTTCCCAGATTAATTTCCTTTCGGACCTCTACAGTAGATGTGGTTGATTTCCCACCCAGATGCCCCTTATTGGTCAGCACATCCATCCACAGGTCCTGGGACTTGGCCACTCAAGGCTCACAGCTGCCTCCTTCTCAGGAAACACTGCTCCCAGCCACTTTGGGTTGGTTAGGCCACTTCTGACCGCCCCCAGGCAGCACCCAGACAATGAAGGGCTGACACAGGGATATACAAGATCACCTCCCCTGCCTCCCTGTGGGATCAACACTGGTACAATTCATGCTCCAGAACTCTCTGTGGGATCAGGTAGGAGGTAGTCTCCAGTGGAGACCACATCCTTTTTAAATTTTCCCTACCACCCACTGCTTCCCGCTTCCCGCTCCCCTTCTCCTGAGAGCACTCACTCAATAAATAAGTCACATGAAAATTTCCCAAGGCAGGCTCTGTTTACAAGGACCCCAGCTCAATACAGCTTCTAATTACATTTCTCTCAGTCATAGAGAACAGTGTATGGTTTGTTCTTTTTCCTTCTCATCCTTCTCCACTCTGACTGTAAACTGCTTGCTTTTCATTGCTAAAACTGTGTTCAAATTTAAATATATAGTATATAAAATTTAGGGCTTCCCAGGTGGCACTAGTGGTAAGGAACCCATCTGCCAATGCAGGAGATTTAAGAGATGTAGGTTTGATCCCTGGGTTGGGAAGATCCCCTGGAGTAGGAAATGGCAACCCACTCCAGAATTCTTGCCTGGAGAATCCCATGGACAGAGGAGCCTGGAAGATTACAGTCCATGGGGTTGAAAAGAATCCAACATGACTGAAGTGACTTAGCATGCACTTAAACATATAATTAATGATATAATTAATATATAATGATATATTCCATATTAGCACAAGTTTTAAAATAAGGTAGGATTAGTCTTTTTAGGTGTCTTGCTGGCAAACTTTATTCTTTGCTAAAAAGGAATCAGTCTGGCTGGGGCATCCACAGTAATGCTATTTCCACCAACTGTTCCTTGACAGGGTCCTAAACCCAGTGCTGAGGCAGGAAAGAAAATCAAATTACATAAGGAATGACAGCTCTGTCAGCAAGACTGGGTGTGAACACTCCGCTAAGCTCAACAATTATGGTAATTTGAGGAAAAAGCACAGGGTTTAGAGCTATGCTGACTTGATTGGATCTGCTTCTATCACAGTTCTTATTCTCGCTGAAATAATAGATCTTAGATCATCTATAAGTAGCATACAGGGCACCACGCACAACTGGCCTAGAAAAGGCACTTGAAAGCAAGGATTTATGCCCATACTGTTTACCACCATACACTTACACCTTGCTACACTGTGTGTGAGTGTATACTCAGCCTCTCAATCGTGTCTGATTCTTTGTGACCCTATGGACTCTAGCCCATCAGGCTCCTCCACCTGTGGGATTTTCCAGGCAAGAATATTGGATCAGGTTGCCGTTTCCTACTCCGGGGGATCTTCCCCACCCAGGGATCAAACCTGCATCTCTTGAGTCTCTTGAGTCTTCTGCTTTGGCAGGCAGATTCTTTACCACTGTGCCACCTGCGAAGGCCCTCTTGCTACATTATAAACACTCAAGAATTTGTTTGATGAATGAATGAATTAGGTATTTTCTACTAGGAATTTCAATGTTGATACTAATTTGTGTACACTTGGGAAAAAAAATCACATTTTGATTGTAAGATGAAGATGTTATTGTCTGTAAGAGCTAATATTTTAACATTTTTATTGGCTATATACTAAATGTATGCTGTGATGAGAAAACAAATCCTGACTTTAAGAAGCATTAAAATGCAAGGAAAAAAGAGCTTTAGAATTGAGGAGATTTGCTATGCTGATATTATGAGCCTTTTTATTATTGCCATTTGTAGTACTTCCCTCAGTTTATTCACTTAATTTTATTATTTTCTTTTGATACCAGAAATATGAAGTTATTATGCAGTTAATCCTTCATTTCATGGAGTTTCTCTCCATACTTCTGGACTTTGTCATTTCTTACTCATCCTTAGCTAATGCAATTTTGTTTAGCTTATAGTTTCATTTGCACATTTAACTTTCTCCTCCTCCTGGAACTTACACTGTGAGGTATGGCTTGAAATTAATTTTCTTATAATAATTTGCTTCTTCAAAATTAGTTTTAATAAAGCACCTATTGTCTATTTATTTGTGATGTTTTTTGATCAGCCATTAGTTCTCAGGCACCCTCTGTCACCTACGGTTTGCTTTATCTGTCGTTTCAATTTGCTTACCCTGTTTTTCTTCATAGCATGTTCATTCAGTTCAGTTCAGTCGCTCAGTCATGTCCAACTCTTTGCAACCCCATGAACCGCAGCACACCAGGTACTGTCCATCACCAACTCCCAGAGTCCACCCAAACCCATGTCCATCGAGTCGGTGATGTCATCCAACCATCTCATCCTCTGTTGTCCCCTTCTCCTGCCCCCAATCCCTCCCAGCATCAAGGTCTTTTCAAGAGTCAGCTCTTCACTTCAGGTAGCCAGACGTTATATTGTCTATTTACTTGTCATTTGTCTTCCTGTCTACCTTCTCCATTGGATGTAAGGTCCAGGGCACAGAGAACTTCGGTTCACACCACACCCCCAGTCCTAAACATAGCAGGGGATCACATGATAGGTGAGCAATGAGGGTTTGAAGGCATGAAGTGAAATATACACAAATTGTATAAACATTTCCCACGACGGATGCTGAAGAAATGAAATTACTAAGCTGGAGATTCCTGCGAGGAGCCTATTCAGATGAACCAGACAAGGAAACTCCTTCAAAGAGGTGACATTTGAGCTGAGAGTTGAAGAACAAGAATGAACCCGCTGTAGGAAGAGCTGGAGGAAGACCAGACCTGCAGGAGGGCATCCAATAAGAGTAGAGGGGATAAAAGATGAATTCGCAAGAGTAGGTAGTGCTAAGGTCATCGCAGGTCACAGTAAAGAACATGGGGCTTTGATCTAAGAGCAGTGGGAAGCCATCAAAGGGTCTGAGCCCAGGGGGGAATGACCATCCTCTTGGCTGCAGGCATGGACGTGGCCTGGAGAGGGTCAGACAGAGCAGGAAGTGAGGAGTTCACTGGTGAACTCTGGATCACATGGTGATCCAGAGAAGAGAAGGCGATGACTTGGAAGAGGGTGTATGGGGAGATGGAGAGAAGTCGACGGACTAGAGAGCCTTTTGTGTATTTTTTTAATTTAATTTTTATTAAATTATAGTTGCCTTACAATGTTGTATTAGTTTCTGTTGTACAGCAAAGCAAATCAATTATACATACACATATCTCCTCTTTTTTTTGGATTTCCTTCCCATTTAGGCCACACAGAGCACTGAGTAGAGTTCCCTGTACTATGACAGTAGGTTCTCATTAGTTATCAATAGTGAGTATATGTATCAGCACCCCACTCCAGTACTCTTGCCTAGAAAATCCCATGGACAGAGGACCCTGGTAGGCTGCAGTCCATGGGGTCACTGAGGGTCGGACATGACTGAATGACTTCACTTTGACTTTTCACTTTCATGCATTGGAGAAGGAAATGGCAACCCACTCCAGTGTTCTTGCCTGGAGAATCCCAGGGACGGGGGAGCCTGGTGGGCTGCCATCTATAGGGTCGCACAGAGTCAGACATGACTGAAGTGATTTAGCATAGTGTATATATGCCAATCCCAATCTCCCAATTCATCCCCTCTACTGTCCTGATGTTCAAATCAGGTGTCTAAGGACTCACAAGTTTTCCAGAGTAAAGACACTTTAGGACCACATCTACCAGGACTCCAACCACTATAAATATAAGCTGCCCTTCAACCCAGCATGGTTCTGGGCCCAGATGGCTGGCACATAGCCCTCATCACACTTCTGATCAGCATTCTCTGTGCTGCGGGTCCTCGGCAGTGTGCAATGTCTGACTTCAAAACTTATCTGGCTCCAGAAGGCTTTCCTTGGGTCCTATCCGCCTTCTTATCTCCCAGTATCTGCCAGGTTCATGGTGTTCTAGGGTTTAAATTTTTTCCTCCCGAAAGTCAGCAAAATGACAGGATATTAAAAAAGTGGGGGGAAAAAAAGAAAAAAAAAAAAACACAGAAAAACTTAAGAAAATCCGCAACCTCCAGGGAAATGGCTAACAAATCCCATGTGATCTCTCTGGTATGAACTGTCTTAGACTGTTAAACCCTAAGAGATCCTGACATTTTAAACTTGGGCTCTGGAGACCAGAAACATCTTGACACTGCAGACTGAGTGTCTTCAAACTAAGAGTCACCGCCTCACCCCAATCCTGCCCATCATTTCACACCACTGGGAACAGCAGGCATTCCTCACTAGCTGGGCGCTGGGTAGAGCTCTGTCCCCCTACCCCCACCCCGGGAACAGGTCCAAGAGGTGACACCTTGTCCCTAAGAGTAGGCCTGGAGGCCACCACGGCCGATCTCCTGTCTGGGAGATCTGAGGCTCTTCCTGTCGTTCCCCTTCTGTCTATTCTGAACTCCATTAAACTTGTCAGTGTCTCATCTTGCCCATTCCTCCCTTGGCTCCTCCTTTCTGTCCTGCCTTATTCTACCCTCCATTTTATTGGTATCACTTTAACTACACCATTGTCAATACCTACAATTCACTGTCTGCAAATCTCTAACCTTGGAGTCATCTGATTATTTACCCATTCCACTCTCATCTAGAAGGGCTCTGAGAGTGGCTGGAATAAAATATGTGACAAACAGGCTGTTGCCAGGCTCACTGGTCTCCATCCTCAACCCGGCTGTTCGCAGCTCAGTTATCCTTCCATCCTTCCCATCCCTGCTCTCCGAATTTCTCAGCTGCCTTGTTCCCTCTTCCTTGGCAGATAACCTCACTTCTACTTCATCTGCAATAGGGACTCCATCAGGTTGGAACTAAATTTCTCATTGCTTGCTTCTACTTCATCTGCAATAGGGAATCCATCAGGTTGGAACTAAATTTCTCGTTGCTTCTCTCTGTAAAACAATGCTCAACAAAACACATGTGTACCAAACCCTTTTTCACCTCCTCTTGGTGTTACAATGGAAAGGCCTATCTGACCAGGGCTAGCTTCCTGGGTTTTCACATTTCTTTCTCTTTTTTTCACATTGCCTTTATTAAAGAAAAAAACAAAACAAAACTTTATTGGAGTATAGTGGCTTTACAATGTTATGCTATTTTCTGCTGTACAGCAAAGCGAATCAGATATATATATATATATATATATCTTTTTTGGATTTCCTTCCCATTTAGGCCACCAACATAGTATTGAGTAGTTTCCTGTCTGTAGAACAGCTTCTCATTAGTTAGCTATTTTATACATAGTAGTGTATATATATGTTAATCCCAATCTCCCAATTCATCCTATCCTCCTCATTCCCCCTAGGTGTCCATATCACCGTTCTCTATACCTGTATCTCTATTTCTGCCTTGTAAATAAGATCGTCAACACAAATTTCTCTAGATTCCACATATATCCATTGATGTATGATACGTGTTTCTCTTTCTGACTGACTTCACTCTGTGTGACAGAATCTAGGTCCATCCAGTCTCCGTAAATGCAGGTCTCTGCATTTCTGTCTCTTGGACCTGGGCAGGAGCCACTACCTTCCCCTCCCGCTTGTCTCATCTTTGCTACTTGCCTGGCTTCACAGTCCCACGGACAGAGGAGCCTGGCGGGCTACAGTCCACCGGGTTGCAAACAGTCAGATATGACTGAACGGCTAACACTTTTCACCTTTCCACTGGCCCTCTCCCATCCTTAGTCACACATGCTTAAGTGTCTTCTCTGAAAAAGCTTCTTGACTCCTCTCTCTCTCTCAGTACCACCTTCTTTCTCACCTTCCTTTCACAGATGACTTCTATGACGTGCTACCTGTGCGTCTTATTTTCACTTTGTTTTTCAAATCATGTATTCATCAGCCTGTTAGAATAGCTGCCTCAGAAGCGCCGGAACCCAGGACTACAGCTCTAACAGGCTTCGGGCACCTCAGGAGTCAGCACAGAACGCCGCGGTGAACGCAGCCACTGGCTTCCGGTTCCGGCTCCTCCTCCCCCACAGAGGCTCTTCCGGCTGAACTAAACGCGCGCTTCCGGTCCTCGGTTCTGACCTCTCCGCCCATCTGCCTTCTGGGCCACCCCTTCTCTCTCAAACACCTTTTCCTCCTTGGGTTCGATGACGAAAGGTTGTAGGTTCTCCTCCTAGCTCTTCTGCTCCAGTTCTTTCTCCTGGATGCCTCTTCTTTGTCCCTGGATGTTCCCAGGGTTCCGCTCGCCTCCTGGTGCTCTCCACTCTGACTCAGCAATCTCTGCCCCCCGCCCCCACCCTTTGCCACAGCTTCAATCACTCCCTGTCCGCTCAAGAGTCTCTGGGCCATCTCTCCAGATTTCCCAGGCGTCTCTTAAGTTTCAGATCCACTCATCTCCATCTGAACGCCCCTTGGTTCCTCACACTCTACGTTTCGAAAACTTCACCATCTACTAGGCCACCTGGGTTCCCACAGTCTTGGCCTTCCTCTTGGGTACCCCTCGAATGAATGCATCGAAGATTTAAGCCCAGAAGCCTGAGAATCTCCCTGTATGCCTTTCGGCCCTCACACCCACTGATTGCTTGGTTCTAGCCATGCTTCTCCCTTAGTCACTCTTGAATCTGTCCAGTTCTCTCCAGCCCCACCACTGTGCCTTGGGTAAAGTCACTGGTGGTCTTCTTGTCTCCGAGCTCTTCTTCCCTTCACATGATGCTCAGATTACACAATCTAAATTCCTACAAGGGCCTCGAGGTGCTTCAAGGCTGCATCCTGTTCACAGACCATGGGCTCCATAAAGGTTGCCCTCAGGGTCTGGGACAGTATCCGGCTCATGCATAGATGACATCTATAAAATCTATAAATAATAATCTATAATAGTATAAATATAAATTATATATACTATATATAAATATTTGTGCACCGAGTGACCTCTCATAAAGGCCACTCGTGACCTGACCTTGCTTGTCTGTCTGATCTCAACTCTCTATGCTTGCCTGGCACTGTGTTTTATGAGTGCATGCTCAGTTGCTTCAGTCATGTCTGACTTTTTGAGACTCTCTGGAGAGTAGTCCTCCAGGCTCCTCTGTCCATGGGATTCTCCAGACAAGAAGACTGGACTGAGTTGCCATTTCCTCCTCCAAGGGAATCTTCCTGACTCAGGGATCGAAGTTGGTTCTTCTGCATTGCAGGTGAATTCTTTACTGCTGAGCCACTGGGGAAGGACACCTGAACTATTAGTGGTTTTCTGAATATGCCATGTGCTCTTTCAGCTAAAGGTCTTTGCTCAAGTTCTTTTCTCTACACAGGATCACCTTTACCTTTGCCTGACCTCACTTGCCTAGTAAACTCATCATCAGTTCAGGAGTCACATTTAGGAAGGTGCCTCCACCCCGTGCTCCCTGGTACCCTAACCCAGGTCCCATTCCCACACTCACTGCTCTGCACCGTGGTTGCCTGGTTACTCAACTGCTCATCTCACCAGACTACTACTGCTTACCAGCCTTCCTATGTCTACCCAGCACAATGCATGCCACATAGCCAAAATTCAGATAGATAAGCAATGCTCCTGCTATTTCTACCCTGTCACAGGGGCACCCAGTAAGTACTGGATAAGGTGACTCCTTAACTGTAGACACATGGACATAAATAGGATTTAACACTGGGCCACATGATTAGACTCAAGTGTAAAGCTTAAGCAAAGAATTTTTCCAGCTCCTTTTTCCCCCATGTCCTTTGGATGTCAAGCTGTCCCCGTGTGAAGTCAAATCCTATAACAGAAGTCAGCTGCCATGAAAAGAAAATCAGAAGTTTAGATTCGAAGGAGAACCTTCTCGGAGAAGCTGAGAGAACCCTGCGAAGAGCTAAGTGTGCCCTGACAGTTAAGCAGGGTGATAATCTCCAAATTCAGAAAGATGGGTACTTGTAAGGGTAAGCAGGTTTGGAGAGACAGGGCCACCCAGTTCAGCAGTGCCAAGGACAGCTGGATGCCAATCTTGTAATTGACATTTATGGTCACATGCTAAGAAAATGATCATGTTGCTCATATAGAAATGGCTCTTCAGATTTTTCCACAACAAGGTGCTGAGTTGACACAAATGAATTTATCTACAAAACAGAAACAGACTCACAGATGTAGAGAACAGATCTGTGGTTGCCAAGGTTGGGGAGGAAGGGCAGGAGGGATGGACTGTGAGTTTAGGGTTGTGAACGAAACTTGTGACCCCACGGACTGTAGCCTACCAGGCTCCCCCGTCTATGGAATTTTCCAGGCAAGAGTACTGGAGTGGGTTGCCATTTCCTTCTCCAGGGGATCTTCCCAATTACATATGTATTAAATATGAGACAAACTATCCAACATTCCTATAAAAGTATATTATGGCAAAAATTTGCCCAGTGTGTGAGAACATTTGTTTCTGCACAGCCTTGCCAGCCTTGGATCATCAAAGGAATTAACACTTGCAAAATCATGTGATTTTTCTTAACACATAACTGCTGGACATTACTTCATGTGTAGACTGGATATAATTGGTTGTTTTGTGTAGATTACTGCTTGTATTGTGAAGTGTATGTGTGGGTGGGTGGGTGTGGTGTAGCATGGTGTGGTGTGGTGTGCTTCTGTGTCCAAATTAATGATATGGAGCATCTCCCATCAACTGTACGTCAAACTTGATTTCTCGCTTTTGTACATGCCACACAACCAACCAGTTGTATTAATATTGTGTTGGTCCTACTTTCAAAATTTATCCAGAATCAAACCATTTATCATGACCTACAGTCATCATATCTCATCTGAATGATTATGATTTCCTCTAACTCTTCTATTCTTTTTTTTTTTACTTTATTTTACTTTACAGTACTGTATTGGATTTGGCATACATTGACATGAATCCGCCACGAGTGTACATGAACTCCGAAACAGAGTAGCTAGTGTGTTACTTTTAAAACATGACAACTCATGTCACATTCTGTTCAAAATTTCATTCTGATAGAAATCTAGAATCCTAGATGATATATAGTCATTGAGAAATCATCTGATCCTTGGCTGTCCTTTTAACCTTGTGTCCAACTCCTCTTGCAGTGGCTGGCTTCCTTTTTGAGCCATACCCTGTTAAGTACCTTGAAAGTGGCATCCCGTTATAATTTAAACCAAGATACTCTTTCTCAAGCTATTACGTTCAATAAAACAATTAAAATGTGATTAACTTTCTTCACGTTATTTTTGTATTTGCATATGGAACATGTATTAAATGCAGAGTCAGAACATATCTGTGCATCACATGTTGGAGGATAGATACCACTGAGCCAGTTGCTTTTTCTAAGCTGTTAATCAGGGCATCATACCAGTTGCTTCAGATATTTCAAGGACTTCCCATCATTTTCTTTCAGACTACGTGTCTTGAGCCATAGTGTGGAACATGATTCTCTTAGAGTTTGGAAACAGGATAGTGGTGTGAAAATAGCAAAAACGCCAAACAGTGACTTTGAATTTCTTTTTCACCATTTATTGTTTAGAATATTGTGAAATATTTTAAACTTCTCAGATCTTCTTTTTATCTATAAAATGGCAAAAAATAGATTATAGAATATCTGGAAATTTAGAAAAGTTGTTTAAAGCACTTGCTAGATATGTTGTTAGTCATTGATGAATGCCAATTTTCTCCTTTGTGGAATGCTTAAGTTAATAAAATTGGGACTGTTCTCTAATTCATCCTATATTTCCTTATTTTTTTCCTTCTTTTTCCCACCTGCCTCCTGCCTAAGAGTGAAAATGCAGCAACTGAAAATGATGTCATTGCATTGTTAAATGCCTGTATATGGACCATAGGTAAAGGCACATTATTATAACTGCAGCTATGCAATGACAGTAACAAAAAGTACAGGGAATGAATGATTTTTGAGTCACTAAAGTTGGGATTTTCCTTTCCATAGTAAACTTAAATAGAATTGGGTGAGTTGTTTGAAAGAGGTGTTCAGCTGTCAGTGTCACATTTCATTATATTATAAATCCAACAATTATTTTCCTATTAATGAGGTGTTTGATAACATGAATAAGCTACATATGGTTATGATGTCACATATCTGGTTGAAAACAGTCTTGATGATAATAGATGTGTGTTCCAATTTACACATAATGAGACAGCCTTAGAGAGCTCAACGACTACAGTCTAATTATTCCAGAATGTTGCCGTTTCTTTTATTATTCCCCAAGATGACACCAGCAACTTTAATGAAATTTTCAAATACTGTGTGCTTTAGTAAGACTAATTATGTTTCTTTTCATATCAAAAAATACGTAGTTTAAAAAGAACACTTCTTTAAATATATTTATAAATTCCAATACCTTAAATGTGTTACATATATATATAATACTATATATAATGTATAATGTTTCTAGAATTAACTAAAGAAATGGATGATATAGAAGATAGATAAGTTTTATAGATCCACATATTTTATAGATAGATAGAGCTTTAGATCGCTGTAAGGTATTGATATTATTAGGAAAGTCAGTTTAGAAGGAGACCAAAGTTTTATTTGATATCCTTTCAAAACTCAGTATGATTTAGAATTTACAGTCATCTATTTTATTCTGGACTATATTCTGAACACTATGTTGGTTCCTGAGAATCGCAACTAGATGTAAATCCTAGTGCAAGAGATTATATGCAATCAGAATATTAACAGACTATACATAGAAATTTTAATAGAAAGTTGTAATGGATAAAAATTGATGAAATAAGTGCTATGACAACATGTAGATAGTATTTTTTTCTGATTGGATTGCAATAGAATAATTTATGGGTGATGTGGTATTTGATCTCAGCTTGGAAGAATGAGAATTTTGCAAGTGACTAAAGCGTCTGCCTACAATGTGGGAGACCTAGGCTCAATCCCTGGGTCGGGAAGATCTCCTGGAGAAGGAAATGGCAATCCACTCCAGTATTTTTGCCTGGAAAATCCCTTGGATGGAGGAACCTGGTAGGCTACAGTCCATGGGGTCGCAGAGTCGGACACGACTGAATGACTTCACTTTCACTTTTGGAATAAGAAGCTCTAAACTTAAGATATTCACTTAATAGAAAAAGGGAAACTCAATAACTTTCTGAAAGGAACATTATGACCATCTAGTTTAAATAAAAATATTTGTATTAAAATAAAAAATATTCATCACATAATAAATAATAAAGATAGGAGAAACTTCATGAGCATATAAATTTTAGTCTGATTCTTATGAGAAATATATGTACCATGAATGTATCCACATAAGGGCATTGACGGAAATATTAAAGAAAATACACTACAACATTAGGAATAACTGGTATATCTGGTGATAATCTAAATATTAACATTGTAAATTTCTTCAATTGACATAAAGGGAAATTATGATAAACATAGACAGCATGTTAAAAGTAGAAAAGGCCTTTGCTGACAAAGTTCTGTATAGTCAAAGTGTGGTTTTTCCGGTAGCCATGTACAGTTGTGAGAGATGGGCCATAAAGAAGGCTCAGCACTGAAGAATTTATGTTTTTGAACTGTGATGCTGAATAAGACTCTTGAAAGTCCTTTGGGCTATAAGAAGATCAAACCAATCAATCCTAAAGGAAATCAACCCTGAATATTCATTAGAAACACTATTGTTGAAGCCTCAAGACTTCAGCCACTTGATGTGAAGAGCTGACTCACTGGAAAATACCTTGATGATGAAAAATACCTTGATGAAAGACTGAAGGCTTCAAGACTTCGGCCACTTGATGTGAAGAGCCAACTCATTGGAAAATACCTTGATGACTGGAAAACACCTTGATGAAAGACTGAAGACAAAAAGATGAGGGTGGCAGAGGATGAGATGGTTAGATAGTGTCACTGACTCAATGGACATGAATTTGAACAAACTGCAGGAGATTACAGAGGACAGAACAGCCTGGTGTGCTACAGTCCATGGAGCTGCAAGGAGTCAGACATAAATTAATGATGGAACAACAACAAATGATGATAATGGCATAATGTGTTATAAATTCTCAGAAAAAATTTTACACCTCATTTACTTCTTTTGATCATGTTGTTTGAATTTGTGACCTTGGATAGGGTTGGAGAAGCTTGTAAAATCACAAAATAAAACATAATGAGTTCTAAATTTTAACAAGTGAATGACTTTCTAGAGATGAAATGTTGTCTTTCAGTGAAAACTGTATAGTGAATTGAGCCAAAAGAAACCAAATGCTGAGAAATGACGTAGGGGAATGAGAAAACTGTTTCAAGTATTTCAACATAAAAGCAATTCAGAACAAGAGACTCCAAGTCCATTATTAAAGAGTATATGAAGTCTACAATAACACTGAAATAGCTGTGCTGCTGATCTGCTTTTAAAATGAGTACTTAATAAAATTTATTTTCTTTTAAAATGATGCAGCAATTGATATTGCCATCCGAACTTAAAAGCTGCACTCTGATGAACATAAAAGTGATAGAAATAAACACTTAAGTCTAAATAAATCATTATCTAGGTAACGCACATTCCAGGGTATTGAGAGTTAGACAATAAATGGTGTTGATACAATTCTATAAGAACTCAAATGGTGCTTTCCAGTATTATTATATAGATATGTAGAATAATGATTAACAAATTAGAAGGTACTAGATTTTAAGTGTGATTTTTAAAATGAGAAAGAATGTAGGAAGAAGACTTAAAAAGCACTGGTATGAGAATTTTAAAGGCATTTATGTTTAAGGATAGCTTAAATAATTTTTGTTAGAATCAAAAGTAAGATTCTTATTAATACACACAGTTGTGATGAGTGGTAATTTTCCCTTAACTTTTCTTTCTGATATTTCATTGGTAGTCTATAGAAGTACTACAGATTTCCTTTATTAATTTTGTATCTTGCACTTTATCAAATGAACTGATGAGTTCTGGTCATTTTTCTGGTGGCGTCTTTAGGATTTTCTATGTATAGTATCATGTCATCCCCAAACAGACAGTTTTAGTTCTTCCTTTCAAATTTGAAATTTCTCTTGCTTTTCTCTCCTAATTGCTGTGACTAGGACTTCCAAAGCTGTGGTGAACAAAAATGGTGAGAGTAGGCATCCTTGCCTTCTTCCTGATCTTGGAGGAAACGCTCTCAGCTTTCCACTATTGAGTAAGATGTTAACTCTGGGTTTGTTGTAAATGGTCTTTATTATGTTGAGGTGTGTTCCCTCTAGGCTGGCTTTCTGGAGAGGGTTTTTTTTTTTATCATAAATAGATTTTGAATTTTATCAAAAGCTTTTTCTTCATCTATTGAGATTATCATACGGTTTGTATTCTTCAATTTGTTAATGTGGTATACCACATTGTTTGATTTACAGATATTGAAAAATCCTTGCATCCCTGAGATAAATCCCACTTGACTATGGCAAATGATTATTTTAAAGTATTGCTGCATTTGGTTTGCCATATTTTGTTGAGGATTGGTGCACCCATGTTCATCAGTGAAACTGGCCTGTAATTTTCTTTTTTTGTTGTAACTTTGCCTGGCTATAGTATCAGAGTGATGCTGCCCTCATAGAATGAGTTTGGAAGTGTTCCTTCCTCTGCAGTTTTTTGGGGAACAGTTTCAGAAGCATGGATTTTAACTGTCTCTAAATGTCTGGTAGAATTCACCTGTGAAGTCATCTGATTGTGGACTTTTGTTTGCTGGGAGTTTTTAAGTGACTGATTTAAACTCATTACTGATAATTGGTCTATTCATTTTTTTCTATTTCTTTCTGGTTTAGTCTTGGAAGACTATACTTTCTAAAAACTCTTACAGAATATATTCTTTGATCACAATTGAATTAAATTATTAATAAAAATATATTGCTAAGAATTTTTATATTCATACTGTTTAGTTCATTTTTATAAATCTGTTTTTGACTTACATATGTACATTATTTCACTTCTTTCTTATATAATTTCATCCTACTTTTTTTTCTGATATTGTTAATTTTCTCTTATTACTATTCAGATTGTCATAATTGGTATTTTAAAAGCATTTTGTATCCTGTTTGGAAATTTCATGCCAAAATTTAAGTAATCTCTTTCTTTTTGAATATGTGGAGATATTTTATTCCTTAATTTAATCTGCTACAGATTACATGTAGTAGAACTCTGGGAGATGGTGATGGACAGGGAGGCCTGGCGTGCTGCGATTCATGGGGTCGCAAAGAGTCGGACATGACTGAGCGACTGAACTGAACAGATTACATGGTTGGAACTTTATCTAAGCTAAATAACTCAATGTGTTGGCTTTTCCTTCAGTCTGACAATAAGTAAATCATCTGAAGTTTATAGAAGTTGATGTTTCTTTACTTAATTTTGTCACTAATATAGTTTTTTGTTTTTATTTTCATGCTCTATAAATTATTATCAGACTAATACATAAGAAAAGAATTTGAATACAGTTGCTCATTTCCATATCTTCTGAAATGCTCTTTGTATTTCCACATTAAAAAGAAACTGTTTACATGATCTATTCTTTAATATTTTCATTCTATCAAATATATTCATGTATGTTAATAGATGCCTCTAGCTATATTTCAGAGCAATGTGCAGATATAAAACAAAAAGTATATGAAATTTTTATGGGAAAATATTGACAAAGTATACCATTTTTCTTATATAACAAATTCTTAGCTGCTCCATTGTAGAGGTTTTCTTTTTGAGTAATGAATAGTCTTAGCCATCGACTCAAGATTTTTTTCTGACTCTTAAACGATGTGATAATACCAGTTCAAAAAAATTAATATCTTTAATATTTATAAGACTGAATCACTTTTTCCCTAATATATGTGCTTATGGATATCATTCCCTCATGATATAAATATAGATTAAATTAGTAGAAAGAAATGACTTTCCATTCTGTGTTGAACTTAGGTATTTCCAGAGGTGAACTTCCTCCCTGGAAATAAAAATAGTCTTCATTCATGAATTTTTATTTGAGGTGAAGTAGTATAGGTTTTGAAGAGGCAAACTTGAAATCAATTCCAGTTTTTCCAAGTAAAAGTGTGGTGATAGACGTTTCATACACTTTATTAGTATCAGTTTTCTTTTCAGACTTGAGAATCATGTCTGTCATGGCATCAGGAATTATACATACACAGAAGACTCACTTTAAAATGCACATATTATTAACCATTGATACTTGATTCAAAATTTCTTTCAGATTTCTTATATTGTTTACATCAGTTGTCATTTGAAGAAAGTTACTTTACCCTTTGTGTCAACCCCTAGAGTGAGGGTAGAGTTTTAAAGTTTGCTTTAGCTCTATCTAGGCCACTTTCTAAAGGCTTTCAGGTCTCTGAGAAGTTAATACTTCTACAGGTTCGGCATCACACCACATTAGAGGTAAAAGGACAAAGAGAATAAAGCCATTGAAAGAGAAGGAGAAATCTAGGATTCAGTCATCCTGATTCTAAGGAAATCATTTTGTTCTTGAAATACCTTACAAATTCTCTTGAGGATGAAGTGAGTAAGTTACCACAAGCTATTAGAGGTTCTATTAATAAATGCCATGGATTTTACAGAATTGGTGTGAAAGTCTCCAAAGCATGGTAATGCTAAATAAACCAACCAGCATGTAAACAAGCAAACCGAAAAGCAAGTTGCGTTTTCCCAGGTGGCATGAGTGGTAAAGAGCCTGCCTGCAATGCAGAAGACATAAGAGACACGGGTTCAGTCCCTGGGTTGGGAAGATCCCCTGAAGAAGGGGGTGGCAACCCACTCCAGGATATTTGCCCCTGGACAGAGGAGCTGGCATCTTATAGTCCATAGGGTCACAAAGAGTTTGACACAACTGAAGTGACTTAACACAGAATTTGTTTTCACATACTCCTAGTAGAGCCTTTAAATGTTATGTGTATTTATACATATGAATTCACTAATATTTTATAATTCATGAATGTATGTATTCATGAATCCATTCTGCACTATGACTAAATACTTTCTCAGTAACTATAGCTATAAAATATACCTTACAATGTTCATATTCTATTTTATTCTCCAAAATTTTCTAACTCTTCCTGTTTCCGTCCTCTTCCATACAAATGTTAGGAATTACAAAAATAAGCTCCATAAATAAGAGATTCATTACATTACAAGTATATTAAATGTTAATATAAGAATATACCTATAATATTGAATCTTCCTATTTATCAGTATAGTTATTTTAAAATATTCTTCATAGGTATAATTTTTTAGATATCCAGAAGTCTGTTTCCATTGTATTGGATTGGTTATCACATACATAGATATGTATGGATTAACAATGTATTTGAAACATTATGGGTACTAATATCATTCACTGTGTCTTTCCAGAATACTTTTACTATGTCATTCTTTCTTATGAAATTTGTATATCACTACATTATAAGGAAATAATACATTCTGAAGCACAGTTTTTATTTTATTCTATAGGAAACAAATAGTTTAAGTAAGAATATTCTTCCAAAAATCTCCAAACACTCTTTTAATGTACCTAAGCAGAAATGATACAATAAAATCTCTATCAGAAACTCATGGCTGTATTAAATATTTTGTATACCTAGGCATTTAATCACTTGCCATATATCTTGCCTGGTTTGGATTTTTCGGCAGGAGAGAGGCAAGTCTCCCCTGGGTAAGGAAGGTATTAAATTTAAATTTGTAGGGAGTTTTGTTGTCAAATGAAGAACATCTGGCTATTTAGGAGCAGACAGATGTTCAAATACATTTTTAATTTTTCATAAAAAATATCTGTTACCTGGCTGCAATCTTAGCATGAATTCCTGGAAAATAAAAATGTTTCATTCATTCATATATTCAAATCATATGGGTAGCTAAAAATCAGCAAAATCACAGAGGCCAGTTCATTACTTTGTTTTGCTGCAATTATAATTAACAAATTATCTTTGTTTCTTATCTGCATGCATTTTGTTAAGTATGTATCACTTCTTTGCTCTATTAGAAGATTTTAATTACCAGAGAAGATCCAAAAAGCTTCATTAAATTCTCAAACACAGAAAATTAATACAAAAAAGTTTTTAAAGAATGTGCCTATAAATTTTTCATCAAATATTGTTTAAACTTATAGAGGGAAGGTAGTTTAGCAATGCCTTATGTAAAATGACAGAATATCATAGATTTAAAACTACCTACATGATGAAATCCCTGGTGGCTCAGTAGTAAAGAATCCGCCTACCAGTGTGGATTTGATTCCTGGGTCAGGAAGATCTCCTGGAGAAGGAAATGGCAACCCACTGTAGTTTTCTTGCCTGGGAAATCCCATGGGCAGAGGAGCCTGGCAGCAACAGCCCACAGGGTTGCAAGAGTCAGGCACGATTTAGCTACTAAACTACCACCACCACATGATGAAATAGAAAATGGGATGAACATGGTGATGAATTGAAATTATAAAGAATGATAGACCATAAAATCTAGGTTGCAAACCAAGACTTCTAAGTGTCCAGTGGTTTGAAAATATTAATATTTCATTTTTAGATGAACTACTATACCATTTTAACTCCATTTGGAGGTTCAGTATAGTACAGGCATTCTAAATTAGGAAGCACTAAAGCTCAACATGCAGAAAATGAAGATCATGGCATCCGGTCCCATCACTTCATGGCAAATAGATGGAGAGACAGTGGAAACAGTGTCAGACTTTATTTTTGGGGGCTCCAAAATCACTGCAGATGTTTTAATTCAAGATGGTGGAAGGCTTGACAAGGAAGAAATATTACTATGAAAATTCTAGTGTACTTTAAAAAACCAACACTTCCCATGCTAGTTAAGAGTCTTTACGTATTCCTCACCCTGATTGCACATCTTTACTATTAAAATTCCATATTTCCTACTAGCTTTTAATATTTATAAAGTTATATGGTCCCCAAATGATGCTAATTCCAGGGTAATATATCAAGATTATATCCATTCCACTTTAAAATCAAGTTTTAAATGCTTTATATTCAAAAGACAGAATAACAACTAACACAACAACAACTCCATAAACAATAGCCTAGAATAGACTGACCCTGGGATCTGGGGAATCTTCCTGCTAACCTTCTTTCTTTCTGCCTACATACCAGGTGGTGCAGTGGTAAAGAATCTGCCTGCCAGTGTAGAAGACACAGGAAATGTGGGTTCGATCCCTGGGATGGGGGAAGATCCCCTATAGAAGGAAATAGAAACCCACTCCAGTATTCTCACCTGGAAAATTCCACAGATGGAGGAGCCTGACAGGCTACAGTCTATGATATCACAAAGAGTCAGACACAACTGAGCACATACTTATGTATTCTGCTTACTTAATACTGTCTTCATGATTAGGAATAGGTTTTTTTTCTTGATTCCTCTAGCATCTTAAATTTGGCTGTAGACCTCTAAGCAAGCAGCTCTGAAGCTCCATTCCTTTTCCTGACTCAACTGCAACATTCTGAAATGTCATCAGTGTGCTTCTACTGACATTTACAAATGTATTTATTCTAAGAGAAGAAAAAGCAAATGCTGATTTGCCTGTGGAGCTTATGAAATCCAATGACCACTATAGTAACGATGATGAAAATGTCTTGGAAGCTAACATTTCCTGGGTCTTGTGCTGTGATGGACACTGTTCTAAGAGCTTCACTTCTCCTGTCTACTTTGTCAGGATGTACTATTATTTCCCAGCTTACTGGCGAGAACACTGGTACATGGAGAGACTAAACCACTTTGTCTAGGAGGCACAGAGCTGGGAGAAGAAGCCAGACTATCTTGACCTCTGGGCTTAACATCTTAACCATCATTCTATTATCCTGAACCAAGCCCTCCTTTCACTTTGAAATAGACTTTGCAGTCAGGGCCAAACGCTTACTTTAAACAGAGAGGATTAGCTGAGGAGAACACAAAGAACTTTGGGATGAAGACTGATTTTTATGGAAAATTCCAAAGACATGGAAGCAAGATTATTTTTTAAACTGTGATGTGTTGCAAGCACTACAAGGGTAAAAGTGGAAGATGAAAGGAGTGATGCTGAAGTCATCATATATCTGAGCCGTGCTAAGAAAATGAGGCTAAGAGAAATCAGGTCACTAACGCTCTGGCATGAGCACCATACCACAAAGGGTACAGACAAAACCCGGGCACACAGACCACATGGGCTGTCTCCCCAAGCTTAAGTGCCAGTTCCATCACTAGAGTGGTAGAAACGTTAAGAGGCTCTCCAGCCTTCCAGAGACACCACTCGAGAACGTCTCTGATCTTCCTTTATGCTTGGGATAATGCATCATCCTAGAATCTTTAGCTTGTGCAGAATCTCTACTGTATTCTCAACTGTGGGATTCATTTATTGCTGCTCAGGGTTCAGCTATGACTCACTGCTGGTATTTATGTAACTAGCATACACCAAGTTTTGTGAAAGATCTCTTAAAGTTCTGGGGCTTTTGAACTGACTGATTTTTGGAGGTGACTGTGAGATTCAAGATTAGTCATTAAACAGGTTAGTCCTTCCAGCCCATGGATGCATACACTGGTGCACAGCTACACAGATTCACACACATACATTGAGAAAGGAATCCCAACACAATTCAAGTAGGTGATATATAATGGGATAAAGCCACACCACCATTTTCTTTGCTGTGTGTGAATAAGCTTGTCATGACCTACCCCTGTCTCCACTGCTATTATTGGTCTAAATTATTGACCTGATTTTGAGATTATAGGTAAAGTATAATCATCTTGAGAAATCTGTATGCAGGTTAGGAAGCAACAGTTAGAACTGGACATGGAACAACAGACTGGTTTCAAATAGGAAAAGGAGTACGTCAAGGCTATATATTGTCATCCTGCTTATTTAACTTATATGCAGAGTACATCATGAGGAACGATGGACTGGAAGAAACACAAGCTGGAATCAAGATTGCCGGGAGAAATATCAATAACCTCAGACATGCAGATGACACCACCCTTATGGCAGAAAGTGAAGAAGAACTAAATTACCTCTTGATGAAAGTGGAAAGTGAAAAAGTTGGCTTAAAGCTCAACATTCAGAAAA
>SJYX01021683.1:104421-174941 GCA_006410675.1 Oreotragus oreotragus
GAGAAATATCAATAACCTCAGATATGCTGATGACACCACCCTTATGGCAGAAAGTGAGGAGGAGCTAAAAAGCCTCTTGATGAAAGTGAAGGAGGAGAGTGAAAAAGTTGGCTTAAAGCTCAACATTCAGAAAACGAAGATCATGGCATCCGGTCCCATCACTTCATGGGAAATAGATGGGGAAACAGTGGAAACAGTGTCAGACTTTATTTTTTTGGGCTCCAAAATCACTGCAGATGGTGATTGCAGCCATGAAATTAAAAGATGCTTATTCCTTGAAAGAAAAGTTATGACCAACCTAGATAGCATACTCAAAAGCAGAGACATCACTTTGCCAACTAAGGTCCGTCTAGTCAATTGAGGCTATGGTTTTTCCTGTGGTCATGTATGGATGTGAGAGTTGGACTGTGAAGAAGGCTGAGCACCGAAGAATTGATGCTTTCGAACTGTGGTGTTGGAGAAGACTCTTGAGAGTCCCTTGGACTGCAAGGAGATCCAACCAATCCATTCTGAAGGAGATCAGCCCTGGGATTTCTTTGGAAGGAATGATGCTGAAGGTGAAACTCCAGTACTTTGGCCACCTCATGCGAAGAGCTGACTCATTGGAAAAGACTCTGATGCTGGGAGGGATTGGGGGCAGGAGGAGAAGGGGACAACAGAGGATGAGATGGCTGGATGGCATCATGGACTCGATGGACGTGAGTCTGAGTGAACTCCGGGAGATGGTGATGGACAGGGAGGCCTGGCGTGCTGCGATTCATGGGGTCGCAAAGAGTCGGACATGACTGAGCGACTGAACTGAACTGAACTGATGTACGGGACTGCATGCTTCTATGATTAATCGAAAATTCTTTAACATTTGCTTTAAAAATTGCTGTGTTTGAAAAAAGACTTTTCATGGGGCTGTTATATCACACGACTGAGCGACTGAACTGATAATCATCTGACTGAGTAAACTGTTAAGAACACAAAGCAAGGAAGGACCAAGAGAAAGCAAACCAGGCAAGACACAAAGAGTGTCAGTAGTTGTAGCAAGGGCTCCAGAACTACGTATTCTGAATTTATGCTGTCTTTGGGTTCACATCCTGGACGAGCCCAGTGTCTGGGGCTTCCCTTGTGGCTCAGATGGTAAAGTGTCTGCAGGCAATTCAGGAGACACAGGTTTGATCCCTGGGTCAGGAGGAGCCCCTGGAGAAGGGCATGGCAACCTACTCCAATATTCTTGCCTGGAAAAACCCATGGATGGAGCAGCCTGGTAGGCTACAGTCCATGGGGTCGCAAAGAGCCAGACATGGCTAAGCGATTCACTTGCTCTCTTGCTTGCTTTTACAACTATAACCATGTTTTGTGATGAATATTTTTCACCAGAAAAGTGATATGATAAAGGAATAAGCCATAGAATGGTGTGGGTAAAACTGAACTGCTTTGAAAATTTCTAAAGAGAGAATGAATTCATTTTTGTACTTGCTTTTTCATGTACATAATAATGAGCCAGTAAATGCACATGCTGAGCTTCCTTCTGTAAATCCAGATTCACTACAATTCAGATTTGGGAACTTGGGAATTCAGCGTAGACTGAAGTGCTGTCTTGCTCCAGCCCTTCTGTCTACATGAATGAGGGGACGAAAGGACCCAATGAAAGGAGACACGTGGGCCCTGTCCACTGGGCCCTCAGAACCCTGAGGATGCTGTAGCCACAGAAGTATATTTGCTGAGTGTACAATAATTTATTCCAGAAACGTGACTTATGGATCACATGAAGAATATCAACCTCATACATAGGCCGTGTGGCAGAATCTTGAATGGACTTTCCCACATTATCTTATCGTATATAACAATGCTACAGAAACAGGGCAAGCATGGAAAATTCCTATTTTATAGAAAAGGAGCTCAAAGGGATTCTGTCACTTGCCCAAAGTTCTTGGTTAATACATGGTGTGGCCCAAACCAGAAGCCAGGGAGATCGAGAGTATGGCACTCTTTCTTCCTTCAACACTAGATTGAGGATGGCAGGTGGAGGGGTGGGGGCAGGTGGGATAAACATCCCCCGCAATGCCCATCCAGATGGTTAAATACTAGAAGCAAATATTCCTAAAGGAAATTGTTACTTTTTTTCTGATGGCAGTGTAGCTTGAAAGGAATCTGAGAGGCTTAGGTAGATTAGGCTGAGTGAAGACTCCCTTGAGGTCTTTCCCTTTGAAAGGAGTCTAGGGTGGGCTCCCGGCTTCAAGTGATGCTGGCATAGATGGGAGAGTGTGGCCTTGACCTGTGGCCGGGTCAGCCTTGACCCTGCAGTCTGGCGGAGAAGTTCTACAGGATGAGTGGCTCAGAAAGCTCCCTGCACAGGAGCTTCCTGTAAGCACCTGAGAAGGGCTTTGGTTAAAGTATTGGGTTGGCCAAAATGTTTGTTTTTGTGCATCTTATGGGCTTCCCAAGTTGTGCTAGGGGTAAAGAACCTACTGCCCAATGCAGGAGATGTAGAGATGTGGGTTCGATCCCCTGGAGGAGGGTATGGCAACCCACTCCAGTATTCTTGCCTGGAGAATCCCATGGACAAGAGTTGCCTGGTGGGTTACAGTCCATGGGGCTGCAAAGAGTTGGACATGACTGAGTGACTTAGCACACACACACATGGAAAAACCCAAATGAACTTTTTGACCAACCCAACAGCACAACCCCATTCAAGACCCCATGATTCCGAATGTGAAGACCCTGATGTCCCTGCTGACAATGGGACAGGAGCTGGGGCCCCTTGTGGCTCCAGACAGACCTACTGGGCATATCATGCACTCCTTCCATGCCTCCTGTGAAGATACAGCACAAAAGGAAATTTCATACAGTGCTGGCTGGAGTGTCAGTTCTAATCCTTGGCAAAGGAAGATGTCAAAAGGTATTACCATTTAGAGCATACCATCTCTTTAATCCAGTAATGTCCTGTTAGAATCTATCCACACAAAATAAAGCCCAAGTACAGGATGCCTCTCAAACAAAGGTGTTCATTAAGGCATTCTTTGCAATGGCAGACAGCTGCCAACAATCTGTCTGTCTGCCAACATGGGAAAGGCTAAGTAATTATGATTATTATTTTCTGCGTATATGGTCCATGCACACAGGGGCATGCTGACCAGCAATCACAGAGCTTGAGGTACAACTAAACATACCCAACTGGAAATAAAAGCTCATGATCACAGTGTGAAGCTGAAGGTTGTACTGTAAGCAATAGAGTATATTCTCACTTCACTAAAAAAAAAAAATTTTTTAAAAGATCCTCAAAAATGGGTAAATACATGGGAATGAGCAGAGAGAAAGTTGGAGAGTGACATATACCAAACTCTTAATAGTGTTTATTTTAGGAGCGATGGGATGAAGGGAGTCAGGAAGAGGAAAATGATCAGCTTGACACTCATATCTGTATAGCTTTCCTTGTGACAAAAAACATATGTTACTTCAATGGTTTAAAATGAAAAATGAATACACAGAAGATAGATGAATTATCTAATTCTTAGGAGGCAAAGCCAGGCAACCACTCCACAGAGCGAAGTTTTTTTTTTTTGTCACACTGTGGCATGCAGGATCTTAGTTCCCTGATCAGGGATTGAACCTGTGACCCCTGCCATGGAAGGGTAGAGTCCTAACCACTGGACCACCAGGGAAGTTCCTTTTGATAAATTATCAGCATGCTTTTGTGATGACCTGGGGTGATGCCTCTTGGAAGGGTTCCCCTTGTTCATCTCACTTGAAAGACACCCTGATTTCTGACAGCTTAAACGTGAGGCTGAATTCTAGAAGCTGTGTGCCGTCCAAAGACAGCTGCAAGTGTCCAAAATCTAGACCTCTGAGCATGAGAAAAGACAGATCTGCTCTTGTTTAACTGACCCCCCTGCTGCCACATGTTCAAGCCCCTTGTTACCTACTTCTACCACCCACCAGGGCTTCCCTGGTGGCTCAGACAGTAAAGAATCTGCCTGCAATGCAGGAGACCCAAGTTCGATCCCTGGGTTGGGAAGATCCCCTGGAGGAGGGCCTGGCTACCCACTCTAGTATTCTTGCCTGGAGAATCCCATGGACACAGGAGCCTGGTGAGTTATAGTCCATGGGGTCTCAAAGAGTCAGACACGACTGAGTGACTTTCCCTTTCACCTTTGTACACATTTATAAAATATATAATAAAATACAATATTTGTTATTACATTATTTATTAATTACAGAAAGGGAAAGGCTACCACTCCAGTATTCTGGTATGGAGAATTCCATGGACTATACAGGACATGACTGAGCGACTTTCGCTTTCTTTATGTCATGTACCCTGATCAGCAGAGAGCATGGTGCCAGGCAAATAAGCTGTACACCCTAAATGTATTTGAATATTTCTTTATATTCTCCACAAACCTTTGAATTAGGGGCTTGAGCCTGGCAGGCTGCAGTCCATGGGGGTTGCAAGAGTTGGACACAAATTTTTTGCAAATGAACAAAAATGAATCGTTCGTCAGTGAAAGTCCTGGGGATTAGGGAGGTTTTGTATGACAAGGATGGGGGCAGACTCAAGGAGCTGAAGATGGAAAAAGCAGTGGGGAAAAGGGAGTGAGAACAGAAAGGTGAAGAGAGAAACACACAGAAGGATTATTGATGCAACCAGCGCTAAGAAAGAAACACAGCAGCGCACCTCTACAAGCCATGCAGACAGGATGACAATTCTACGTGGTCAGAATGAGTGGAAAAGAGCTTTAGAATAAAAGTATATGGAATGAGACCTAAACAGGTGTGCAAAAAGAAATGTACAAAAACTATACTCTTTGGGTATAACTGCATTTAACTCATTTGGCATTACATTTAACAGCATTTATAGAAGAATTTAAGAATCATTCCAACTTCAACGTTAGAACTGTTTTACCAAGCCTGAACCTTGAGCTTCCTCATGGCTTGAACACTTGTTTTTGAACCAACTTTAATATACCTACTATACATTTAGGTCCACTTCAAGTACTTTAAACTCACGTGTCTCAGAGTGCTGATGACGAAGATGCTAAGTTCCTTTGCTAGAAATTCTTTGAAGTGCTCAAGATTTTGACTTGATAACCTCTGCTTAACGCTTGGGAATAAACCTAAGCAAACATTTCTTCCTATTTCACAGACAGACAAAGGGAATTTCTAAAGGCTGTCTGTTAAGTTTATAAATGGCAAAGTGCAGATTTCTTTTTTTAATTGCATATTAAGATAAAACCAATGAGAGCTCTGGACTTTGATTAGTAAGTCAATTTTCTCATTGTGAACTTTGACAGTACATTTTAATCTGTTTTAAAGCCTTAAGATTCCTTTCAATTACTCAATACAGAATATGATGTTTCTTCACAAGGAAAATGATTAAAATTTCTCCTTTGGTCCTGCAAAATAAGAATAAAATCTTATTCTTATTCTTATTCTACAGAATAAAATCTTTTTCTCTATAATCACTTACTGCTAGGTGAAGATGAAAGTCCACTGAATAGATTAAAAAATGACCAAGTATTATATCACCTAATTTCTAACCCTCTCAAACACAATTCCATATGACTGCACCACATGTGTTCCTGGCTGATGCAAAAAAAGTGAAGAATTCAAAGAGAAAAACACTGATCAGGGAAAAACAGGAAGTCCCAACTTTGAAAAACACTGAATCCACCTTCTCGGCAAACCACAAAGAGATTAGACAAACCAAGTACTTGTTGACACTGGCTGTCAATTTTGGAAGGGAATAGAACCTTAAAATATATCTGGAATGAGACCCAAATCCCCTTTTCACTGGTTCTTTTCTTTTGGAAAACATATTTTAAAGGAACTGCTAAGGACAAATATCCCTGTAGAGATTAGCATTATGATATGAAGTTCTGTTTCCAAGAGCTGTCCTAAGTGTGTATGGGTGTGTGTGCAAGCCATCTTCTCATAAGTTCTCACAGTTTATTTAATTCTTCTGAAAGCCCAGCAAAGTAGGGAGTCAGCTCTTGTGAGAGATGGAGAGACTGAAACTCATAGGGAAAAAATAATTTTTTCCAAGCCAGAAAGCTATTTGTGGCAGAGCTGGGACTTTGGCTTGGAAATCCAGCGGAGTGAGCCGGGGAGCATGTGGGCCATCACTGAGATCTGAGCTCCCCCTTGTCTTAGCTGTGTTCTTTTGGGCATATGACCTTGCCTCTCTGAGATGCACAGTGTTTAGTAAAATGGGAATGCCTGCCCCAAAGGGTCCCCTGTAGGACAGATTTTAGGATTAACTGAAATTATGTCCATTAAAGTGCTTAGTACCAAAGGAGGCAAATTACCAACCCTTTCTCCCTCCCCCAGATAAAAACTCTGGAGATATGCTGCTGTGGACATCTGCCCTGACCTAAGGCAGGGCACGTCAGGGGCTTCCAAGGCTCCCATGGGCCCTCAGGATGCCACTGTGTTTATTCTCTCAGGCAGTGCTCAGATGCTCTGTCGTGTCTGACTCTTTGCAACGCATGGACTTTAGCCTGCCAGACTCCTCTGTCCATGGGGTTCTTCATGCAGGAATACTGGAGTGGGGTGCCATTTCTTCCTCTAGGGGATCTTCCTGAACCAGTGATCAAACCTGTGTCTCTCGTGTCTCCTGCATTGGCAGGCGGATTCTTTACCACTAGTGCCAACTGCAAAGCCCTTATTCTATTCTATTTATGTCATTATTCTTAATTAATTTTTTTATTTTAAAAGTGTTTTATTTTTAAAGCCATTTTTATATGCATTTATTTAGTTTTGGCCACACTGTGCAGCATGTCAGATGTGAGTTCCCCAACCAGGGATCGAGTCTGTGCCCCCTCCATTGGAAGCACCGAGAGTCTCAACCACCAGACAGCAGGGGAGTCCCAGGATGCAATTTTAGCTCAGGGTGTACTGGAAATTATTCCTGAAGACCTGGGGCAGGTCTGGGATTAACTTGCTTTTCGGAGGAGCCGCAGCCTGTGGAGAGATTCAGGCTCCGAATTTTGTCCGGATGCACTGGGTTACACCCACAGGGCCTGCAGTGTGATCTCAAGGGGGTTGGTGAAGGACTCTATTTCTGGGTGATGACGAGCTCAGTCCTCCAGAAGTGACCGTGATGACTCAAACTGTAGGAAACTTCAGGCTCTCCATCAGTGAGCAGGTGAGGGGCAGCGGGAAGGCAACATTGGTAGGTGCTTTGTGATTTCCATAAAAATGCAAAGATACAGATTCAGTGCAGGAATTCCCAAAGCGCCTTCTCCACCAAATGCTGCCTAACCAGGCTCCTTCAGCCTTAATAACCCCTTCCTGCCTCTCATTATTTATACATGTTTCCCTTGCTTAAAAGATAAGTGGACATGAGTTCTGAATTAATTCAGCCATGCAGTCACAAGCACCAGTAGCAAAGCAAAACCAAGAAAACTCCCCATTACTCAATATACATTCTCATTAATCTGTCTGTCAGCTTTAGAAGGAAACATGCAGTGTGTGTCATGCAGCATGGGTTTCACATGCTCAAAAGCAGCTTTCAGCGATAGCTCATTAAGTCAGACATCTACCCAGGCGTCTACCTCGGGCCCTCCCAGCTCTGACTGTCACCCGGTAAATCTTGGCCAGGCAGGTGCTGTGTGGACCTGGCCTGTTGGCAATTGCTTGGTTAGGAAGACGGTTCAGTAGCTATCACATGCCCAGGGCCGGGGAGCATACAAAAGAGACTGGAGACCGAGGTCTTTACCTTCAAGGAGGTTAGAGAGCACAGAACCAGTAAAGAGAGATTGGAACTTCCCAGGTGGCGCTAGTGGTAAAGAACCCGCCTGCCAGTGCAGGAGATGGAAGACATTCAGGTTCAATCCCTGGCTCGGAAGATACCCTGGAGCAGGGCATGACAACCCACTCTGGTAGCCTTGCCTGGGAAATCCCAGGGAGGGAGGAGCCTGGCTGGCAACAGTCCAAGGGGTTGCAAAGAGCTGGACATGACTGAAGTGACTTAGCACACATGCAAAGGGTGATTAAAATGCGAAACGGTGGTAAGATAAGGGCTGCCAGTGACACATTTGATCAGCGACAGGCCCCATATGTGCTGGAGAAAACGGGAAGGGTTCTGCGGTGGCAAGGAGAAGCGGGGAGGGCTCTGGGGGCGCTTTGGAGTGATGGAGCAGAGCCTGCTTGGGGCTCACAAAGAGGCTGGGCCTGGGGGGTGGAGGGATGAGAGGTTGGGTGGGGCTGGGACGTTTAGAGTGGATGTGATTGGCAACTGAGAGCTTGTGAGCGTAGAGTTTTGAAGGTTGATCTGGTAGGAATGTGTGTAACGGGCTAGCGTGAGAAGGAAAGAGCCAGAAAACCACCTCTTATCACAACACACCAGGGAACAGGTATTCAGTCCAGGACCCAAGGGCCAACATTCATTTTGATGCAACAAGTGAGATCTGCTTCTCAGGTGCCTTGAACACCCCTCTCTCGGGTCAGTCTCCCTGAGGGTGGGGCCTTACCCGGGCTGTCAATCAACACTGATGAAAGGAAAGAACAGGTCAGGATTTCTAGCTGAGGTGCAGCTGGGCAGGGGTGGAGTGGGAACTGTCTGAAACTGGGCACCCGGAGGACACAAGCTGGAAACGCCTGGGACTAACCATTTTCCAAGTTATGTAAACCAAAAAATAAAACAATAGTTACAGCAGAGCCATAAAAGAAAAGAGAGAGAGAAAGATGGACATTCTTACGAAGTTACATTTTTGCCTGGAGAATCCCACGGACAGAACACTGGTGGGCTACAGTCCCTGGGGTCACGAAGAGTTGGACATGACTTAGTGACTAAATAACAACAGTCTTTAGGTTGGATGTTTGACAAGGGCCAGGCAGCCTTGACCTTGACATCTTAGGATCCTGGACTTGAAAAAAATGCCCACAGTGGGGTGGGCTGGGACGGAAGCCACGAGGGCAGGGATGGGTGTATACATGTGGCTGACTCACGTTGTTGTACAGGGGAAACTAACAGATCATCGTAAAGCAGTTATCCTCTAATTAAACAGAAATGCGATTTTTTTCTACTTAGTTCTAGGGGCTCTCCCCACTGAAATTTTTCATTGAGCTTCATCTATATATGAACATAAAAATATTTTAAGTCAAAAAAAAAAAGAAAAGAAAAATGCCCACAGGGATACCATGAGTAGCTGCAGCCTCAACAGATTCTGCACCGTGTGTAGTGACTGCTCACAAGACCTTATTTATCTCTGGAGCAGGCGTGGCCATGGACCTCATCCTCAGGGCCCCCACCTCTGGCAGCTTTGTTCAGCAGCTCCTGGGAATTTTCTGCAGCCCAGAGGAGTTGTGCCCGCACAGAGGGCTGGAGCAGGCGTGGCCATGGACCTCATCCTCAGGGCCCCCACCTCTGGCAGCTTTGTTCAGCAGCTCCTGGGAATTTTCTGCAGCCTGGAGGGGTTGTGCCCGCACAGAGGGCTGGAAGCCTGGTGAATCCCAGAGGGATGGAGGCCAGTGAGACCACCTGCCATCCAGCAGTTTATTGCTGAGGTTAGTTTGCACACTCAGGCTAAGTGGGACGAGATGCAGAGGTTACTGAGAGGCGGAAAACATTGTCCAAGGGCCAGGTGGCCAGCAGCGGGAGATTTACGAGACCAGGGACATAGAGCAAGATGGCAGGAAAGGTGAAGGCTAGAAGGACCCTGATGCTGCTCAGCTTTACTGCCTCTGCTCTGCACAGGAGACTCCCTTATCCCAAGGGAGTCTGCCCTGGACATCTGCAGGGGACACCACGTGGCCCCGGCTGGCTAACCGGCTAGCCGGCTGGGAGCCCTTGGTGTCTTCTGGCAGGGCAGCTGGCAAGGTCCTGGCAGGACCCTTTTCTTGCCCTGTCTGCTCTCTCATGGGGCAGTAAGTCCTCTTCCTCTGCCATCACTGCTTCTCTTTGTTGATTGATGAATGGGGTGACCACCCACAGGGGGAAAAACGTGTCTCTAAGTGTTAGAAGTGGTGCTTATGGAGGATCCATTTGAGTCTGCAAAGCTAACGTGTTTACAAAGCGAACGTTTATCTGATGGCAAACTTCTGTTGGGATAAACAGCAATATCGCCAGGGATCTGTTAACCCTGGGGAGAACCAGGTCCCATGAGATGCAGCTGGAGTCTGTGCGGCTGCCCTGTTCTCTCCAGCAAAGGGCACCACAGTGTCTGTGCCCCGGGAGGACCTCACAGTTTCGAGCAGGGAAGCGCTGTCGGGAAATGCTGGGAACACCAGCTGTTCTGGGGCGGCAAAACCCATGTGCAAAGGTGAACTACTCAAGCTGGAAGTGTAACATGCAGCTTCCTGAGTGCCCAGCCCCGCCTCGGCATTGACTGTGAAGCCAAGAAAGGCGGACTGGGGTGGTTGAGAAAACCCTTGACCTGAAGGCAGCTAATGCGGCCCCGGAGCCCTGAGGATGTTCTAACGAAATCCTCCTTTGCTCTCTCTCTCCTTTCTTCGTTGTAACCTTAATTACTGAATTAGTTCTCCTTCCACAGAAAATCTTTTTGCTTGCTGTTAGATCGGTTTAAAGATAAATCACCCCAGGTTTACTAATGGATACAATTTGTAAAAGCGCTGTGGTTAAAAGCTGACCCCCACAGACAGATCACTTCCTAAGGTGCTGCTGAATTTTTTTTCCCATGGAGGTGATAAACCTAACACGCAAATGACAGAGCTGGCTACAAATCATACAGCAAGTGTGCTTTTTAACAGATACAGCCTTAAAATCTGGAACGGACCAGACTTCTTTTCTTGGAATTGGACTGAGGTTGCACTACCTTGTCCTAAAACTTCGAAGAAACGCATACTGCATTCACGTCAGCACCAGGTGAGGCAATGGAAATAGCACTGCTTTTGTGCTTTGGGAGGCATGCTCTTGTGTTTCCCTTTGCTGGGCTGTATGTTTCTGGAGGCAGTGGAACTAGAAGGCACGGAAGTCGTGTGTACTCTGCTACTTGGCTGAGGGACCTCAAATGCCTGGATCCAGGTGTGGTCCAAAGCTTATCCATTGCACCTCGCCCCTCACATGCTGCTGCAAACATGAGCTCTTTTCAGAAGCTGGAGTTTTCATGTTCATGCACAGAAACATTTACTATTTTCTCTGCAGCATTTTAATGACAACACACAATTCAGTCACTGGTTTGGAGCCCCTGAAATGCCAATCCTTTGACCACCTGATGTGAAGAACTGACTCCTTAGAAAAGGTGCTGATGCTGGGAAAGATTGAAGGCAGGAGGAGAAGGGGACAACAGATGATGAGATGGTTGGATGGCATCACCGACTTGATGGACATGAGTTTGAGCAAGCTCTGGGAGTTGGTGATGGACAGGGAAGCCTGGTGTGCTGCAGTCCATGGAATTGCAGAGTAGGACACGATTGAGCAACTGAACTGAACTTGGAGCCCCTATCACCAAACATCAAAATCAAGCAAGAAGAGGGTGAAAAAAATGACCTTAAAAGAGTAAAATTCAGTTGTGATCTACTAAATAATGTTGTTTGCTATTTGAACAGGCTTTTTTTTTTTTTTTGCATTTGAAAAAAAGAAAGATACAGCTTTTTCTTCTAAACTAGAGAATTCTCTTAACAATATTTTGTGGTTCTTAAGCTCACTTTAAGTGAAAGTAAGTCCCAAATCATGTGAAATTGACTAAGGAGCATAGGAGAAAATGAAGAAGGAAAGTGCTGGATTCTTGAAGTGAGCCCTCACCCTTTTCAAATAAGAACTCACAAGACATATTGCAAAAGCAGATTGTAGCACAAAATATACAAAGGCAAATATAGTGAGATGAGCCCAGAGACTGTGAGGCTGGTTAATTACTCCTCTCGCAACGTAATAACACCTTATTACTATTTTGTTCCTTGGAGCCTAGTAGAGTTAAAATTATATTGGACATATTTTCCTTTCAGATTGTCAAGTGAATCGCTGCCAAAAAAAAATTCTTTTTCATGTGATATTTCTTACAAAGAAGTTTGTATCTGTACTTTTATTTTGATGTATATATCTTAGAAGGTTTAACAGAATCCCTGGACAAAAAGGTTTCTTTTTTCCAGGCTGTTTCCGTTCAGTTCAGTTCAGTCTCTCAGTTGTGTCCGACTCTTTGGGACCCCATGGACTGCAGCACACTGACCTTCCCTGTCCTTCACTATCTCCCAGTGTTTGCTCAGTTCTCCGGAAACAAACTCCATTGCTTCCACTCTGTCCCTAACGTTTGACATGGTGATTACCAACGTCACTCTAGGTGTGGAAACTGACAGGCACACTCGAGATTTCTGAAAGTATGTTCCAGGAACACTGTTTCCTGGATGTTAATGCGCTAAATATAAAAAAGCACAAGGCAGGCAAATAACTTTAGGATACAAAGTTGAACATTTTTTTTTTTAAATTTTAGAACTTCTTAAAGCTTTTATATGCCAATCTGTGTTATAAATCTCTAAGGGGACAATGGTATTAGAGAGTTTCCCAGGTGATTCTGCCTACAGAATCCTGTTTTTGAAGTACGTGTCATACTGCTGACTTTTCTAAATAGGATACGCTCTTGCTAGGTGTGCACACACAGCTGAGGAAATGAATACTGAGGGTAGGGTAATTTTTTGAACAGGAGAATAAAGACGTGTCACCAGTGCTCACTGATGAACACACAGGCTGACTCTGTTAGGAGCTGCAGGCTCTCGTGGATCCGGTTTCTGCCCTGGCGTGAGTGGCTCTGGGGTCTGGAGAAGTCACCCGCTCACCTGGCATGATTTGGATGGCCGCTGAGGTTTTCTGACTTCCCTGGTGGCTCAGTGGTTAAAGCGTCTGCCTGCAATGCAGGAGACCCGGGTTCGATCCCCGGGTTGGAAAGATCCCCTGGAGAAGGAAATGGCAACCCACTCCAGTATTCTTGCCTGGAAAATCCCAAGGACAGAGGAGCCTGGTGGGCTACAGTCCACAGGGTCACAAAGCGTTGGACACTGAGGGGTTCTTGAGGCAAGAATAGTCAGAT
Source organism: Oreotragus oreotragus (assembly GCA_006410675.1). Taxonomy (NCBI): domain Eukaryota; kingdom Metazoa; phylum Chordata; class Mammalia; order Artiodactyla; family Bovidae; genus Oreotragus; species Oreotragus oreotragus. The sequence continues at coordinate 117,390 of SJYX01021683.1, forward strand.
CTATGGTTTTTCCAGTACTCATGTGAGATGTGAGAGCTGGACCATAAAGAAGGCTGCATACTGAAGAACAGATGCTTTCAAATTATGGTGTTGAAGAGTCTTGGGAGTCCCTTGGACTCCAAGGAGATCCAACCAGTCAATCCTAAAGGAAGTCAGTACTGAATATTCATTGGAAGGACTGATGCTGAAGTCGAAACTCCAATCCTTTGGCCACCTGATGCGAAGAGCCAACTCATTGGAAAAGACCCTGATGCTGGGAAAGATTGAGGGCAGGGGGAGAAGGGGGAGACAGAGGATGAGATGGTTGGATGGTATCACTGAACTCAATGGACACGAATTTGAGCAAACTCCAGGAAAGAGTGGAAGACAGAGGACCCTGGCATGCTGCAGTCCACGGGGTCCCAAAGAGTTGGACACAACCTAGCAACTAAACAACAACATCTAGTTTGCATGGAATCTGCCTCCCGGTTCTTAATTACCTTGTTAGTATCTGCCAGCCTAGTCTAGACAGTAATTCACATGGACTAGTTGCCATATGTTATCGAGGCTAGATGCACATAGCACTTGGTAGATGGTTTCATCCAACTGCAGAAATATTCACTTTGCCTTCCCAGACGAAGTCAAGACCACACTGTCACTGGCTAGCGCGTGCTGCCAGCTGTTCCCCAGGTAAACTGAGCTTGCAATCTAACCAGATGTCAGTCAACAGACAATTTGGAAAATCTTCAGTTTCAGTGGTTCAGTGGTCTATGCTCCTGAAGCATAGTCTTCTGATTAGCAGAGACATTTGAGAAGATATATGTAAAATTAATAGGTAGTTTCTGACTCACTCACAATCTAGGTGGGGAGAAAAGATAAACTTATAAAACTTATACAAGTAGACATACAGTTACATGCAATGTGGGTACAATTTTGTAACTATAATTTTCAATTTTTCTACACTTCTGCCATCTCAGTGCATCTGAGTCAAAAACACTAAAGGTACAAGCTGCTTAATTCAGTAGTTGTTGAATAAAATAAAACTATTAATCAATTAAAGAGAATTATTCTCCATGTGTCACCTCTCTCCACTCGATACCTGCTCCCTGGGGTAACTCCCCGCCCACCCCCGAAACTCTAAACATCCCATCATAAAATTTATTTGCGAGGGCAGAAACACTCTATGAAAGTCGACTGCTTGAACACGGTTTAAAACAAGGAACTTCAATGTTTTAAATGCACTATTCATCTCAATTTTTAATAATTACCATTAGTGATAATCTCAGAGTCCACCAGAGCACTCCCCCTTTGGCAGTGTCTGGGGAGCGCTTGCTATTTGATCACCGGGCACTAGAAACCCTTTTCTCAGGAAGTCAGGGGAGGGGCGCTCGCTGTGGCTATGGCAAGAGGTCATCCTCCTGCTAGGAGGGCAGGGATGACTCTGCGAGCGTCAGGAGCCAGCAGGGCCAGTCCCTGTGTGTGTTGATCTTGGAGGCCCTTCTAATGGGAATGAGCTGAAGGGACTCTTCCATCAGATGGGATCCATCCTCCAGACGGTGCTAACCATCCTCTTGTGACCTCGTGTGCGTAGTACAGGAAAGAAATGTGGGAAAGACAGTGAATCCCGGAACTTACATCTGAGGAAGTAACAAAGCAGAGAGAGTGTAAACATGCAGTAACTTTGCACTGCAGCATTATTTTAGGTACGAAATCACAACATTGGTTGTTGTGAATTCAGAGGATATGGTTCTTGGTACCTTAAAAAAAAATTTTTTTTTTATTTAAATAAACTTCCTTGTGATAAAGATGAACATTTTCTTGCACCTTCTTCCTCACTAGCCCAGTCTTAAACCCACCACCACAGAGTCACAGCTACATGGATGGAATCCCTTCCTACATCATCAATGCCAACATACTGAGTTCATACTAAGGTATGAGCACTTCTCCATTGTTTAGGTACCAATTTCCTTAACCTGTACCAGCGGTGAGAAAGGCAAGCCTATTCTCATATTTTGCATTTCTGTATGTACATCTTTACGTGGACCTTCACTGGTTATAAAACTTTATTTAAGTTATAAGTCTTTAAAAATCAGACCCCTGATTGGCATGTCTTCTGAGTGCATGCCAAGTCACTTCAGTCCTGTCTGACTCTTTGCGAACCTTTAGACTGTAGCCGGCCAGGCTTCTCTGTCCATGGGATTCTCCAGGCAAGTATACTGGAGTAGGCTACCATGCCCTCCTCTCGGGGATCTTCCCGACCCAGGGATTGAACCCAGGCCTCCTGCATTGCAGGTGGATTCTTCACTGCCTGGGCCACCAGAGAGGCCCAAGAATACTGGAGTGGGTAGCCTATCCCTTCTCCAGGGGATCTTCCTGACCCAGAAATCAAACCCACATCTCCTGCATCTCCGGTAATGCAGACAGATTCTTTACCCTCCGAGCCACCTGGGAAGCCCTACAGTAAGTCTATAGGGCAGCAAAGTGGCACAGGTAAGGGGAGTATTTAAGTGCTTCAATTATATGTGTCTCCATCAGAACAGAAAGCTCTGATTCCCCTGCCCCCTCCCACCTTGTTTTCTATTTCTCCTTGAAATCAGCTGTTCCTGGGACAAAATGATGCCTTTCTATAGAGATGCAGGGCAGAAGTTTGTCCTGCAGATGTTCAAGTCTTAACCTTCTGAGTTTCCCAGACTTTTCAGGCTAAGGCCAGGGACCACTTAGATGGGACGCCTCCAAAGAAAACTCTGGACCCACAGGAAGTGGAGTGGATGACTCAACAGGATGGCTCCTTCCTCTGAGTCAGCCCAGTTGCTCTCAATGTGACCCTGGAGTGGGCACTGGGCTCCTGAAGCCAAAATAGTGTTAAGATCTGAAACCAAGCTTTTGCTCACAAAGGAGCCTAAACAGGAAGTTAGGTTGTGATGCCAGTTGAACTGCAGCCACAGACACTGCCTGTTTTCGGTCTCTGCTGCCACCGTTGCCCAGTATTCTGACTTTTCAGAGGCTATGAAGCACCAACGGTTTCTGAACTCCACCCAAGAAAGGGAAGGTGCACGACACACATCTGAGTTGCCTGGAAGAGGAGAATAACACTCGTGAAAGACACAAATCACTAACTTTTAAGATGCAAAGTAGAATAACGTTGAGCATGTTTGTACCTGGTTATACTGATAAGTCTGTCTAGGATAAACGTTCATTCCTTTTGTGTTTAAAGCACCCAAGTGACAAGACCAGTTACATTAACCATGAATTTGGTGCCTGGCCATTGATTCCCATATTTTCAGGTTTCAGGAATCTCTTGCAACCGTAAGAGACTAAAGGGACAAGCGTGTGCTTAACATCCACTTTCCATGTCCTCAGGAAGCATTACGTGTCTTTGGCTCCCTGACTTATTATTCCATGGTGGACTTTTTCTTTCTAAATTAAAAAGTCAGCAAAAGAACAAAAGATTTAGTATGAGATTAAACCTTGTGAATCACTGTCAAGGTCACTTTTTTTTTTTTTTTTTACCTTTTCTACATTGAGACCACTGGATGGTACAGTGCATTCATAAAATTCCAGATTCAATGCTCTCATTTCCATGGTGACAAAATGTCACTTGACAGAGAATTATGATTTCAGCAGGGCACCGTGGGGTGAAGAAGGTAGGAGGGAAATAAATGGACTATTAAAAGCAAAAGATAAATTATGTTCCTGCATGTACAGCTCATGATTCCTCCAGCACAAGCCCACAAAGCCTCCCGAAGGAGGGGCCCTCCTGCCCCCCACCCCCAGCAGCATCTTGCATTCCCAGTGCTCTACGTTGGCTGTTAACGAAACAGTTACTCGGCTGGCAAAAATCTCAACACTGCCAACGAAACAAGCTCAGCCACTTTATGACCTGACTCACACAGAAGAGAAAGAAAGGGCTGACCAAGCTCCACAGCCCAGAGACAGGGGGAGGTGGAAGAGGAGAAACCAGTAGTCTGGGCGCCTGGACTCTTTCTTCCCTGACGACTCCACCTAGACTAGACACATTATTCTTTTCCAGATGAAAAAGTCCACATGCACAACTGTGAAAAGTCAGTGGGAGGGTTGCTGGTTTCAGCTCATAAAACCCCCAGTATACTGTAGAGACCTTTGAGTTGCCTTGTGGGTGTGCACTGTTGGAACTAACAGCAAAATAGCAGTCTGATGACCTTACCCATTGTCCCCCAAAGCAAGCCAACAATTAACCTTGTGTGATACCACAAGAATAAAAAGAATATTGAAACTTCTATCTTCAATCACTGAGTTTTTAGCTTACTAACATTTGAACACCTTTCTGTTTCAGGGGCAACCCCTTTCTTTGGAGTCCTAGGGTCTAACACAAAGAGAAACTCTGAGCCCTTTCTGTTAAGTTCCTGTTTTCTGCTGAACAAAATTTTGACCGCTATGAACCCTTCTCCAAGTTAAACAATTCACATCTGCATGGCAACAAGGTCCTAGAGCTGGAATAGCTCATCCACATTTTTGTAAAGAGTCATGCTTGATATTATCCATCTTTATTCAATTTCTCCTTAATTCTTCAAGGTCCGAAGACCAACAGGAAAATACATGGTGCATTATGTGTATTATACATGTTGCTCGTTATAAGTCTTTTTTTCAAGAATGAACATAGAAAATAATGTACTTTTCTATTTCAGTTCATGGTTCCATCAGAGCCTTTTCATTCCTTTTCCCTTCTATAAAATTCCTGATAGGATACTAAATTTTTTTTCTCAAAGAAGACATATTTAACAAAGACATCTCAAAAGACATATACCTAATTATAAAAAGTAAAACAGACATTCTTATGCTTAGTATCTTCGTGGTCGTGGTGGTTTAGTCGCTAAGTCGTGTCGGACTCTTTTGTGACCGCATGGACTGTAGCCCGCCAGGCTTCTCTGTCCATGGGATTTCCCAGGCAAGAATACTGGAGTGAGTTGCCGTTTCCTCCTTCAGGGGATCTTCCCGACCCAAGGATCGAACCCATGTCTCCTGTACTGGTAGACTGATTCTTTACCTGCTGAGCCACCAGGGAAGAAGCCCTTAGTATCTGGATAGGCTACTTTAAATCATTTGATGCTGAAGATAGTACTTTACTGTTAACAATATTTATTTTAAAAAACATACCAGATAAGGCATCAAGAATCATGAAAACTACTAAGGGAAAACTGATTTTTCTTTAAAAGTTAATGTTTCCTCAAATTAAAATCAAAACCAAAAAGTCATTTTCTACCAAAATGTAGGTAAACTGGGTAAATGTTTCTGATTTGAACCATGTTCTCAAAAGCCCCTTCCCTCTGCCCTCATTAATATACTGGCCAATTCCTCCCCTTAGAGTTCTCTTGACTGTTACACAAATCTCTAATGCTGCCTCTCGGTCCAGAAGCAAACTGTATGGGGCATTACAGGACACACACACATACACACACACAAACACACACATTCTTTCCCTCTCTCTCAAACACTGAACAAGCAATACTCAGCCTTGTAGCTGACAAGACTCTCTCATCAACCCAACATCAGTCAGACTCCTTTGAGCCCTCTTTTCCACCACGTCTCATTGACCTTGGCCTGCTGAGTCATTTGCAGTGAGAATCCTGCCATGTCAGTTTATCAAGAACTCTCCTACCCTTGATATCTGATTACCTTCAATATCTGATTAAATGCCTTATCCGCCTCACTTGGCCTGCCTTGAGCAAGGCCTGTGAGGTCAGGTTAGCAAGGATCCCCCATCCTTTTGTTGATTGTATTTGTTTTGTTTTTTGTTTGTTTTACAGGCTGCGCCATGGGATCTGGCTCCCCGACCAGGGACCAAACCCGTATATCCTGTCTTGAGAGAGTGGAGTATTAACCACAGGACTGCCATGGAAGTCCCAAGGATCCACCCAGCCTTGATGTCTCCTCTCTGTAATTTTCCATCGCTGGGCCCCCTCCTCAGCTCATCAGCTGTCAATTTCCACTGTCCTGCTGGACTCATAGTGGAGCTTGATCTCTTGCCCCTGTTACAATAGTGTTAACCCCCTAGTGCAATACTGCTGTTGTTCAGTTGCTAAGTTGCGTCCGACTCTGTGACCCCATGGACTGCAGCACACAAGGCTTCCTTGTCCTTCACTATCTCCCTGAGTTTGCTCAAACTCATGTCCATTGAGTCAGTAATGCCATCCAACCATCTCATCCTCTGTCGCCCCTTCTCTAGTGCAATAAAGAAAGTGAAAGTGAAGTCGCTTAGTCAGGTCCTACTCTCTGCGACCCCATGGAGTGTAGCCTATCAGGCTCCTCCGTCCATGGGATTTTCCAGGCAAGAGCACTGGAGTGAGTTGCTGTTTCCTTTTCCCTCTAGTGCAATTGTCCTGAATCAAATATTCCTTGTCATTTTAACAAATACCAGACTAATTTTTCCCTTAACCTGAGGGACAATCAAAAGATGAATAAAGTATATACGTCCTCAAGCAACTGACTGTCTAGATGTGGAAAGAGACCTGAGATACAGCAACATGAATACAAGGCAGCATGCACTGAGTGCTATGGATGGTTAACACTACAAGCGAAGGGCTGCATTTTAATTTTATTTTGTATAATCATCCTTGTCATTTTTATATATGGTTGAACAGGTTCTTATGAGCATTATCCATTTTTCAGTGCATGTAAAGGTTTTAGGGTGTTATAAGGAGGTGTTAAAATTGGCTCACAGATACTCTCAAGGGTATGAATGTCAGCAAAAACACAAGTGAAGCCTGAATTCCCTTGGGGAATAGTAAGTTCAGATGGCAGAGTGATTTTGGCCAAAATATAAATACAGAAGAGTCACAAGAAGAAAGGTGAATTAAATGGAATCAAAATGTGTAGCAGTTGCCTCAGCTTTGTAGTGCTAAGGTGGTCACAAAGTTTCGTGTCATGTTGGAAACTCCTGACGTGAAAAGGATCGCTACTCTCCCAACGTGAAAAGGATGGATGCTTATGTCAATGCCTGGAGCCTCGTGGCATGGACCCCTGGGTGGGGCAACCCTCAACTAAGCTTTACAGGCACTTGGTCACCAATCAGTGAATCTGCCACGGCTCAGCAGCTCCAATCCACATTTCTTGGCTCCTTACTTGCTTCCCTACACTGCTCCAGAGACAGCTTCTTAAAACATGGACAAAGTCATGCTACTTCCATCTTCAAAACCCAGTAAGGACTCCCACTGCCTACAACCATTAGTCTAGGCTGTGTCTGATTTGTGTTAGGTCCTTTTCCAGCTGCTTCTCCTGCCCACCTTTCTCTGCATCCTGCCCAGGTCCTGAGCATCACTTCCCTCCTGCTTTGCTTGGANACACACACACAAACACACACATTCTTTCCCTCTCTCTCAAACACTGAACAAGCAATACTCAGCCTTGTAGCTGACAAGACTCTCTCATCAACCCAACATCAGTCAGACTCCTTTGAGCCCTCTTTTCCACCACGTCTCATTGACCTTGGCCTGCTGAGTCATTTGCAGTGAGAATCCTGCCATGTCAGTTTATCAAGAACTCTCCTACCCTTGATATCTGATTACCTTCAATATCTGATTAAATGCCTTATCCGCCTCACTTGGCCTGCCTTGAGCAAGGCCTGTGAGGTCAGGTTAGCAAGGATCCCCCATCCTTTTGTTGACTGTATTTGTTTTGTTTTTTGTTTGTTTTACAGGCTGCGCCATGGGATCTGGCTCCCCGACCAGGGACCAAACCCGTATATCCTGTCTTGAGAGAGTGGAGTATTAACCACAGGACTGCCATGGAAGTCCCAAGGATCCACCCATCCTTGATGTCTCCTCTCTGTAATTTTCCATTGCTGGGCCCCCTCCTCAGCTCATCAGCTGTCAATTTCCACTGTCCTGCTGGACTCATAGTGGAGCTTGATCTCTTGCCCCTGTTACAATAGTGTTAACCCCCTAGTGCAATACTGCTGCTGTTCAGTTGCTAAGTTGCGTCCGACTCTGTGACCCCATGGACTGCAGCACACAAGGCTTCCTTGTCCTTCACTATCTCCCTGAGTTTGCTCAAACTCATGTCCATTGAGTCAGTAATGCCATCCAACCATCTCATCCTCTGTCGCCCCTTCTCTAGTGCAATAAAGAAAGTGAAAGTGAAGTCGCTTAGTCAGGTCCTACTCTCTGCGACCCCATGGAGTGTAGCCTATCAGGCTCCTCCGTCCATGGGATTTTCCAGGCAAGAGCACTGGAGTGAGTTGCTGTTTCCTTTTCCTTCTAGTGCAATTGTCCTGAATCAAATATTCCTTGTCATTTTAACAAATACCAGACTAATTTTTCCCTTAACCTGAGGGACAATCAAAAGATGAATAAAGTATATATGTCCTCAAGCAACTGACTGTCTAGATGTGGAAAGAGACCTGAGATACAGCAACATGAATACAAGGCAGCATGCACTGAGTGCTATGGATGGTTAACACTACAAGCAAAGGGCTGCATTTTAATTTTATTTTGTATAATCATCCTTGTCATTTTTATATATGGTTGAACAGGTTCTTATGAGCATTATCCATTTTTCAGTGCATGTAAAGGTTTTAGGGTGTTATAAGGAGGTGTTAAAATTGGCTCACAGATACTCTCAAGGGTATGAATGTCAGCAAAAACACAAGTGAAGCCTGAATTCCCTTGGGGAATAGTAAGTTCAGATGGCAGAGTGATTTTGGCCAAAATATAAATACAGAAGAGTCACAAGAAGAAAGGTGAATTAAATGGAATCAAAATGTGTAGCAGTTGCCTCAGCTTTGTAGTGCTAAGGTGGTCACAAAGTTTCGTGTCATGTTGGAAACTCCTGACGTGAAAAGGATCGCTACTCTCCCAACGTGAAAAGGATGGATGCTTATGTCAATGCCTGGAGCCTCGTGGCATGGACCCCTGGGTGGGGCAACCCTCAACTAAGCTTTACAGGCACTTGGTCACCAATCAGTGAATCTGCCACGGCTCAGCAGCTCCAATCCACATTTCTTGGCTCCTTACTTGCTTCCCTACACTGCTCCAGAGACAGCTTCTTAAAACATGGACAAAGTCATGCTACTTCCATCTTCAAAACCCAGTAAGGACTCCCACTGCCTACAACCATTAGTCTAGGCTGTGTCTGATTTGTGTTAGGTCCTTTTCCAGCTGCTTCTCCTGCCCACCTTTCTCTGCATCCTGCCCAGGTCCTGAGCATCACTTCCCTCCTGCTTTGCTTGGATTGATTCCTCAGGCCACACACATCTTTCTCCTAATTTCCCCTTATCCTTCAACATGCAGCTCAGGTGCTAAGGTCTTTGAGACAGCATTTCTGCCTCTCACATCAGAATCAATCATTCCTTTCTTCCATATCATTTCCACAGACAATTGTCAATCTTTACATGGCATTTATTTCATTTATATATAGCTTTAGAAGTTAGTTACTTATACGTTTGCCTGCTCCACTAGATCATAAATCATATGAGTGCAGAAGACTCTCTGTCTGTGTGTGTGTGTGTGTGTGTGTATGAGAAGGAGAAAGACAGAAAGAGACAGAGGGAATGAGAGAGAGATCAATGTACTAGCTTCTGGCAAATATCAAGTATCTAAAAATGTAAATATAATAAATGCAGAAGACTCTGTGTGTGTGTGTGAGAGGGAGAGAGAGACAGAGAGACAGAGAGAAGGAAAGAGACAGAGGGAATGAGAGAGAGATCATTGTACTAGCTTCTGGCAAATATCAAGTGTCTAAAAATGTAAATATAATATATGGGTCCCAAAGTAGATGGATTAAGTCAGATCTTTTTTTTTAAATCTCAACATGTAGTTTGTTTCTGACACGAAGGCATATTTTATAGCTTTCTTTGACTCCAACTCAAGGATACACTCTGGGTCTATCTATTTAAGAATATATCTGAACAGCTCATACTTTCAACCTACAGCATCTCCTGGGTCATTAAGTTTACTAAAAGTCACCCAATCCAATTCTTTATCTCCCTCCCTCTCCTCTCTAAATAAAAATATAATTCCTTCAAATTTCATGGGGGGTGGTGAGGGAAACTGAGTCCTAAATCCAGAACACCAATATTTACTAAACAAGGCCACTCCCTACTTGAAGACAGAACTGGAATACTTAATAGAGTTTTCACCTTTCTAGTCTAAAGAGTCCTGACCTCTGAAGTATGTTCTAATATATCAGCATCTTATCTCTGTCCTTTTCAACATGTCATTTTGTCCTTTCTGGCAATTCTGTAATTATACCACACAAACCTTGCTCAAAACATTAGGTCTGTGGCTACTTAGAAAAATAAGAGGAACATTTTCTGTTTCATTTTCAATACCTTCCACCTAATGAAATATACACATCTCTGGCAGGACCTCTGGGCTGATGTGTTCAAAAGAGATAAACAAGTCTCCTGGGTTGTACCACAGGCGAAGATTTAACAAGTGATGCTCACTCTGCTGTAATCAGAAGGACTCCCTCCCCATAAATTCACTAGTTAATAGTGAGCACATACGTGAACGGGTATGTGTGTGCAAGTGCATGTGTTATAACAGGACAAAGCCACAGCCTTCACAATTCTCATCAACAGCCATGCTCATTATCTGTAATCTTAGCTATTTCACCATGTACTTCCTCCCATGGATTATTATCAAAACATCAGAGATCTTGATTTTCCATATGATTCTGAATCTGTATGATTTCCAGAGAACCCCTTGGGTTCTACATTTCCCTGGAGATATGCTAATTCTTTGGCCAAAGTCAGTTCTCATGAACCGTAGAATCTTTATGAGCTCCTGCCAAGGAGTATTCTTTACTTATAAGATAATATAACCACAGCTTGGCCACTTCTAGACAAATAGAGCAAGGAACTCTGGGGGTCCATTCAGAGACAAGGGCCAAAAGCAGACAGAGACAGTGGCCAGAGGGTCAGCGAGCGCAGAGGCACCAAACCCAGAGACTAGCCACTGCTGAGAACAAGTTGGAAAGGATTCCGCATGGAATTCTGTTGAGTCTAGTTATTCTAAAAATCAGCTTGCTCAGACTTTTAATGTAAAGATCAAGAGTTCCAGTCAATAAGCTAGTAATATCCCAAGGTGGGTGGGTTATTCTTACATTGGGTTGGCCAAAAAGTTTGTTAGGGTTTTCTGTAAGATCTTATGAAAAACCCCAAACAAACTTTTTGGCTAACCAATACATGGCTAAGTCTGAATTCCAGTCCCTACATTTTTCTATTTGCAGGTCCCATCCACTGGACCATTCAATTCTGCTGGAGGTATTGTTGCTGTATCAGCTGACAACACACTGAAGATAAGATGGTGAGAAAGTATTCCTGACCTAAAAATGCACCCCCCCCGCCCCGTGTTGTTATTCTAATGTGGCAACCTATTATGCTGAAGTTTCCTTTTTCCAACCTAAAAGCATGTTTGCTTTGTCGACCTAAAGCAGTTGAAGGAAGGAGGTGGTTGTCTTAGGAGAGGATATTACACTTCTGGATCTGCCATATCTGAGTGTGTTACTTTCAACAAGGAACCTCTTGGGGACTCAGTTTCCTTACATACAAAATAAAAAAGGGCTGTTTTAGAAGCTCCAAGAAAAGACAGAGGAGCTACTTTAAATGAATCTAAGTTTAGCTTCTTCTAAACCTGGAATAACTGGATGGGTGATTTTTTTTTTTTTTTTTTTCCTCACTGTGCTTTCACTGCCAAATGATCTAATTTAGCACCCAGAATGATCTGGAGCATAGGAAAGGAACAGGACCTAGCAAGAGAGAGAAGAGAAAGGTTCAGATTAGAAACTGTCAAGTTTAGAAGAAGGAATAAATCATGACTGCCTCACAAAGGATGTAGAAGGCTTGTTGATGACTTGTTCCCTGGATCTCTTTTCTCACAAAAGGTTTTTATTCGGGTGTCAGTGTTTTCATGAGGCCATGAGTTTCAGCCGTCTTCCTTGGAACAGGAATGTCGAGTATATCTGACTGTTTCTCAGTGGAGTCTCTGTAATAGGCTGGTCTGGAACCAAGAAAAGCTTCTCAAAAATTCACCCAACCAAGAGGTAGGGCAGTCAACACGAAAAGCCACGGGCTTTGGACACTATGCAACATGATGGCAAAACAAACTCTCCCACAGGGAAAAGAAAAACACTCACTTGGGATGTGAGGCAAGACAGGGTCAGGGACCAGGCACATGAGCTTTCACCTAATGGTACGGATCTTGGCTCTCCTACACATGTTGCCGTGAGTTAATGCTGGGTTACTTTTTTAAATTAAAAAATAATATAAAATCTGCTTTGATGATTCCATGGTATGTTATTTTCTAAATTCGAACATTTCACTGGATAAAATGCACCAGTGCCTTTAGACATGGGCTCTCCTCTTTCTGTTGTTTTTGCCAAATAGACAGATGGAAAGGATGAATCGTGTAAGAGCCTCGGATTGGACACCGTGGGGTAGAAATGATGAACCAAAGCTTACGGATTCTGTCTGGCTTTCTGTGGCGCACTTTGGCAGCCTTGGGGTACATGTGTCAGAGCTTGTCTGACTCTGCCTGCTGGGTGACGGTGGTAGGATTCTGTGTGTGTCACTAAAGCACAGGGAAGAAAACACAAGTGGAAATGAGTGAGATGCAAGGACGGAACTAGGAAGAGCCAAAAGGGAACGAAAGGAAAAAAAGAGCTCATGAGGATGCCGGAAAGAACAGAGATTATTTCTTAACTATCATGAGATGAAATACAATTGTTCTGTTGAATTCATCCTCCGCCCGTGATATACTCTGCATCCACCAGCGACTGTCCAACCAGCTTCCTTCTCACTCCTCTGCCCTCCTTCTGTATTTATCTTATACAGAAAGAGTCAAGAGGTCAGTCTCTTGACCCTCACCACCACTTTGTAGAAATTCACAATGTGAAGAATCAAAAGATTGCTTATTTCTTCAGGGCATTTTGTCTAGAGAATCATTCCCAGAAGGTGGCTGTGCCTCAGACCTGGCTACCTCACCTGTACCACCAGCATCCAGTAGAAAGAGATTTCACCTGGAGAGAGGGGTCTTCTACACGTGCATTGTAAAAGATAAAGAGCTCGTTATAATAATAGCATTCAAATTTAAAATTTAAGAGCAGATGCAGAAAGGGCACGATTTTAAGACCAACATCTATCAAATTAGTCTGCCCATCACACTTATGATTCATGACGTGTCCTGATGAAGGCTTTAGCTTTGTCCTCTCACCTACTTTACTCCACGTGGAAGTCCAGGCTTTGCCCAAACTCCATCTCCAAGTCCTTTCTGCTCTGCAGCCGGACAAGCGAGGGGAGAAAGCTGGCCCCCACCCACCATGGTCTACCTCTCCTTGAACTATCCAGCTTTATAAAAAGAAAATTTTTTTAATGAGGCAGAAGAAATAAAAGGATCATAAGCAGGTAAGTAAGTGCAAACTGGCCTCCACGCTACCCCCAGTCATAAGGCCGCCACTTTTCTGATGTGAATATGTGATTCTGCCCTGGCTTCTTTCAGAAAGAAATAAAAAGTGTCACTGAATTACTATCATTCTGGTCTATAGCCTGTTGATATGTGCATATGGTACACACTCAATACACGATCCTTTAGCAAAAGCCCCAACGAAAAACTTTTATTTCATTGCTTCAGCAGAGTCATTTTTGAAAAGAGCTAGCTTTTTTTTTTTTTTAAATCATGAAATATCTTATTCTATCTTCTGTAAGACAGTAAAGACAGACCCAAATGAAGTTTTTGGTCAATCTAATAAAAACAAACAGAAATTTGTTGAGGTTTTAACATGCAGATTGAAAAGTAGTTTCACTCTAAGACTCAACTCTGAACAGGGAATGAATGATCAGGCTGCTGGCATGAACAGGCCCTAGTCAGTTACAGAAGGGCACCGCTGGTGTCCAGAAAGAGCTGGTCCAGGTGTGGAAGGTGACTCTCCGGGAAGTTTCCATAATTATCTTCAGAAAAAAAGAAATACTGAAACTACATATTATTCTGCTGTCTTTCTCTCTTTTGCATAACTTTTAAAATAACTAAACCTTGAAGACAGACATTCTGGTGGGAAACAGACTGATAGACAAGGCACCCATATCTTAATCTAGGACAATACTGGTGTTAGGCATTCAGGAAGGTGGGCAACGTGGGTCAGGGCTGTCTGAAGAAATAAGCCCTCCTGATGAGCCTGGCATGTATACAAGGTTCTCTCTGCAGTTAAAAAACTGTTCAAAGGTTAAATGGAATGCTTTCTCATTTTCATTTTAGTATCCATTGAGAGAGCCACTTTCCAAGCCACCTCCTATGGACTTCCCGCAAGTAGGTTAAAACAAATTAAGCCTGATGTTGAATTAAGTTTGCAGCTCAGTAGAGAAGGAAATGGCAACCCACTCTAGTATTCTTGCCTAGAGAATCCCAGGGACAGAGGAGCCTGGTGGGCTGCTTGCTGTCTATGNACTTTCCAAGCCACCTCCTATGGACTTCCCGCAAGTAGGTTAAAACAAATTAAGCCTGATGTTGAATTAAGTTTGCAGCTCAGTAGAGAAGGAAATGGCAACCCACTCTAGTATTCTTGCCTAGAGAATCCCAGGGACAGAGGAGCCTGGTGGGCTGCTTGCTGTCTATGGGGTCTCACAGAGTCAGACACGACTGAAGCGACTTTGCAGCAGCAGCAACAGCAGAGAACATCACCGGGAGATATACCTGCCCACATATTTGGAGGCAAACATTGTGCTGTAAGTTGAAAACACCTTACTCCTGCAGAAACAGTTAAGACTATGGAAATCTCGTATTTTATAAGTAAGATTTTTATAGTTTTAGGCCAGTTTTTACACATTTGGTGGCGCATGCGTGTGTGCTAAAGTCGCTTCAGCAGGGCCCGACTCTTTCTATGGACTTTAGTCCAGCAGGCTCCTCTGTCCACAGGATTCTCCAAGCAAGAACACTGGAGTGGGTTGCTGTGCCCTCCTCCAAGGGATCTTCCTGACCCAGGAACTGAACTCATGTCTCCTGCAGCTCCTGCATCGCAGGTGGATTCTAACCACTGAACCACCCGGGAAGCCCACACATTGGTGGTAAGTATAATAAAGTGTCTACATAAAATAAGGGTAATAGATGAGTGTACTTGCTAAATAAGTATGAACTTCAGTTCTAACCATAGGCTTGACTTTAGCTAAAGTACTGCTTTTATGGAATGAAATAAGAACTTACTGTGTACCATTATACAGTAAAATTAACCCAAAGTTTTAATACATGGGATTCCTATGCAACTCATTATCTTGTTGGGGGAAAGTTATTCTTATTTATTTTTTAGTATAGCTACAGTCCACAGGGTCTCCAAGAGTCAGGTGTGACTGAAGTGACTTAGAACGCACACACCATAAGTGTGAGTTGTGTGGATGCTCAGTTGCTCAGTCATGTCAAACTCTTTGCAACCCCATAGACTGTAGCCCGCCATTCTCCTCTGGCCGTGGGATTCTCCAGGCAAGAATACTGGAGCAAGTTGACGTTTCCTCCTCCAGGGGATCTTCCTGACCCAGGGATGGAACCTGCATCTCCTGCATTGGCAGGTGGATTCTTTACCACCAAGCCATCTGGGAAGCCCCCTAAGTTTAAGTTATTAATCTTCAAAAAGATGCAAAGACTTTATGAGAGCCTGACATCTCAAGGATGATACATCTGTGGGTTTGCAGAGACATTCCAAGATAATTCCAAGCATATGTCACTATCAGTTGTCCCGTGAGGGTAATAACCTTGCAAGACCTCCATCTCCAATCAACAGTATTAAGCTCAAAGGTCTTAGCTTCTTCCCAGTGAGGGCCAGCTGGTTGGCAACAACTCTTAATTGGTCACAAAGACAAAGTATGTTATCACCTTACTTAGAATTACAGTAAAAACTCTTGGAGTCCCAAAACAGAATGACATAAAATAGCCCATATTCTAGAGGAAATGCCGAGGGAGGAAAATCATCACAGATAAAGATTCCACGACGGGTGTTGGCTAGGAGTTTTTGTTAATTATGGCTCATACTTGCTGTAAGCAAGGGCTTCAAAGCATTCGAAATGGCATTAATGCCCCACTGACCATACAAAAAAAAAAAAAAACATATGCCTTCATTAGTCAAAACTTCCACATTTTCAGTGGGAAGAAGCCCAATACAATAAAAACAACTGTTTGCTGAAAAGGAATATGGTAACTAAAGAAGTTCTGGAACTATAACTGAAGTCTTTAATTTCTACTGGATCACTTCCCTGTAGCTATGGCAACAGCAGACCCAGATAAAGGAGTGAAAAAAAAGGAATCCTTTACATTAAGGTTCACACATGTTGCTTTTTCATTTCCTTTAAGTAATGACAAACATTAAATCAGTGTTTGTTTGCTTTTCCACAAAAATAAAGTCAATCCTTCTATGGAGCAGCGTTTGACCTGTATAAATTAACAACTAAAAAAATTAAAGCTCTATTTTCCAGAAAGTTCTGTCAACATTTTGATTGGAAAGGATGGCAGCTGACACTTCTTTTTCTGTAAATGAGCAGACATTCATATGACTCTTTCTTCTTCCTATCTGAAGCTGCCATCAAGCCACTAATGGACTTCCTTTGTGAAAACATTAGACCTGTGCTGTTCAGTGCGGCAACCACTGGCCATGTGTGGCTTACAGGGCATCTGAAATGTGATCAGTCTGATCTGAGATGTGCTCCAAGAGTAAAATGCACACTGACTATCAAAGTCTTGGTACAGAAAAATAAATGTCTTCTTAATAGTTTTAGTTTGATTACATGTTAAAAGGATAGTATTTGATATATTAAGTCAAAGGAACTATAGCAGTTTCTTTCACCTTTTAAATGGGGACACTAGAAAATTTTGAATTATATCTGCAGTTCATATGACATTAGTGTTGGACAGTGTTGCATAGGTCTAGATCTTTGGAGGGAGGCTGCTTTCCTAGCCATCTGAAGAGAATGAACAGTTCACACTTCAGAAATAGCACACCAGCAGAATCACATAATGACCCTACAATGGGCCCATCTGTTCAGTTACTGATTTAACTCTGTTACATAATCTTTCGGATGTATATTTAAAGATAGTGATCTTTTTCATGACATACAGAATGCATTCGGAAGCAATGCAAACAGCAATAATATTAATAAAAACCCTGCTGATAAATGACAGATATTTCATGACCACAAAAACTGTAAATCTGAGAAATACATGAAAACCACTCTGCCCTTTCTTGCACCCTAAGTACCTATCATTAAATACCACTAATACAGACTGTACTCATTTGCGGTTATCTGGGCTTGGAGAAATTAAGAACACCATTATGAAATTTTACAACACTAAATGAAACCAAACTTTCAACTATACCTCTGACACTGACTCTGTTTGTTGCAAAGGGCAAAGTATGAACTGCAGAGGTTACTGCTAACAGTTGCTTAGGCCATTGGAAAATGAATCCATATGATTTTACGCCTATAATAGAAAAAAATATAACTTTAGTTCACGTAATTGATTGGTCCTAAGTGCTTTGAACTGTGATTCATTTAAATGTCAGTGTGCCTATTTCCCGGAATATCAGGACTAACTGTAGCAGTAATTTAAAAAATAAAAATAATTTTTAAATAAGGAGAGAGACCTAGGGTATGAAATCTACAACTGACTATGGAAACGAACAATTTACAACATTTGATGGCAAGAAAGCCATTACAGGGTAGAGTATGAGTAGGGGATCCTCTTACAAATAATTCAATAATTGAAAGATTGACAGAGGAAAAGCGGATTATTTTCAAGCAGACTGGGGAGCAAAATGACTTTCAAGTTCACAGCCTCTGACGCATAAGAAGTCATTTCCACATTTAAACTTTCCTTTCTTCCTGTGGTGCCGTTGCCTAGAAAAACAGGCAGCAGAGAGAAACCCGCTGAACAAGTAGGTGGTAGCAGAAATATCCTATACTGACGAAGAGTCTGCAGAACCTTCAGACTGAAGACAAGCACCATCTCTGTAATATTTTTTTCTCCACAAAATATGAAGGCTGAGATGATTGAGCTCCAGGAGGACCATCCTTCCTTAAAAGAGGGAAGAAAGAATGGGTTCTGATGAAACGTGAATAGGAAAAAATTAAAAAGTGATGGAAAACAGGTATCTACCCTCCTTCCCCCCAGATCTCTAAGGAGCATGGCAGGGGGGTTATAGCTGTGTAGACCTAGCCTAGAAATTATGTGTCTGTTGCAGGCACCCTGCTCTTGATTAGAAATCCAAACCCAAACTGGACTAGCAGCCTAAAGGGGGATAATGACAGCAATCTGTCCTAAAGCACACAGAGAAAAGAGGTTTCTTTAAAAGCCTGGTGTTAAAATTGAGCTGAGTTTGAATTAGACAAGGGGTGAAATGCATGTCTGTGGTCAGCCCGATGTGCCGTAAGAACCAAAAACACCCTCAATTTAACTCGTGGAATGAGAACAACCGTAGTGGGTTACGCATCACAAAAATAAGCCGTCATTTCTCACTTTAACATAAAATTGTGTTTGCTGATATTTCCCAGAGAAGAGACACAGATACTGAATGGTCATAATTTTGAATCCCTGATTATAAGGTATATATTTTCTTGCATGATGGATTCTCAGAGTTGTTGTTTGCTACTAAGTTAAAATCAAAGGATATAGAGGGATTTATGAAGTTTTTGTTTCTAATTTCAAAACAGTTCTCTTGTTTCTTAAGAAAAATCTTACCTAAAGCATTCCTGCTTATAGGAAACATATAGCAAAATATATTATTATATATTATATAAACAATGCCAAATAATCTACACAGAGAAAAGTCCTGCAGTTTGTGCAATTACCCAGCTGATATAGGTAATCACTTGTTTCTGGTTCCTGATATGTTAAGAGGATCCCCAGCTCTCAAGAATGAGGTCCCAAGTCCCAAGTCACTATTGGGTTGGCCAAGAAGTTCATAAGATGGTATGGAAAAACCCTAATGAACTTTTTGGCCAACACAATATATGACCAACGCCAACCATCCAAGAAGTTGGCCCTGGATACTTGCATTTCCTGTCTGGCCCTTGCCTTGAGCTTGGCCTTGGAGCTCACCTCAGTACCCCAGGGCTCTGGTTACACATCCTCAAGGCAAGCAATGTCACCTTCTCAATTCAATGAAGATCACTTAAAAGAAAAAATATGATAAGGAAAATTATAACTTCATGTAGCGGGAGCTACTCTGAGATCTAGTAGTGACATCAGTAATAGATAGCTCTGATGGTTAGTCTAAACTCTCCTCTTTTTTTTAAAGATGTGCTTATTTATTTTTGGCTGTGCTGGGTCTTCGTTGCTGCGCGGGCTTTGCTCTAGTGGTGAGTGAGGACTGCTCTCCAGGTGGGGTGTGTGGCTTCTGTTGTCTCGAAGCACAGGCTCACAGTTGTGGAGCCTGGGCCTCGCTGCTCCACGGCACGTGGGATCTTCTCGGATCAGGAATGCGAACCCCTGTTTACTGCACTGGCAGGCAGATTCTTTCCCACTGAGCCATCAGGGAAGCCCCTCTTGTTTTTATAAAACGAGGCCGTGGCCCTAAAGCTGAATGTTCTGAGGTAGATATTCTCCTTATTTAGCTGCCACACTGAGACTTTTCGGAAGGCAGATGAGGCCACACACAACTGGGCACACGTCCAACTGTCTTGAGGCTTGGCCAACAGTGTAGGTTCTCGGGCACACAGAAGTTCTAATTACTCAGCTATTCCGTGGCCTATCAAATCCCTTTGTACTATCACACATCTGCCGCTTCCATCTGACATCTGTTTAAATCTCAGCTTTTTCACTGCTTTTACAAGCGTCTCTTAGTTCCACGGAGTCTATGGAACTGATAAAGATGGCAAGGAGCTGACTCATTTTAACTGATCACGCAGAATCTCTTAATAAGCTCGTGATTCAAAGATCAGTCTTGATGCTGTCCACCTAGAGGGGCTCACGGAATTGTGGTTTATCTTTTTTCTGTAGGATGCTACACTCAGAAGATAAAAGCACACATACCAGTGACATTAGATTATTTAACCTCTGTGTGAAATGGTAAGATCCAATGCAAGTAAGGAAACTGATTTCTCAAGGAATATCTAAACAGATATCAGGTGAAGACAGAAAAGCTACTTTTTCAGAGAAATGCGGAGCATGCATGGTTAACCTGGTAATAAACACAGCATGTTTAGCTAAGCAAATAAACTAAAATAAACCAAAGGATAAAGTACACACCAGTGTGTGTTTTTCCGTGCACATGTGTGTCAGGGTTCCCCGACAAACAACCCAGCTCATAACAGATTAATGAGTGCTGTATCAGGTAGAGTGAACACCCTATCCTGGATTTAGCGGCTTCTGGTGTATAGCTAGACTTGGTTTCCTAAGAAGAAAAGAGTTGAGGACTTTTAAATTTGCTCTCTAGTAAATTTTGTTAATTTCTGCTAATCCTGTAATTCTTCATCAATTCATATATATATATATACTCCAAATGAAAATATATATTTTTTTCATTTGGATGAACAACTTCTCCATAATTCACTTTCTTCATCAAATTCAGACAACTCTGGTACTACACCATAAGGGCTGTGGTGGAGACTGAATAAATTAATTTCATCTTACTAAATAAGATAAAATAAGCATGTAAATCACTTAGTATGATGGTATACAGGAAATGCTCCATAAATGTTAGCTTTCTTTATTACTTTACTCAGAAATGATAATGGAGTTGAAGTTCCGCCTGAACATTAGAATTTGAGCATTGTGCACCAAACAAGGGAGTAGATTTTCCCATTAATTTTCAAAATTAACCTGAAAAATGCTTATGCTTCATAGTGAAACCATAAACCAAAGTCAAAATCATCTATTTGCTATTGGTTTATCCAAGTTCTGACCAATATTCACATTCTTTTCTCCCTCCTGGGCACATAGCTAAACTACATTTCCCGGTCTCCTCTGCAGGTATGTGGGGCCATGTGACTAGTTTTCGCCAAGGAAAAGTGGGAGAAGAACCAAATGTGAAATCAAGTCAACAGGATGTGGGCAAAGTAATGAAGCCCATGAATGTGGGAGTATGGGAGAAGCTCCAGTCTCTAAGAACTCCTGAGCAAACAAACCTCTTTCCTTATCTGCCAGTTGGATGCTGAAGACCAGTGAACTCAGAATATGCCCTAGAATATGAACTATGACATACAAGGGACTAGCTTCCTGGATGTCCGCATAGAACACAGCCATCTCATTGACAAGGGCTGTGGCACCAAGAAGAAAGAAACTTTCAACAGGCTAAGTGACAGATGTCTGTATTATTTTTTGCTCAGGGTATTATCAGACTCTAATCCATTGTTTTTCCCTCCTGAAGGCATGATTATAATCTAGTAACAGTAACAGCTAATTCTTTCAAACACTGTGCTAAGGGCTTGCACACAAGATATAGTCTTATAATTCTCCCAATAATCCTATGAGGAGGGTAGACAAGAAAAATGTTTCCTATGAGACAAGGAAAATGAACACAAAGAGTTCAATAACTACCTAAAGTATCTGGCCTATGTAAGTTGATGAACTAGGGTGCAAACTATAGTCTAGATCTAGAGTTGGTATTCTCAACCACTAGAATATATTGTCTTTTAAATACAAATGTGCACACATTACACACACACCTTTAGGATTATTCACCTGGGTGTTACATAGGGTCCACAGTTGAGAAGAAGGCTTGTTATCAATAAAGGACTCCCAAAGTAACCTTTCATAGCCCACCCCACTTCCTGCATTAAGTGGGAACCTTGTCATTCCTTGTGCTTCCTGGGACTCCTAATAAAAGGATCTTGTTAGAAAAAGGAACCACAGTAATCCCACCACACAATGAAGTTGTTCACAGCAGGTCACCTTGGCTATCACCCACTGATAACTTCTATCATAAAAACAGGTTTGTCTTTACTGGAATGCAATTCTCTGAGCCCCTACCACAGAATAAAAACCATCGGTAATATGCTGTCTAGTGAGGATCTCATTATTTGGAAAATTTACCTGTGAAAATGTTTCATGGCCTAGACTCTAGCCATGCTGCAGGAAAAGATCAGCTTAACAAAATATGGCATTGATTCCCAATCAGAGGTAGAAGAACAAGCTAGCAAGTGACTTTGCCCAAGTCAAATGTCCCTATTTTTAAGGTCTGAATTACTCAAAGGATTTGCTTATGGGGCAATGACTCAGAAGAAGCAATTTCAAAGCATGAACCTCTACCACAGTTTTAGTTAACGGACGACTTTCGTTGTACATTATAATGAAGAGGGATAATAGAATCCAGAAGAACTAGTCAAACATTCACTACCACCCTATGAAACTTATTTTCTATTATCTTTTCACCAGCCCTGTACAGAGGAGGAAGCAGGTTGAGACAAGTTAAATGACTTAATCAAGGTCACACCATGGGTGAGTTGCAAAGCCTGCACTTGAACTCAGGTGAATTCATCGGTATTTTCAACCACTACCATACTGCGTCCAACCAGAAACAATTATTTTGATAGGCACATGCTCTCTGTTCTCCTTCCTTATTTTGGTGGTCAGACTTCTAGAAATAATCCAATCAAACCATTAAAAGCTGAACATACAGTACAGTCAGGAGCCAGTTTCTACTGGAGAATATCAGAGTTCTACAAATAACAGCCTCTCTCTGAGATATAGAAAGAAAAGTGTCAGATTCCCACTTTATAAATAAATGACCAAATGCTTAAGAAAAATGCATTTGGACATGTTGCCTGTCTTTGTGCAGTGAATCAACAGAAATGTCCAACACAGGATCTAGAGTTCACTTCAGCCAGCACTGCCCAACCATTACACATCAGTCTTTGAAACTGCCTCCCCTCAAAAAAAAAAAAAAAAAAAAAAATCAAAGTACAGTTCAAAGTTTATTAGACGTGTCTTGTGTTTTGGAAAAGGGACCTGAGACAAATATAAGCTGTTTTCCCCATCCTCAAGATCTATAAAACACATAATACTTGAGTAAGTTGTGTGTCTTCATCAAAGTTTGTCAATTCTCTCCTAACCGACTAATAATTTCAGCCAAGAAAATATCAGCCTAGCCTCTAAAATGATCCATGATCTATCAGATGGGGAATTATTAAAGCAGGATTTCTGATCCTGGTTTTGCAGTTTTTAGATGTGGGGAGGAAGCCATTCATCTATTCTGTACCTGTGAGATGGATGGAGAGATGAATTAATGTCAGGAAAGTACAGTGTTTTAAGTTGAAAAGCAGTTCTTTAAATGATACACTAAAGTCACCATGACAGGCTGAATAGACACCTAAAGATAACCATTAAGCAGGTGTTTCGTTTTGTTTTTTGTTTTTAAATGGGCATAGTAAGCAAGATTGTTGGGCAGAAGTCTTCTTGGAGATTTGAGGCTGCCCCTCAAAACAATCCTCTTTTGTGCCTGGGCTCGTGGGACAAGTGTGTTTTCCTAACACAGCGCCTGATCATGCGGAGAACACACTGCTTGTGGCCAGACCCCGATGCTGGCACTCCCTCGCTGCTTGCACACACCCACACCGCAACACTGGATGGTGGGGATGGCAGGGGTAGGAGTTGTCCTTGTGCTCAGTAAAGAGGCCAAATCAAATACCCAGGGTCTGGGGGAGGGGAGAGCGGGAGATAAGTGAGAGGCAAGACACTCCTGAGGGCTTGGGAGATTTCCACATTGCGGGCTGGGGAGGGTGAGTGTATGTGTTTGTGTGTTGAGAGGGCTGGGGATATGAGATTGCAGCTTTGGGGGTAAAAAGCCATGTCTCTAACTTAGGAAAATCATTTGGGCGTAAGTGAAAGACTACAGCAACAGCAAACACAAATACCTTAGCGAAGGGCTGTTTACGTACCTAAGTCATGAGTCTGTTTTCCCAGAGTGCCTTCCCATGGCCAGCCTCCCAAGCCCTACCCAGAAAGGCTGGCCCTGCCAGTGGAGCACCAACCTTGACGCCTACTTTCTGCTACATCTAGCCTGGTGCCTGGCATTCAGTGGGTTTGCCTGGGTGTTGCTGAGCTTTAGAACTGAGAGTCTTAGATGCCTGGAAACCCCTCAATCTGGGGAGACTGGGCCAGTTGGTCACTGTAAAGGTATCCCATGCTCTCAGTAAGCCTTCATGGAGAGGTGGTTCAACCAGCCTTACCCCCCATCCCCACCTTTTTAAGGATATAGTTTTAGATGAAGGGACTTTTTTGATCAACAGAATTCAAGGGAAACTATAATTTTGAATATTCCCAAAGCTGGATCTCATATAAAGTGACACATCCAAACGCATTTAAAGCTTTTTTAAAAGTTATATAAGGCAATCTCTTATTTTTTTTTTTTTTTTACATTAAGAGATACTATTTGCATACCACTGCTGGTGCATTTAAAAACAATATTCTATGGGATTCCCCTGGCGATCCAGTGGTTAAGAAGCCATTTTGCAGTGCAGGGGAGGTAGGTTCAATCCCTGATCCAGGAAGATCCCACATGCCACGGAGCAACTGAGCCCGTGTACCACAACTACTTGGAGAAGACAATGGCACCCTACTCCAGTACTCTTGCCTGGAAAATCCCATGGACGGAGGAGCCTGGAAGGCTGCAGTCCATGGGGTCGCTGAGGGTCGGACACGACTGAGCGACTTCACTTTCACTTTTCTCTTTCATGCATTGGAGAAGGAAATGGCAACCCCACTCCAGTGCTCTTGCCTGGAGAATCCCAGGGATGGGGGAGCCTGGTGGGCTGCCGTCTACGGGGTTGCATAGAGTCAGACACAAGCCAGAGCGCCACAATGAGCCCGCGCAATGCAAGGAGGAGCCCACGTGGTGCCACTAAGACCTAACGCAGCCAAATAAATACATAAATATTTTAAAAATTAAAAAGCAATATTTTACAACTTTATCACCCCCAGAAGCCCCTACGCCTGGCTGCAGCTTCCCCTGTGGAACTATGCCCCTGTGGGAGGAGGGGCAGGAACAAAGAAGACCCAGGGTTCCTTTCTGCTCTCCAGGCTCCCCTCACTGATACAGGACCTCACCCTTCTCCACTGTCCTTCCTGAAATGCCAGCCTCCCCCACTAGCTTGCTGCACTCACACTCTGAAGGCAGAGTGCACAGGAAAAGGCTAAGGACTCAAGGAAGGATGCCGACAAGGAAGGGCTGGAGGGTTTCTTCATTCTGCCACGACCATGACTTGGCCCTGGGCTGCAGCAGCTCCCCTGGGGGCTGCTTCATCAGGCATTGGATTGCTCCTACAGCGTCCTGGAGGGCATGGCAACCCACTCCAGTACTCTGGCCTGGAGAGTCCCATGGACAGAGGAGCCTGGAGGGCCTTAGTCCATAGCGTTGCAGAGAGTCCGACATGACTGAAGCGACTTAGCAGGCACTCACAGGGTCCCGCGTGACCCCGCGCTGCCCGCCTGATGGCGTCCTTTCAGTTGATTTATTGCTGTGGAATTCTGGACACAAAGCGGCAGGCGCTGGCTTTTGTTGTTGATGATCTGCTGATTTTGAAAAAGTCATAGAACCCTATTTCTTTCAATAGGTGTTTAAATATATGCTAATCATTTGCAAAGGTCAGGTTTCAAGAAAAAAAATCTTTGAAAACAATTTTACTCTAGTCAACCCAACATTGCCTGAACTTAGTTAATCACAGTGTCTGATGTATACCAAAGGTAAATTGTCCAGCAGCGTATTCTGGGCAATTTGCTCAACTAAGGGATTCACAGAACTGAAAACAAGAGGTATTTTTTCTACAGCTAGCATATTAATCTTGCTAGTTGAAGAAAAGCAGGTACCAAATCATAGATTATTTCCCATAATCTTTTCCATCACCAAGTTGAATTTAGAAAATAAGGAAGACAAACTTTAAAGAACAAAGATTAATTATTTATGAAAAATGTTCTGCTTTTAAAACTTAACCTAAATTTTGAGGGGGTGGGGAGTACTTGCCAGTGAAATACCCAATGCTGCCCTTCTATTTCTCAAGAGCTCCTAGTACCAACGGTGCACAGCTCTACTCAAAATCACAGTGAAACTTCCTGGCAGCCTCCTACAAAAAAAGCAATTTTTAGATCAATAACCTCCAAATAAAAGGTTTTAAAAATATTTTCTGGTCTGAAAATCATATGACGAAAGTATTCTTTAAGCAGTTACCTTTCCAAAATAGAATGCAATTCAAAAACCAAAACACAACAAAAAGTATTTTAAAGTTATTAAAAGGTTACTGTCATAGACATAAATTTTATTGTCTTGGTGGAAATTCTGACAGTTTTCCACATGTAAATAAATATCATTCCCACTACTGTGCTTTGTTATAAGATCCCTAAATAGTTGCAACGACGGAAAAAATATTTCCCGACAACAAGCAAGCAGTATCTTTGCCAAAAAATTTAATAAGCAAAGCCAATGATCCAATGGCTAGTTAATAGTTCTAGGGGTTATACACAGAGAAAAAAGTCAAAATAAACAGGTTACATTTAGTAAATAAGCAGATTTATAGACCAGTTCAAGTCATCTAAAAACACAGAATGAGAATAAAAAGAACAAACTCTCATGGATTGATTTAAACTTGCTTCCAGAGGAAACAGAGAAGGTAAGTTTCCAACGAGGTTGAAGTTAAGTTCTAGTTACTTTTCATACTTTAGCTTTCTAGTTCTAAAATGGGAACAAGGATATCTGTCCTGAGGATTTCCCTTTGTCAAGTGGCTAACACTTCCAGCTCTCAATGCAGGGGGACCCTGGTTTGATCCGCGGTCAGGGAA
This sequence comes from Oreotragus oreotragus, assembly GCA_006410675.1. Taxonomy (NCBI): domain Eukaryota; kingdom Metazoa; phylum Chordata; class Mammalia; order Artiodactyla; family Bovidae; genus Oreotragus; species Oreotragus oreotragus. The sequence goes on from SJYX01021683.1 coordinate 144,086, forward strand.
CTAGATCCCACATGTTGCATCTAAGATCTGGTGCAGCCAAGTAAATAAAATCTTTTAAAAAGGGATTTGTTCCACTGTGAAAGCAATGAGAAAGTAGGGAAGAACATGACTACTGAGATCTTGGGAAAGGCATCAACATCTAACCTTGCTGAAAAGGAGAAATCTGACTCGTTTACAGAAATTACTTTCAGCGACCTTCCGCTGGACGATTAAAATATGTCTAGCTACAGCCAAGTGAGTGTGGGGCCCGAGACCGTTTCTGGTGCTTAAGGTGTTTTCAGTTCCTTGATATAATCACAAAGTCGCTTCCGTGGGCCCCAAGCTCAGCCAACTTGGTTCTTACTCCTGTGTCTCAGACAGAGAACCGCTGGGCAGCAAATAGACCCACCATGAGGCCAGTGGCTTCCCTCCACTCATCTCAAGGGTCTGGATAGATCATGAGTCTCAAAGTGGGTGAAGACTCCTTCCATTCTTAAATCACAGTGTAGCGTACATTTCGGAAGTTCCACCAGAAAAGACTGGAAGCAAGAATTGACCTCGCACACTCATGAAAAATGAGGTATCTGTCTTGATATTCTGTCACTCCTTTCTCTGTAGAGCTCAGGTCTTGGGGGGGGACGTGGTGGGGGGTCCATTTGCTGGCAAGAGAGTAAGCTATTCATAGTAATTGGTGAGAGCCAAAGCTCTCACCAACTAAAAACAAACAAAGAAAAGCTGCACGACATAAAAGCTACAAGTTGAGTTTATTCGGTGTCTAATTGAGGACTGTGTGTGGGAGCTAAGTTGCTTCAGTCATGTCCTACTCTCTGTGACCCCACGGACTCCTCTGCGCCAGGCTCTTCTGCCCATGGATTTCTTTAAGCAAGAATACTGGAGCGGGCTGCCATGCCCTCCTCTAGGGGATCTTCTGGACCCAGGAAAGAACCATGTCTCCTGCGGTTTCTGCATCACAGGCAGATTCTTTACTGCTGAGCCACCTTGGAAACCCACTGAGGACGATAGCCTGGGAGACAGTCTTTCAGACATCTCTGAGGAATTGTCCTGAAGAGGTGGGCGGGGAGGTCAGTATACATATGATCCTGACAAAGGAGTATGTGCAGTCAAGCCTAGATCTCTGTAGAAGATTTCTGCTAGTCACGAGGAGTAAGATGTCTCCATTCACGATTTTAGTGCTTTTCGAGATATGAGATGATGCAAGAAATTCAGTTCATCAAATTCTTCAGAAACTGTAACCCCCTGAAGTCCTGTTCTGCCAGTTTTTCCCAGAGCACAGTGTCTCGTTCTTGATCTCCACCCTGCATTCCTTTCGGGGTGTGTTGGAAGTCAGCAGCTACAGTGATTGATGACCTAATTCTTGTAGAGCTGGATGGTGAGTGACATTTCTTAGTTGGCACCTGTATAGACTATTGGGCTGTTTGCAATACAGGTTTCCCCCTGCTATCTGAAAGCACAGCATGCCAGTGAAATCTTTCTGAAGCCAAAATGATACAAAGTGAAGATGCAATTATCTTTAAGACACATCTTGCTAATGGATGCACAGAATAAATCGAGATGAAGCATGGATGCTCACAGACACGTTCAAAGCTACGGCAGCTGCATGCTGAGCTGCCTAGTGTGGGTCTCAGTGAAGGACCTTGGAGGTGCTGTGCTCCCTGCCCTCCGCGAGAGCTGCTCTACAACGGCTCACGGAGAAACTAATACTGAATACTCTTTCGCTTTTTGACTTTTCCCCTAAATATAAAAATTCTATTCAGATCTCTTTCAGTTAGCAGAAAGGTACTAATGGAGGTCTTTCATAAAAGTGAAGTGGCCCAAAGCGAACTTTCAAAAAGTGAGGTACCCACTTTGATGGATACCTGGACCCATCCTTCTAACACCTGGAGCTTGCTCTTCCCTGGGCCGGGGTATAGGGATTTAGAGTTGATTTTCAAGGCTATAAGAGTTAAAAAAAAAAAAAAAATGAGGGGGTGAGGGTCACATTAAACATTCAGGACTGAAAAAGCTGCTGCACAAGCTTAAAAGCAAGAGATGATATTCGCCAGAGATCTTTGAAAATAGCCAAGATGCTACCCTTCGTGGACTGGCCTATGCTGTGCCCAAGGGAGATGAGCCAGGCTGATCTAAGGCCCTGCCCAGGGCATCAGATTCTCTAAGAAGAGAATGACCTGGTGCATAGTCACAGCCCGCTAGAGGGTCATTCCTGTGTTCACAGAACAGAAATATGTAAGTTCAAAGGAACTGTCTGGGACTCTGCCATCCTTCATAATGTACTCCCTTCTCTCCTCTGGGTTAAAACACTTGTCAGTAACCAACAACCTCAGTCTTGGCAGCAGGAAGGAATTAGGAAAGCAAACAGCACCCTCGAGGGGCTCGAGCACGACTCACGATGACACACAGGCATTCCATGCTGATCTGGCTTCAACTCAGAGGGTGGTTCCCCTTCCTCAAAATTCATCAGCATCTTTAAAGCATGGAGAGGACTACGGTGATTTTACGAACCATCCTGAAGTACAAGGAAAGAAGGACTGAGGATGGGGCAAAGAACAAGCGCTCTGGGTTGCTGTGCAGGCACAGAGGAGAACACTGCCGTCTGACCCTGGACAAGTTATCTGCCAACTTTAACTCCAGTTTCCCTGTCTGCAAGACAGAGATAATCCCAGGAGCCACAACAGTGGAAAACATCCATTTAAAATACTCAGTCGTTGACTGGTTTAGAGTAACAAGTGCTCCATTGTGGAGATGTTCACTGGAGGCGGCGGGAATGGTAAAGAACCCACCCACCAATGCAGGAGATGTAGGAGGTGTAAGAGATGTGAGTGTGATCCCTGGGCCCAGAAGATCCCTTGGAGGAGGGAATGGCAACCCACTCCAGTATTCTTGTCTGGTTGCTAATTACAGTCAAGGCTGCTGCTGCGAAGTCACTTCAGTCGTGTCAGACTCTGTGTGACCCCATAGACGGCAGCCCACCAGGCTCCCCCATCCCTGGGATTCTCCAGGCAAGAATACTGGAGTGGGTTGCCATTTCCTTCTCCAATGCATGAAAGAGAAAAGTCAAAGTGAAGTCGCTCAGTCTGTCCGACTGTTAGCGACCCCATGGACTGCAGCCCACCAGGCTACTCCGTCCTTTGGATTTTCCAGGCAAGAGTACTGGGGTGGGGTGCCATTGCCTTCAGTCAAGGCAAGCATGCTCAAAAACAGGGAGCCAAGGGCAGTGATAGGGAGAAAACCCGCATATACTGATGACTGAAATTCCTTGAGACTCTTTAAAAAAATGTTAAGATCTACTGTGTGGCCTCGGGCAAGTCACTTATAGTCTCTGTGCTTTATGTCCTCCTTTGGAGAAAGAGGATCCCAGCAATCATGGTGTGGTCAGGTTATTTAGCAGATGACTGGATTAATACACAAAAAGCACTTAGGGCCATTACCTGGAGGAGAGTCAGGGCAAATTAACCTTTTGTAATGATTACCACCGTTAAAGCAAAGCACTGCCCTCAAATAAGTCAGCCCTGGGAGAGAAGAAAAGGTTGTTTATTTCACTAACATTTACAGATTAAGCAGGTTTAATCATAACTCCTAATACTCCATTCAGTTCAGTTCAGTTCAGTCGCTCAATCATGTCCAACTTTGTGACCCCACAGACTGCAGCACATCAGGCTTCCCTGTCCATCACCATTTCCCGGAGCTTGCTCAAACTCATGTCCATCGAGTGATGCCAACCAACCATCTCTTCCTCTTCTCCACGTGCCTTCAATCTTTCCCAACATCAGGGTCTTTTTCAGTGAGTCAGTTCTTCACATTAGGTGGCCAAAGTATTGGAGTTTCAGCTTCAGCATCAATCCTTCCAATGAATATTCAGGACAGATTTCCTTTAAGATTGATTGGTTTGATCTCCTTGCAGATCAAGGAACTCTCAAGAGTCTTCTCCAACACCACAGTTTAAAAGCATCAATTCTTCTGCGCTCAGCTTTCTTTATAGTCCAACTCTCACAGCCATACATGACTACTGGAAAAACCAGAGCCTTGACTAGACGGACCTTTGTTGGTAATGTCTCTGCTTTTAAATATTCTGTCTAGGTTGGTCATAGCTTTTCTTCCAGGGAGCAAGCATCCTTTAATACTAGTACAACAAATTTTTTATGGTGATATCCTTTCGAGATTTTTTTGGATTTATAATTCTGGATTTGGACAGAGATGGTAAAATTGTAAAGTGCTTCCATGCTGCTGCTGAGTCGCTTCAGTCGTGTCTGACTCCATGTGACCCCATAGACGGCAGCCCACCAGGCTCCCCTGTCCCTGGGATTCTCCAGGCAAGAGCACTGGAGTGGGTTGCCATTTCCTTCTCCAATGCGTGAAAGTGAAAAGCGAAAGGGAAGTCGCTCAGTTGTGTCCGACCCTCAGCGACCCCACGGACTGCAGCCCACCAGGCTCCTTCGTCCATGGAATTTTCCAGGCAAGAGTACTGAAATGGGGTGCCACCGCCTTCTCCTAAAGTGCTTCCATAAATATTTTTAATTCTGTTGAGACCGAGACATGTTGCTAAAAGAGATGAATGTGTGCCTCTAGTAATCATTGAAACAGTTTGTGTCTTGGAAGAGCCTGTCCTGTTGCAAAAGGAAAACCTGACAATCTGTGCCCATGGCTCACTCTGTGTGGCTGAAATGTCTCTCTGACATTGAAAAACAAAACTACCATCAGGCCACCAGTCCTTCTTACAGGAGGTATCACACCCTTTGAGGCATCCTGCTCATCCTGCTCCCTCATCATTTAATTTCAAGCCATGGGAAGGTCCAGAAACACCTGTGCTGTGTTACTGCGGGCTTGGGGCTTGTGAGATTCTAGCAGATGCTCCTGTTGACTGCAAATTCCACTTCCCTTGTTTGCCTTTCTGCTTAACCAGGCACCGTCTGTCTCCCGACAGGATCACATTCAGGGGGTAATCCCCTCTCCCTTTAGAAAACCACAAATACATTTTACTCCAGAGCGTGCTCTTCCTCTATGCAAGCCCGGAGGGGCCACTCCCCTGCCTGAGTGTCAGAAGGAGAGAAGACAGGAGGGGAGAAGCTCCAACACCAACAACTGGTCCCCGAAGGTCTGTTTGCTTAATTCCACTGGGATTGTGTTATTTGGCAGACGCTTCTTTGCACACTTTCTGATAAAGGGAAGCTTAGAAACAGTTTTGTTTGTTTGTTTGTTTGTTTTCAATAAATTACTTAACAAGCACAACAAAAATACTCCATGGCATGAAATTTTTCTGCCAAGGTATGCAAACTGCAGTTGTGCCCAGGTAAAGACCCAACCCAATCCCTCCCAGCTGCTAAGGTGTGCCTGCATTGGCCATGGTCATTATCCACACGAAGACAAAGAATTTGAAGGGCCTGAGCTCTGGGGATTCCGGTGTCTGTAAATATCATGAGAATCTCTTTGATCAATAAGGCAACCAGAAAGCTGTTTGTGAACATCTCAGCAAAGTCCCATAAAGTGGTTTTGACCTGATCATCCCAATGCGTCTTTACTTCAGTGGTTTTGACCTGATCATCCCAATGCGTCTTTACTTCAGTTTAGCAAACCGAGCCTAGTCTCATGCTACTTGAAGGGGAAAGGTCTAGAAAATATAGCAAGAGATGTAGGAGTGAATTGCCATAGTGACCACGTGCATGCTAAGTTGCTCAGTCAGGGCCAACTCTCTGCAGCCTTTTGGACTGTAACCCACTAGCTTCTCTGTCCATGGGATTCTCCAGGCAAGAATACTGGAGTGGGTTGCCATGCCCTCCTCCAGGGGATCTTCCCCACCCAGGGNACGTGCATGCTAAGTTGCTCAGTCAGGGCCAACTCTCTGCAGCCTTTTGGACTGTAACCCACTAGCTTCTCTGTCCATGGGATTCTCCAGGCAAGAATACTGGAGTGGGTTGCCATGCCCTCCTCCAGGGGATCTTCCCCACCCAGGGATCAAACCCGTGTCTCTTCCGTCTCCTGCACTGGCCGGTGGGCTCTATCACTGATGCCACCTGGGGAGCTCCATAGTGACCACAGCATCCAACATTTTTACTTTCTGACCTATATCCTTAAGTTTAAACTTAGACAGAATGCTTCATTACTGTCTTCACTACTGTAAAAAGAAAGCTAACACAGAGAATAAAACTTCATAATTTGAAAGGGCGGGCATGCACGTGCATACACACCCCCCCCACACACACATGGTTTTGTCTTACCGTCTGACTTGGTCCTTTTAAAGAATACTGTACCAGCATATTCTGTCAAGTTTAAGCATGTAGCCTCAATTCTTAGAGTTTTATCAGTTAAGAACAAAAACCAGACAGAGTCCTTCTCTTTTTTTTTATCTTTAGTTTTACGAACGGGCTTTTGTTTGGTTCTGCTTTCAAGACTGGTTAGATTTTGATCAGTCTCCAAACTCCTATTACCATCAGGCTGAAATCAAGACTAGAAAAAGCCAAGCCTTAAATTCTCCTTTTCCTAGAAGGAACTACCAGACACTGGACCACAGAATGAAAGGTCCTAAGGGCGGCCGGCTTTAGCTGGTCGTGCTCAATACTCTAACTCTGCACCGTAAATAAGACACTTTACACAAGTCACGGATGTCCGTGAAGTGAAAGTAAAAGCCTCCCAGTCGTGTCCGACTCTTTGCAACCCCATTGACTATACAGTTCATGGAATTTTCCAGGCCAGAATACTGGAGTGGGTAGCCATTCCCTTCTCCAGGGGATCTTCCCAACCCAGGATCAAACCCAGGTCTCCCACATTGCAGGCAGATTCTCTACCATCTGAGCCACAAGGGAAGCCCTGGATGTCTGTGGGACCCAGCATTTATCTTGACCTGTGAAGGAATGTAAGACAGAATATTCCCCATCAGAGGTAGGAATTTCACCTTGACTATGTCAAGGTCATGTCAAGTACCATGTCATGTACCTCTGTCAAGTACCATGTAACCAATCACATATCGAACCAGTGAAAATGACCAATGTCTGACTTTTTTATAATCTAACATAATAAATGTCCGGGTTGGCCCCATCCAAGACACATAGCCACGCCCTTCTGTGACTGTTCCAGAAGCCTTCTGAGAGTAAGCAAGAGAATATACGTGACATTCTTCACGTCTTAAAAGGGGAGGGGGTTCTTGCCACACAGCAATGGATGATACCATTTGGTTTTCATCCTGACCACACCTCACATCTCCTATAAACCGTCTGTTCATGAAGAGAGCCCAGTACTCTTTTCAGTTCTCAACAGGTGGAGCGTTTGGCCAAAGCCAGGAATTCCCCCTACACTTTTTAATAATAGCTTGGCTTTCCTCTTTCTGTTTCATACAAGTTATGGTTCAGTGATTTTAAAGAAGGAAGATTATTCCAGCGAAGTATTTGTGTCCACCATTTTCTATTTTATGCTAGGACAAACATGTTAAGAATCACATTAAGAAAGTTGTTTCTGCTACAGTTTTCTAGGAAGGAGGGGGCTGTGAAACCTGAAAAAATCACGAACATGGATCCTTCTTTTACGGATTCAGAGCACAATCAAATTTTGATTTTTTAAAACTTTCATTCACATTAAATTTGAAATTGAATAATCTATTTATGAGCTTAATTGATCTGTGCTTTTTACTGATTTGTGACAGTTACTTTTTTTCATTACATATCTTAAAAATTTTTTTAAAGATCTTTTTATTGTGGTATATTTAATAGGTGCATTAACGTGTTCACTTTGATATTCTGACACACACATATGCCAGGGAAGCCATCACCACTATCAAAATAATTCAAACGCTTGCTCCCACTTTTTAAAATTGACATATAATTGACATACAACATCATATTCATTTTAGGTATAAACTAGCAAGGAGATCCAACCAGTTCATTCTGAAGGAGATCAGCCCTGAGATTTCTTTGGAAGGAATGATGCTAAAGCTGAAACTCCAGTACTTTGGCCACCTCATGCGAAGAGTTGACTCATTGGAAAAGACTCTGATGCTGGGAGGGATTGGGGGCAGGAGGAGAAGGGGACGACCGAGGATGAGATGGCTGGATGGCATCACTGACTCGATGGACGTGAATCTGAGTGAACTCCGGGAGTTGGTGATGGACAGGAAGGCCTGGCGTGCTGCTATTCACGGGGTCACAACAAGTCGGACACGACTGAGCGACTGAACTGAACTGAACTGATGCCGTGTGGGATGAAACCACTCCTTCAGAACTGAAACAAAGTAAACATTTGAAACATGTTAGCTATTATTATCACTGTTGCTGTGATGTTGAGGATGAGAATGACATAGGGGAAGGCAGTGTCATGCAACTGTGTCCAGTTCTCATAAGAAAAACAGCTTGGTCACCCCTTAGGGGACACTCCTAGTGATGTTCCAGGACAGTTATTAGCTCACAAGCCAGTGGGAGAGGATTGGAACTCACACCTGGACTGTGAAGCCAGCATGGGACACAGAAGAGGGACTTCTGTTGCATAGCAAAACAAATTGCAAATAGTTGTGATTAAAACCTGTGATCTCTCCAGAGGGTTTTTAAGTTACTAAAAATAAAGAGTTATCTCTTCCTATCTTCATAGTGATAAGGTGTATAGAAAATGCCTAGTAAACGGTTGTTAAATGTTTGAGTATTGAAAAGTACCATATTTGTATCTCAGCACCTACTAAGCAGTGATGCCATATTTTAATCTTTTCCAATATTTATTTGTTGAATGTAATCTCTGTGCCTGGTGCTGATAGGCTCTGGAGAAACAGTTATGAATAAATTGGGTACAGTCTTTCCTACTAGGAATTGTAAAATTTGGTTCAAGCAAAGAGAAAGTACACAGAAAACCCATCTTCATAATACAATCTTTCTCTCATTTCACAAATAATTCTCTCAGGGCAAAAATGTAGAATTAGGGTGTCTATAAAAAGAAACATGGCCTGCTAGAGTAGATGTTAGATGCTCTTGATACTTTTATGAACTCTCTCTAATGAAAACAAGTATCCTATAGAAGGACATATATGGACTGTACCCACTGGACATAAATTTCTAGGCACCCATTTATAGAAGACACATAGACATCTAACAGTCCTATAGAAATGAGTCTGTGAATTCTGAATTCAGTGAGAGTTGTGAAAACCAGGACAATTACTGAGACACTGAACATTTTGAAGACCCTTTTAAGAGCTGGTAGAACAAAGAAAGGAAAAGAAGCAAGGCCATGGAGAATGAATTAATAAAGTCTGAAGGGGAAGCAGGTGGATTTCTCCCATACAAGACCTAGAAATTTAGAGGGAAATTGAAAGCCTTTCCCAGGAAATAATAGTAATTGATAGTGGCTTTGTAGCAGCTCAGATATTCTGCTCACTTTTTAAAAATAAGAGAAAGAGAGATAATAGATGTCTCAGTTAGAGAGAGGATAATATCAGAAATGGAGAAGGAAATGGCACCTCGCTCCAGTATTCTTGCCTGGAGAATTCCATGGACAGAGGAGCCTGGCAGGCTATCATAGTCCATGGGGGTCGCGAGAGTCAGACAGGACTTAGCGACAAAACCACCAATATCAGAAAAGTACATGTAAATGAAAAGCTCTAATAAGTTTCTTTGATTCTGAGAATATATAAATAGGTAATTTAAAGAAAATAGAGTTGGAAAGCCCCTGCACTGGAGACTTATCACTTTATATGTATGAAAACTAAGATTCAGGAATTTGAAATGACCCCAAGGCCCATTGGCGAGTGAGGACAAAACTAGGATTAGGATCACAGAGCCCAGGGAACCATGGTCCTTCCCGAAATGCCCAGCCTCTATCCTCAGTCCATCAGAGCTATGTGCAAAGGGATAAAGGAAACTCCAAGCTGGCTGTGTTGAAAATGGGTCACGGTGGCTCTTAGAGGTGGAGATGATGCCACAAGAAACATCTGCAAAGAGTGGACTTGGAACTATCTAGATGTAGCTTGCTTATTGTTGAACAGGCTTGATGGACACCACAGAAATATTTGTGCGTCCATGTTATTCACTCAATGGCTTTACCCATGCCAACTCCATTTGTGGGGGAAATACAAGCCAGCATCCTCGGCCCCTATGATATCAGGGGTTCTCTGCTTCCCTGGCATGGAGAAGGCAATGGCACCCCACTCCAGTACTCTTGTCTGGAAAATCCCATGGACAGAGGAGCCTGGAAGGCTGCAGTCCANCTCCATTTGTGGGGGAAATACAAGCCAGCATCCTCGGCCCCTAAGATATCAGGGGTTCTCTGCTTCCCTGGCATGGAGAAGGCAATGGCACCCCACTCCAGTACTCTTGTCTGGAAAATCCCATGGACAGAGGAGCCTGGAAGGCTGCAGTCCATGGGCTTGCTGAGGGTCGGACACAACTGAGCGACTTCATTTTCACTTTTCACTTTCATGCATTGGAGAGGGGAATGGAAACCCACTCCAGGGTTCTTGCCTGGGGAATCCCAGGGACGGGGGAGCATGGTGGGCTCACACAGAGTCGGACACGACTGAAGGGACTTAGCAGCTTAGCAGCTCCTTCCCTGGCTACAGCACTAGTTTGAAGAACAGCAAAGGGGCAAGTGGCCCCAGCTTGGTTAATCAGTCCTTCTGCTTCTCAGCCGTGGTGATTGTTTTGAGGGATGAGTGTATAACCCAAGTATGGCTGATTCGAGGTCTCGGGAATTATTCCTTTGTATCTAGGCATGAGATGCTTCATTCCTTTCTAGCCGTGGCCCTTAAACCTTGAGTGTAATAGCTGGAAGTGGTGTTGTCTCTACCAGCAGAAGAAGGTAAAGCCAAAGAGCAGACTGGCCCAAAGATGAGATGTGACTAAATTACCATAGGCGCCAGCGAGTCCCGTGATCTAATTGTCTCTGGATGTGCTTTTGCCCTCAACCATTCTATGAGGTAACAAACTTCTCTTTGTATTAAACACATTTTGAGCTTTGTTATTTTATCAGCTTCAGACAATACACCCAGTTAAATACTATTACTAAATAAACAACTTCACTGGCTGCAATAATTATTATACATGTACACAGTGCTCAAGTTTCTTAAACTATTTACCTTGTAGTTATACCATGAACAGCTATGCTTTACTGAACACCATGAAAGTTATTCTCATTATCTACTTTATTCCTCACCAAAAAAATGTTCAAATGGGGCAGGCTTTTTCTTCTAATATTCAGATAAAACTGGATATTACAGACTATAAGACTTATTTCTTTCACCCATGGCTCTTACAAAGATCTATATCCTAACACAAAGGTTTCCTTTAAGTCCATCTAGTGTATGGAAAGTTACAGAGTAAGAAGTTTAGTCTCTATGCTAAAAGTTAAGGATGGGTATTAAAACAATTTTTGATACTATATGGACATGATATGATTTGATCATGTTGGCATTTAAATTAAATACTATTTTTAATTAGGGCTTCCCTGGTGGCTCAGAGGTTAAAGCGTCCGCCTGCTAGATTTGATCCCTGGGTCGGGAAGATCCCCTGGAGAACTCTCATTATGTGTTCATGCCTCCAAGTCTTTAAGTGCCTCATAGAATATGTAGTCCAGGCAATTTGGTTTAGAAATGAGAGACTGGAGACCCAGAAACATTGAGTTCTTCCAAGGTTAAATGGGAAACTGTCACTGTGGGGGATATGAGTCCTGAATTCGATCCATGAACATGTAATATCTATTTCTGTTGGCAAGTGAGGGCTCTTTCCTGCACCAGTTGATAATTACTTCTTGGCCTAATCATCTTTGGTCAATTTATTTTAAATAATAGAATGTATTTGTATATATCTCTTTTGTCTTCAATGAAAATTTTTATATTACTCAAGTTATATCCCTATCATTAATTTTCATTAACACATGTTTGATTAAGCTACGACCTCAGAGAAGTTTGTCTCTGTTGGAACCTTTCATCAGGGGGTTTAATATTCTTTCAACAAAGCAAAGAGCTAACAGAACAATCCTAGCTATTAAAAAAAAAAAATCTTCAAAACATGCACTGTTTCAGCTTAATGGTTGCAAATAGTAGTTTGTTATGGAATTTTAATGGTTCGATTATAACAGCCATTTCTAAAATGAATCACAGTTATTACCATGTAAGGTAGGGCATAAATTGTAGATTGTAATTGCTCACAGACTTTTCTAAAACAACGGTATGTCTACATCAAATCTGGAGCATGCTGTTGACATAATACACTGAAGGAAGGTTTATCACAAACCTAAAACAAAAGATGGGATAGAAGAGAAAGACTGCTATAATGATAAAGATCTTGCATTTGCTCAAAATGAAATTTAAACTGAAATTAAAATGAAGGAGCAAAAAGTAATTTTCACCTCCAGACTCATAATCTTTACTGTATCTTTTCTTGGGTCTGTGAAGATTTTGATGTAGAAAGGATGTTTAAGATTGTTTAGGCTAATGGGTTTTAAATATGTTTTTAGCTATGGAGCTCTCAGTCACAAAGTATCTATAGCCTCAGTATAAAAATATAGTAAAAGTAGATTTTTATCTGGCTGATTCAAGAGTGAAGTTTTTGGAACTTTTGTCTCTCAATTCAGTTTCCCTTTACCCATCTCTTCCTCTCTATTGACCGTACCCAAGTCCCCAGCAACATGCAAAGGAAAATCCCCCGCTCCATTCTGCTCATTCAGTTACACAATTAAATGCATTGAAGACAAAAAAAAAAAGAATATAAATTCCCCAACATCTCAAACCTAGTGGGAAATCAGGGACAGGGAGACAGCTTCCCTGCACTGCTCTACAGAGAATATTCTGTTATTTTGCCCATTATTCAAGGCTTTTCGGATTTTTCCTCCTGTCTCAATATTCTCCTTACACTTGAAGCTTCTTGTCTCTTAATGAATGATTGGAAGCCTAAAGAAACAAACTATATATATACTTGGAATTTGCCAGAAAATATAGTTATAATTAGAAAATTATTTGAAAAAAAGGATAAAGGAACATCAACCTTTGTTTTTTACCAAAACCCATGAAAGTCAAGGGAATTTAACATCTAAAATTGAAATGGCAAAATGGTTTTTGTAAGCCAATATGTTACAAAGTGAGTAACCTTCACTCAGTTCAAATTTGGGGCTTACATGTCTATTCCAAAAAGAGTCCCTGCTTTTTTCTTTTTTTTAAGTCAGGTTTATTCAATTCACTGCCTTCCCTGTGAGTCAGGAAGACTTCTGCTGAGACACTGCCTTACGTGAATCGTTCTGTGCCTCATTTTCCCCCACGGCCTCTGTTTACTCTCCCAGCCTTCCTGTGCCTGGTGTTCACGTGTGTCTTTTGATAGTGGCGTCAGGGCTTCATTTCACTTTATTCTCCTTTGCTTGACATCAAGGTTCTCTCTCTCTCTTCTGTCACTATTATGAAAAACACATCAACTAGTGAAAATGATACTAAAAATAAATTTGAAAAAGAACGTCTCTTGTATCTTCTGTTTTCTTGCCTATTTGTTTTTGGTTTCTTTTCATTTTTTTTGAAATACAGTTGAGTTACTGTTTTTTAGATTCTTTTCTTATGTAGGTCATTACAGAGTTTTGAGTAGAGTTCCCTGTGTTATATGGGCTCCCCAGGTGCCGTAGTGGTAAAGAATCCACCTGCCAATGCAAGAGATGCAGGAAAAACAGGTTCCACCCCTGGGTTGGAAAGATCCCCTGGAGGAGGCAATGGCACCCCACTCCAGTATTCCTGCCTGAGAAATCCCATGGACAGAGGAGCCTGGTGGGCTACAGTCCATGGGGTCACAGAGTCAGACACAAATGAGCACCCACAGGTTCNCCCCTGGGTTGGAAAGATCCCCTGGAGGAGGCAATGGCACCCCACTCCAGTATTCCTGCCTGAGAAATCCCATGGACAGAGGAGCCTGGTGGGCTACAGTCCATGGGGTCACAGAGTCAGACACAAATGAGCACCCACAGGTTCCACATCATACTATACATTAGGTCCTTACTTGTTATCTATTTTATATGTAGAAGTGTGTCTATCTCAGTCCCAATCTCCTAATTTATCCCTCCCTCCCTTTCCTCCCTGGAAACCATAAGACTATTTTCTATACCTGTGATTCTATTCCTGTTTTGTAAATCAGTTCATCTGTACCATTATTTTTAGATTCCACACATAAGCTATATCATTTGTCTTTCTCTCTGATTTGCTTCAGTCAGCATGACCATCTCTAGGTCCATTCATCTTGCTGCAACTGCCTTTGAGAAGGAGGACGATGATCCAAAGACTCCCCAATCCACAGGTCTTTACAAACGCTGCTGTCTTTAAAAGAAGATAGTGAGAGTGGCCGCAGCTGGGAGATCTCTTTTGCCTCCACAGCGTGTCCTGACTTCTGATCACTGTTCCTTCAAACAATGGCCTGTCTTACTTGAGAAGCTGGTCCTCCGCCTTAGCCAGGTTCTGTCTCTGTGCTCCAGGCAGTTCTCCATACAATATTCCCTGTGATGTTCCCTGTGATGTGTTCACTTATTCTTGATCAGAGACCTTTGGATTCCAGGGTGATGGGATTCCAAATAAAGAAGTTTTCTCTCTTTTATTATCTGCTTCTGTATTTGGCCTCAGCCTTAGAGGTCAAAAATTCCAGTTACTTTCTAGCATATTTCAATGCATATCTGGTAAGGAAAATCCTGAATCAGCCTTCCTCGCCCACTTCTTTCCTTCTGCACTCAGCCTGTCTCTTAGTATTTCATTCTTACCTTTGTCTTTCTCAAAGAGGTCCTCTCTGACCACTCAAATTAAAAGATAATTTTTTTCTGCTGTTTTTCTAATTTAGCATCCTACCTTTTCCCTATGCTTGCAACATTTCTTGACATTTATAATTATTTTACATATTTTCTTGCTAGCTTATTCATTGCCTTTATCCTTTAAAAATTGCAAGCCTCATGGGGCCTGGGACCACATGTGTCTGCTTACTTGTTATTTTACCCCCAGTGTGTCGAGTATTATCAGGGCTTCCCAGGTGGCACTAGTGGTAAAGAACCTGCCTGCCAATGCAGGAGTTGTAAGAGACACAGGTTCGATCCCTGGTCAAGAGGATCCCACGGAGGAGGGCATGGCAACCCACTCCAGTATTCCTGCCTGGAGAATCCCATGGATAGAGGAGCCTGGTGGGCTACAATCCATAGCGTCACACAGAGTAGGACACAGCTTAGTATGCAAGCACATAGAGTGTTATACTCACCAGACAATATAGAAGGATATCCTGAGTGAGTGAGTGAGTGCAACCTGAACCACTTCTTACTCCCTTTTCTGAAACCTCCTGCATTTCAGCAACTAGTTTGGTTTTTTGGTTGGTTGGTTGGTTGGTTTTGGCCACATTGAGCATCACAGGGTATCTTAGTTTCCCAACCAAGAATGAAGCCCATGCTCCCTACAGTGGAAGGTCAAAGTCTTAACCATCGGCCTGCCAGGAAAGTTCCTCAATGTAACTACTACCTACATCTTGCTTTTCTTGCCTGGGCTGTTATCACCACCTGGCATTCTTTTAAGTGGTTACCAAGTCCTAGGGTGAATGCTCAGTGTCTCTGTAGCTCTTAGCCTGAACATAAAGCTCTATTTCTGAAAGCTGACACCCTGTTTAAAATGCAGTTACCATCTACCTAGGATCCTCTCTCCCTAGCATGGTCAAGCTCTATTGGTTCTTTATGGCTTCCTCTGTTACCATGGAGATAGATGTTTTTTTTTTTTTTTTTATGCTATTACTGTCGAGGGCCAAGGAATATACAAACAGAAGAGGTGGGAATTAACTTGGACACTCTTTGTGCAATTAGCATCTAATGAATCCTTCCTCACAATAGATTGGCTTCAACCCCATTAGTCCAGAGTCATAGCTGCTCAGACTTCATGTAATAAGATGTCGACTGATAACTCACAGCAGGGACTGTGAAAAGGGCTGCTGGGGAGAAAATGTTTACTGAATAAACAGTCTGGTCACCAGGGAGAGAATGACTCATTTGCGTCTCCTGTTTTAATGTGTGAAAATGTTTTTCCTCTTGAAAAGGACTGCATTAAGGAGCTTGGAGGCATTTTGCCAGACTCATTTGTACAGTGGATTAGGATCTGAATAAGATTATAGAATTTCATGTCGAGCATGAAGGGGAGCAGGGGTGTTTTGCGAATTTTCTCTTCACTTTTGCAACCTTGTTACAAGACTTACTTTAAAAAAAAAAAAAAAAAAAATTCAGTAGGGTAAAGTCTATAAAGGCCTTCCCTTTGACAAAAGAGGCTCAGAGAGGACAAGGGGAGACCAAGGTCATGAAGCTAACACATGGCTGAATGAATCTAAGTCTCAGATGTCCTCTTTCCTGATATCCATTCCCATGGGATACTGCACCTTCCCCCATACCTCACAGGCTCTTAGATGAGGAGAATTACAGACTATACACCTTCTTCACTGAAGATGAAAGAAAAATGCAAGACCTTTCAACAGAAAGTAGAAGTAACAAAGCCCATGGTCAGGAAATAATATTAAATCAGATCACTCGCTATCCTCATTAAAAGAAAAATAAGTAAGTAAGTAAGTAAAGTCACTCAGTCGTGTCTGACTCTTTGTGATCCCGTGGACTGCAGCCCACCAAGCTCCTCAGTCCATGGGATTCTCCAAGCAAGAATACTGGAGTGGGTTGCCATTTCCTTCTCCAAAAAGAAAAATAGATTTCCCTATTTTCCATGATTTTTCTTTCCCCAAAATGTCATCCAAGTTTAAGACCATGACTTAAGAGACGGTGCTTATTCCATTAAATGGTGCTGCTCTGAACAGAGACTTAATGGGATGTGGTGGAAATCTTTTATATCCCATCACAGTCTCTTGGGCTTCCCTGGTGGCTCAATCAGTAAAGAATCTACCTGCAATGTGAGAGACCTGGGTTCCATCCCAGGGTTGGAAAGACCCCCTGGAGGAGGGCATGGCAGCCCTCTCCAGTATCCTTGCTTCCTTGTTAGCTCAGTTGGTCAAGAATCCATCTGCAATTCAGGAGACCCCAGTTCGATTCCTGGGTCAGGAAGATCTGCTGGAGAAGGGATAGGCTACTCACTCCAGTATTCTTGGGCTTCCCTTGTGGCTCAGCTGGTAAAGACTCTGCCTGCAATATGGGAGATCTGGATTCAATCCCTGGGTTGCAAAGATCCCCCGGAGAAGGAAAAGGCTACCCACACTGGTATTCTGGCCTGGAGAATTCCACGGACTATATCCAAGTGGTCTCAGAGAATCTCACAGGACTGAGCAACTTTCACTTTCACAATCTCTTGACTTTTTGATCAAGTCATTATGGTATCGACCAGATGTACATAAGTGAAGTTCAACAATCCTGGTGTCTGATATACCAGGTGTATCTTGCTCTGTATCTCCATCTGTATCCTCATCCTTACCCATCCCAACACTCTGGTTCACTCAAATAAAAAATAGGAAAAATGACTGTCATCTGTGCCTTCCTTCCAAATGCTTCAGTGTGGAGTGATGCGATTTTCATAAAATCTGCTTCAGTTTGGAAAGTTTTGAGGGTTTAAAAAGTCACAGGATGGACATGGAATGTAAAATAGAGACTAGACCTTAAATGATTAGGGAAGAAGATTCCAGGCAAAATGATGAGCAAAAACCACTCGGTAAGAGCAGTAGTGGGAACAGTGCATAACTGAGTCCCAGTGAATAAGCAGGAGCCATGGAAAGAAAGAGCTTCCCCAGGGACTCAGTGGTGAGGAATCCACCTGCGATGCAGGAGACATAGGAGATGAGCGCCTGATCTCTGGGTCCGGAAGATCCCTTGGAGGAGAGAATGGCAGTCCACTCCAGTATTTTTTCTTGGAGAAGCCCACAGACAGAGGAGCCTAGTGGGTTATAGTCCTTGGGATTGCAAACAGTCCAGCATGACTGAAGCGAATTAGCACGCACTCATGTGGAAAGTCTGGAAAGATGAATTGGGCTAGGTTAAGAAGAGTCTAATGGGCCATTGCAAATGTTCTCCGCTTGCTCCTATATTGATTTGGGTCTCTTAGGAGGCTGTCAGTTGGGAGGAGAGTGTGATGCAGTCGAATCCACACTTTATAAGTTTCCATAAACAGATATGGTGATTTTATCACAAACACTTTTTTTTGGCTGGGGTGAATCTTCTTTGCAGCATGCAGGCTCTTTGTTGCAGCTTACAGGCTTCTCTGGTTGGGTTATGTGGGTTTATTTGCCCCTTGCATGTGGGAATCTTAGTTCCCCGACCAAGGACCCAACTCAGGTCCCCCTGCACTGGAAGGCAAATTCTTTGCCATAGGACCACCAGGCAGTCCTTAAACATTTTTNAAAAAAAAAAAAAAAAAACTTCAGTAGGGTAAAGTCTATAAAGGCCTTCCCTTTGACAAAAGAGGCTCAGAGAGGACAAGGGGAGACCAAGGTCATGAAGCTAACACATGGCTGAATGAATCTAAGTCTCAGATGTCCTCTTTCCTGATATCCATTCCCATGGGATACTGCACCTTCCCCCATACCTCACAGGCTCTTAGATGAGGAGAATTACAGACTATACACCTTCTTCACTGAAGATGAAAGAAAAATGCAAGACCTTTCAACAGAAAGTAGAAGTAACAAAGCCCATGGTCAGGAAATAATATTAAATCAGATCACTCGCTATCCTCATTAAAAGAAAAATAAGTAAGTAAGTAAGTAAAGTCACTCAGTCGTGTCTGACTCTTTGTGATCCCGTGGACTGCAGCCCACCAAGCTCCTCAGTCCATGGGATTCTCCAAGCAAGAATACTGGAGTGGGTTGCCATTTCCTTCTCCAAAAAGAAAAATAGATTTCCCTATTTTCCATGATTTTTCTTTCCCCAAAATGTCATCCAAGTTTAAGACCATGACTTAAGAGACGGTGCTTATTCCATTAAATGGTGCTGCTCTGAACAGAGACTTAATGGGATGTGGTGGAAATCTTTTATATCCCATCACAGTCTCTTGGGCTTCCCTGGTGGCTCAATCAGTAAAGAATCTACCTGCAATGTGAGAGACCTGGGTTCCATCCCAGGGTTGGAAAGACCCCCTGGAGGAGGGCATGGCAGCCCTCTCCAGTATCCTTGCTTCCTTGTTAGCTCAGTTGGTCAAGAATCCATCTGCAATTCAGGAGACCCCAGTTCGATTCCTGGGTCAGGAAGATCTGCTGGAGAAGGGATAGGCTACTCACTCCAGTATTCTTGGGCTTCCCTTGTGGCTCAGCTGGTAAAGACTCTGCCTGCAATATGGGAGATCTGGATTCAATCCCTGGGTTGCAAAGATCCCCCGGAGAAGGAAAAGGCTACCCACACTGGTATTCTGGCCTGGAGAATTCCACGGACTATATCCAAGTGGTCTCAGAGAATCTCACAGGACTGAGCAACTTTCACTTTCACAATCTCTTGACTTTTTGATCAAGTCATTATGGTATCGACCAGATGTACATAAGTGAAGTTCAACAATCCTGGTGTCTGATATACCAGGTGTATCTTGCTCTGTATCTCCATCTGTATCCTCATCCTTACCCATCCCAACACTCTGGTTCACTCAAATAAAAAATAGGAAAAATGACTGTCATCTGTGCCTTCCTTCCAAATGCTTCAGTGTGGAGTGATGCGATTTTCATAAAATCTGCTTCAGTTTGGAAAGTTTTGAGGGTTTAAAAAGTCACAGGATGGACATGGAATGTAAAATAGAGACTAGACCTTAAATGATTAGGGAAGAAGATTCCAGGCAAAATGATGAGCAAAAACCACTCGGTAAGAGCAGTAGTGGGAACAGTGCATAACTGAGTCCCAGTGAATAAGCAGGAGCCATGGAAAGAAAGAGCTTCCCCAGGGACTCAGTGGTGAGGAATCCACCTGCGATGCAGGAGACATAGGAGATGAGCGCCTGATCTCTGGGTCCGGAAGATCCCTTGGAGGAGAGAATGGCAATCCACTCCAGTATTTTTTCTTGGAGAAGCCCACAGACAGAAGAGCCTAGTAGGTTATAGTCCTTGGGATTGCAAAGAGTCGAGCATGACTGAAGCGAATTAGCACGCACTCATGTGGAAAGTCTGGAAAGATGAATTGGGCTAGGTTAAGAAGAGTCTAATGGGCCATTGCAAATGTTCTCCGCTTGCTCCTATATTGATTTGGGTCTCTTAGGAGGCTGTCAGTTGGGAGGAGAGTGTGATGCAGTCGAATCCACACTTTATAAGTTTCCATAAACAGATATGGTGATTTTATCACAAACACTTTTTTTTTTGGCTGGGGTGAATCTTCTTTGCAGCATGCGGGCTCTTTGTTGCAGCTTACAGGCTTCTCTGGTTGGGTTATGTGGGTTTATTTGCCCCTTGCATGTGGGAATCTTAGTTCCCTGACCAAGGACCCAACTCAGGTCCCCCTGCATTGGAAGGCAAATTCTTTGCCATAGGACCACCAGGCAGTTCTTAAACATTTTTTTTTACCACTGATTTTTCTATTCAACTATTCATTTGTATGCAAGACAACATACTATAACATCAAATACCTCTAAGATATTTTCAGTGCAGCTAAAAATGAAAGTTAAACAAATGCCAGGCATCAGCCAGTTCCTTGGAAAGACATCATGGTCCCTGTTGAGAGCACAGTTGAAGATACTAGCTTTAGGGTTTACTAGACCAAAAGGGTGAGTTCTGGCAAGAGCAATCCCTTTCATTTTTCTGAACTTCAGTTTCCTCCTGTTGAGTAAAGGTCATAACATGCATGCCAGAAACCCATGGAAAGGTTATGATGAGATACGTTATAAAGTTATATGCTCAGCACATGTCAAATCCCTCTCTGCTTTCATTTTTCTTGTCTTCTCTGTGTCTGAATAATGTTAAACAAAAGACATGTAGCTTCAGAACTGCTAATTGGATAGGAAAAGTTTTCTTTATATTTAATACCACCTTAAACTTCAGATATTAGCACACAAATGTCTAGTACATAAATTCCTAGCAGACTTATCCATTTAGATGTTTCTTGTACTGAAATTAAGTATACCCCAAACTGCCAAAGCATACACCATTCAGATGTCCCCCGTCTATAACTGTACTATTTACACACACACTCAAGGAAAACATTGAAACTTCCTTCCTCAGTTTCATTCTCCCTCTAACATGTCATTCTTACTGTGTGACTTTGTAGTGTGTTATCTCTCTTGCCTCTAAGACAGTGACTTCCAGGTACCTCCCACTTTCAGCCCATGGTCTGGCATAGAGTTGGTGCACTCAGGTGTCTGTTAAATAAACGAGCCTATGGTTTTTCACAGTTTAGTAGAAAAGTGCCTGTATATTAACCACAAAGGAAATAAACTAGTGTTTGTCACTAGCCCCCAAGGAGAGAAAGACAGAGAGATAGAGACACATTCAAAAAAAAAAGGCTTAAAAGAAACCATTTATTTCACTCAAGGGTGATGTTTACAACAGAAATCATAAAATGGGTAATGTCCCCTTACATCTCCAGTGAATGGTTTGAACAGAGCTAACTGCAAAGACAGTGTGTTTTTTCTCCCAATAGAGCTCATGTAGAGATTTTAATGAATTCTTTAATTCCAATAATTCAGCCTTAAAACAGATTTAGTCACTTTTCCCTGAACAGCACAATTAGTGCACAGGAAGTATATTCCCCTGGATGTTACTAGCATTTTTAATGTACTAAAACTGGAGAACAGAATTGAGCAATTTGGAATGCTCTGGGATTCCAAAGAACTTCTTAGAACACTTTACCTGGAATGTATAAAGATACATTTATTAATTTTACATCAAATTATTGAAGAATGTTTGACATATAGAAAACTACATGCATGTAATGCATATGACTTGATGAGATCCACAAAGCCATCTCCACAATCTGCCATAAACATATCCATCACCTCCAAAAGTTTCCTTCCACCCTCTTCATCTATTATTACCATGTGTGTGTGTGATAGACCAACTGAGATCCACACTATTACCAAATCTCTAAGTGTACAGTACATTATTAGTAACTAGAGGCACTGTTGGGGGCTTCCCTGGTGGCTCAGATGGTAAAGCATCTGCCTGCAATGTGGGAGACCCGGGTTTGAGCCCTGGGTCAGGCAGATCCCCTGGAAAAGGGAATGGCAACACACTCCAGTACTCTTGCCTGGAAAATTCCATGGACAGAGGAGCCTGGTAGGCTATAGTCCATGGGGTCGCAAAGAGTTGGACATGACTGAGTGACTTCACTNGGCTCAGATGGTAAAGCATCTGCCTGCAATGTGGGAGACCCGGGTTTGAGCCCTGGGTCAGGCAGATCCCCTGGAAAAGGGAATGGCAACACACTCCAGTACTCTTGCCTGGAAAATTCCATGGACAGAGGAGCCTGGTAGGCTATAGTCCATGGGGTCGCAAAGAGTTGGACATGACTGAGTGACTTCACTTTCACTTTTCACAGGCACTGTACTGTACGATAGATTTCTAGGACTTATTCACCTCATATAAATGAATCTTTATACCCTTTGACTAATATCTCTCCATTTCCCTTCTTCCACCAATCCCTGGAAACTAACATTCTATGTTCTGCCTCTGTGAATTTGACTATTATAAGTTCCTTATATAAGTGGTATCACCTATGTTTGTCCTTCTATGCGTGACTCAGCATAATAATCTCCAGGTTCATCCATGTCCTCACAAACAGCATTTCTGTCTTTATAGAGGCTGAACACTATCCTCTTACATGTGTATGTACACTTTTCTTTCTTTCCTTTCATTCTTTGATGGACATCTAGGTTGCTTCCATGAATTGGCTACTGTGAATAACGTTGTGATGAACTTGGGAGATGTTTCTTTGAAATTTAATGACATTAACCAAGGGAAAAAAAGAGAAAGAACAAACTCAAAATTAATCAGAAATGAAAGAGGAGACCTTAAAACCAGTACCGCAGAATGATTTTTTTTAATCATAAGGGACAATTATCAAAAATTATGTATCAACAAATTGGACAACCTAGATGAATAGGATAAATTGCTAGAAGCACACAACCTACCAATTGTGAATCAAGAAGAAATAGAAAGACTGAATGGACCAATAACATGAAATTGAAACCATACTCAAAAATCTCTTGACAAACAAAAACTCAGAATCAGGTGGCTTCATGGGCTTTATACCAAGCATTTATTGAAGAATTATGCTTCTTAAACTCATCTTAAACTCTTCCAAGAAAAAGAAGAGAGGACATTTAAAAATCAATAATGCCAGTAGCACCCTGATACCAAAACCAGACAAAGACTCCACAACAAAATAAAACACAGGCTGAGAGTCCTGGTAGAAGTGGGTGAGAAGATTTCTCAGAAAAATATTAGCAAACCAAATTCAAAAGAACAGTTTGAGGATCATATACCATTTCAAGTGGAATTTATCCCTTGGATATAAGGATGGTTGAACATATGAAAATTAATTGATGAAAATTAATGGGATAAAAGCTTCTGTCATGCTTGTATTGTAGTTCAGTGTGAATGTTCCAGGCTAGGAGACTCTCCTGGTGATTTTCCTTCAGCAAAGACCTTAGTCTCCTTTACCTTATGGATTCTCCAACCTTGAGATTCCCAGAGTCCTCTTCAGGCAGCTTGTGGATGGGAAAAGAGAGCAGAAAATCAATGTGGGAGGGTATAATGAGGCCAACCTGAAAATGTATCTCTGTTGCCCACAATTCTCCTGGTAGGCTTGTCACATGACCCATCACATGGCCTTACTTAACTGCCAAGGAGGCTGGGAAATGTAGTCCAGCTCTGTGTCTGTGTGTAAGCGCAACATTTTGGTGAACAGTCTTCCCATCTTTCTGGCAAGGGCAATGACTCTGAGCATGATGATGATAATTAAGAATCCCCCTTAACAAAATCAGAGCAAATAGGGGTAATAAAGTCATCAGGGGAAGCAATGAAAGAGTCCATAGACACAGAGCTCGATGTCCTCAGTAGGAAGGGTGTGTGTGGTGTTAGAGTGTAGTATTTAGTAACAGAATAAAAGTGATAGAATTAATGCTATGCGGGGGCAGATATTTTTGCTATTAAGAGAATTGGGGAACATCTACTCTGTCCTTGGAAACTGCCTTCAAATTTGTGAGGGGCCAGATTTTCCAGGAACTGAAGACCTCAGGCTCTCTGATTCTGATGCCTGAGTGCAGGCATGAGTGAAGCATCTGTAAGGTGTGGTGGGCTGCTTTGGTCCTCGGGGTTTTGTAAAGTCTCAGAATGATCTAGAGTGAGGTCAGTTTAGCGGTAGGAGCAGGGGCCTGGTCTCCTGAATAGGAGAGGATAAAAGAACTGATTTCCTCAAGAATGTCCAAACGATGTAGCCATAAAACAGTTTTCTATATTCACCTGAGAGCACTGGGGCCAGAATAGATTATCCCAGTCTAAGGCAAGCACAAACTAGGATATGGGTGTGAAATGAAGTATAGAAACCAAAAAAAATTTGAATTTCAGATAAACAGCATTTTCTTTAGTATCCCAAATGTTTCTTGGAGCATACAGGTACTTAAAAAAAAATGTAGGTATACATGTGCATATGTACATAATATATACATATATATATAGTATGTGTGCAGTGTGTATATATTCTTATCAATATCAATTATTATTTATCATATATATTCACTAGATAATCAATAAGAATCTACTGTATAGTACAAGGAACCCTGCTCAGTACGCTGCAAAATAACCTAAAAGGGAAAATCATTTGGAAAAGAACAGATATATGCATATATAGAGATATGTAATAGATACATGCATATATTTAACTGAAAACCATGGGATTCTCCAGGTAAGAATACTGAAGTGGGTTGCCAGTTCATCCTCCAGGGGATTGTCCCCACCTAAAGACCAAACTCACATCTCTTGCATATCCTGCATTAGCAGGCAGATTCTTTAACACTGGGCCACCTAAAACCAGCATAAAGTCCCCTGATGGCAGAAACCAAGAAATAAAAAGCTAAGAAGTTTAAAGAAAGGAATCCATTTTATTTGGTGTTGTATAGCTTGTTGTTTCTTAAAGGGAATAAAAATTTGTTTCAAATTAAAAGCACCACCTCTCTACAACTATCTTCGTAGCTTTAATTACAGGGTTTGTGACCCACTGGAGCCCGGAGGACATCTGTGGAAAGTGATTCTGGGCAGACACTGTGGGATTTCACAGCTCCCTTTGGGTTATGATTCAGCCTCTTTCATAAATAGAGTCTATTAGAGAACTTCTCTGAGAGCTGAATTATAGTGATGCAGTTTTTAAACTCACAAAACATTTGCTGGCAGAAATTAACCCAAGGGGTCTAAATTATATCCATTTCTTGATGGATCACTAATATTACTTTTTAAAATTTTCTTATTGGAGTTTAAAAATAGTCCCTTCTTGGTCTTTCACACCATCTCATTTTAGCCACTTTCTCCACAGGGTGACTCCCTTATAATAAAGGTAGTGGATAAGACCCATTAACCATTGAATTGAGCGACTGGACTTCTGGGTGTTTGAACACATATATAACAGCAGAATTACGGAGAAAATACTAGAGGGAGAATGAGT
This sequence comes from Oreotragus oreotragus, assembly GCA_006410675.1. Lineage (NCBI taxonomy): Eukaryota > Metazoa > Chordata > Mammalia > Artiodactyla > Bovidae > Oreotragus > Oreotragus oreotragus. The sequence goes on from SJYX01021683.1 coordinate 169,577, forward strand.
TATTCTTCTGAGTGTGCAGAGAGACAAAAGGACCTCTGCTGGTCATGAAACTAACCCTGGGGAAGATGACCCAGTGGGAAGATTTAGAGACTTACAAGTATAGGGCTTCTCATGTCACTAGTTGTGGTCAGTAGAAAAACAAGCCAAGATCGTGTACAATTTGAATTCATTTAGATATGCTCTAAATATGTATCTATATGTAACATAAAATTCATAGTGGATTCTATCTATATTTCTCTATATTGACTGATATACACTCAGAATTTTATTTCTTTCTTTCTTTATTTTTTACTATGGAAGGAAATAATTGAGGGAAACTAAAGCAATTGATGTTCTTTCCTAGTGGTTAAAGTGGTATCTTTTTTTTTTCCCCCATTCTTTCCTTCTTTCATCCAAGATCTTCAAAACTTTATTCTCAGCTGTAAAGGCAGTAAGTTTTATTCATCGCTCCATCACACAGGGTCACTATTGGAGAAAAAAGGAGTGGACAATCATTCACTTAACAAATTGCTCAGCTCTGGTTGCTTAACTCTGAGAAAGCCATAGGTCAGTTTCAGGAAGTAGGGATACTGTTCANTTTTTTTTTTCCCCCATTCTTTCCTTCTTTCATCCAAAGTCTTCAAAACTTTATTCTCAGCTGTAAAGGCAGTAAGTTTTATTCATCACTCCATCACACAGGGTCACTATTGGAGAAAAAAGGAGTGGACAATCATTCACTTAACAAATTGCTCAGCTCTGGTTGCTTAACTCTGAGAAAGCCATAGGTCAGTTTCAGGAAGTAGGGATACTGTTCAAAGCCTCAGATGCTGGGATGTTTTTCCATTTGTTTGCTGTTTTGCAATCAGTCCTATTTGATCAGGGATCATATCCCAGTTTTGACAAGGGATTTGTCTTGTAATTGAGGCAAATTCTAGCTGCTTCTCAGATTCCACATGAGTAAAATGGGACTGTTTTATATTTTTATAAAATTACAAGCATTATGTGCATTAACATTCATAAAGCACTCAGTTCAGTTCAGTTCAGTTCAGTCGCTCAATTGTGTCTGACCTTGCGACCCCATGAATGGCGGCACACCATGCCCCCCTGTCCATCACCAACTCCCGGAGTTCACTCGCATTCACGTCCATCGAGTTAGTGATGCCATCCAGCCATCTCATCCTCTGTCATCCCCTTCTCCTCCTGCCCCCAATCCCTCCCAGCATCAGAGTCTTTTCCAATGAGTCAACTCTTCGCATGAGGTGGCCAAAGTACTCAAGTATATAACAAACACTGTAGATGTGCTTTATTTTATAATCACATCTGAAGCTGAACTGTGAGTGCATATTCTCTCAGTAAATGCCAGGTCTCACTTTCCTTAAAACAAAAGTGAGAGGTGTGCCTTGGGAGAGGTCATGCGACTTGCCCAGGAAGTCCTATTGGTTACAGTTAGGTAAGAGGAGTAAGACTCAGAAAAGCCCCGTGACTTCTCTGAGGAGGGATTCAGCAGTCAATTCCAGAATCTGAGCGAGACCTAGAGTCTCTAGTTTCCTAGTCCAAGGAGTCCTCTCTCTGAACTAGAAATCATTCACTCTGAAAATATTTTCTTAATCTTTAACGTGCATAATTCACATGGGCTACCAAAAGCAATAACTGATTGATTTCCTTAAAAGTAATTCACTCAGGACTTTGCCAGTTAGAGTGGCTATAGGGGAAAAGGAATCTCAGAACAGAATGATGTGACCCAGATGCCTGAAAGCAGAACTTTCAACTTGCAGCTGCAGGGTGAGTACAGGTTACTGGTAATTTTTTCTCCACTCTTGACATCTGTCTCCTCTCCGGGAAATGCTCTGCAGAGCTCGCCAGCTGGTTTTTCAGCTGGGGTGTGCTACGACTCAGGTGGTATGGCTCAGCAGAGGAAAATAAATAAATGAAGCTGTAAACAAGACACAACCTGTCCATCTTTTCTCCAAGAACCCCATCATCAGTGGTTGCTAACTGTAGGAGTCCCACCAATAATTGAGTTTCACGCTGTGGCATTCTCCCACCATGTGGTGATGTGAAATAGTTAAGTAAACTGACGGAAACATCTCATTTGTATCCTCTACTGGTGTTATGGCTGGTATTCTTAATATGTTAGGGAAATTGCCCATACTACACCTGTCACAGGTAAAAAAATCTGCATAGACATGCATAATTCATGAATCTCCTATCCCAAAGAGAGAATTGCGAGGACTTGTTATTGCTCAAATGCCAGTTTTTATGGTGACATCTCAGATATAATTGAAGACTTTGGAAAAGGCAATGGTCAGAAGAAGCTTTTCTATTTTCTCAATATTACAGGCTGCTTGCCATTGGCCAAGGTAACTAATGGTTCCAGATTTCATTTTCCCTACCCCCAGCATTTCAGTAGAGCAGGTGCAGCCCTGATTTAAGCAGACTGGATGGGAAGCAACCTGGATTCATGGTAAAGCTTGATGGGAGTGGAAGCCGAATGGGAATTCATTGATAGAATATGAGTAATTTGTAAGCACAAAAATATAACATTTTATATTTCCATATTTTCCATTGTCCTTCACTGCTTCTCTAGAGGGGAGCTTGGTTAAGTCACAAAATCGCCTTTGCTTATGATGTTCTTGATGTTTGAAATGGTACCTTACTCCTCTCTGTACATAGATAAATTGGACCCCTTTTTCTTTATTGACTATGTTAATTTCATTCGCTAAAAAAGTAGTAAGTGTGACATGTAAGAATTTCCCAGAATCTGGATTTTGTTCACATGTTACATTATGATTATATCTAGTTAAAATGTTTGACGAAAATATCATAAGGATAATTTATGTGTCAATGGCTCCTCCCAGAGGGTGATGATGTCTGTTGGCTTCATTTTTCTTACAATAGTGACAGAAGCACATCAGTGTTTGCATCTGGAAGGGGACCCAACAAGAGCTGGGGAAGAGGAATTACAAAAGGGTATGAAGAATATTTTGTGAGTGACAAGTATGTTCACTATCTTGCTTGCGGTGATGGTCTCATTGGTACTGCTGTTGTTCTTTAGTTGCTAAGTCATGTCTGACTCTTTGTAACCCCATGGACTGTAGCCAACCATGCTCTTCTGTCCATGGGATTTTTCCAGGAAGGTTATTGGAATGGGTTGTCATATCTTCCTCCAAGGGATCATCCCAACCCATGGATCTAACCAGTATCTCCAAGTCTCCTGCATTGCAGGGGGATTCTTCTACCACTGAACCAGCAGGGAAGCCACAAATAACAAAACTTACTGAATTGTACAATTTAAATNATCCCTCCCAGCATCAGAGTCTTTTCCAATGAGTCAACTCTTCGCATGAGGTGGCCAAAGTACTCAAGTATATAACAAACACTGTAGATGTGCTTTATTTTATAATCACATCTGAAGCTGAACTGTGAGTGCATATTCTCTCAGTAAATGCCAGGTCTCACTTTCCTTAAAACAAAAGTGAGAGGTGTGCCTTGGGAGAGGTCATGCGACTTGCCCAGGAAGTCCTATTGGTTACAGTTAGGTAAGAGGAGTAAGACTCAGAAAAGCCCCGTGACTTCTCTGAGGAGGGATTCAGCAGTCAATTCCAGAATCTGAGCGAGACCTAGAGTCTCTAGTTTCCTAGTCCAAGGAGTCCTCTCTCTGAACTAGAAATCATTCACTCTGAAAATATTTTCTTAATCTTTAACGTGCATAATTAACATGGGCTACCAAAAGCAATAACTGATTGATTTCCTTAAAAGTAATTCACTCAGGACTTTGCCAGTTAGGGTGGCTATAGGGGAAAAGGAATCTCAGAACAGAATGATGTGACCCAGATGCCTGAAAGCAGAACTTTCAACTTGCAGCTGCAGGGTGAGTACAGGTTACTGGTAATTTTTTCTCCACTCTTGACATCTGTCTCCTCTCCGGGAAATGCTCTGCAGAGCTCGCCAGCTGGTTTTTCAGCTGGGGTGTGCTACGACTCAGGTGGTATGGCTCAGCAGAGGAAAATAAATAAATGAAGCTGTAAACAAGACACAACCTGTCCATCTTTTCTCCAAGAACCCCATCATCAGTGGTTGCTAACTGTAGGAGTCCCACCAATAATTGAGTTTCACGCTGTGGCATTCTCCCACCATGTGGTGATGTGAAATAGTTAAGTAAACTGACGGAAACATCTCATTTGTATCCTCTACTGGTGTTATGGCTGGTATTCTTAATATGTTAGGGAAATTGCCCATACTACACCTGTCACAGGTAAAAAAATCTGCATAGACATGCATAATTCATGAATCTCCTATCCCAAAGAGAGAATTGCGAGGACTTGTTATTGCTCAAATGCCAGTTTTTATGGTGACATCTCAGATATAATTGAAGACTTTGGAAAAGGCAATGGTCAGAAGAAGCTTTTCTATTTTCTCAATATTACAGGCTGCTTGCCATTGGCCAAGGTAACTAATGGTTCCAGATTTCATTTTCCCTACCCCCAGCATTTCAGTAGAGCAGGTGCAGCCCTGATTTAAGCAGACTGGATGGGAAGCAACCTGGATTCATGGTAAAGCTTGATGGGAGTGGAAGCCGAATGGGAATTCATTGATAGAATATGAGTAATTTGTAAGCACAAAAATATAACATTTTATATTTCCATATTTTCCATTGTCCTTCACTGCTTCTCTAGAGGGGAGCTTGGTTAAGTCACAAAATCGCCTTTGCTTATGATGTTCTTGATGTTTGAAATGGTACCTTACTCCTCTCTGTACATAGATAAATTGGACCCCTTTTTCTTTATTGACTATGTTAATTTCATTCGCTAAAAAAGTAGTAAGTGTGACATGTAAGAATTTCCCAGAATCTGGATTTTGTTCACATGTTACATTATGATTATATCTAGTTAAAATGTTTGACGAAAATATCATAAGGATAATTTATGTGTCAATGGCTCCTCCCAGAGGGTGATGATGTCTGTTGGCTTCATTTTTCTTACAATAGTGACAGAAGCACATCAGTGTTTGCATCTGGAAGGGGACCCAACAAGAGCTGGGGAAGAGGAATTACAAAAGGGTATGAAGAATATTTTGTGAGTGACAAGTATGTTCACTATCTTGCTTGCGGTGATGGTCTCATTGGTACTGCTGTTGTTCTTTAGTTGCTAAGTCATGTCTGACTCTTTGTAACCCCATGGACTGTAGCCAACCATGCTCTTCTGTCCATGGGATTTTTCCAGGAAGGTTATTGGAATGGGTTGTCATATCTTCCTCCAAGGGATCATCCCAACCCATGGATCTAACCAGTATCTCCAAGTCTCCTGCATTGCAGGGGGATTCTTCTACCACTGAACCAGCAGGGAAGCCACAAATAACAAAACTTACTGAATTGTACAATTTAAAT